>CM076574.1:956504997-957013621 GCA_034641835.2 Pinus albicaulis
TGCAAATGGAGGAACTATAAATTTCTATGGAAAATGCCATAATATCAAGCTAACCATGGGGGAATATGTATTGAATAGTCCAATTCTTTCCATTACAATGGGAGGGGTTGATGTTGTACTAGGAGTACAATGATTACAATATTTGGGGACAACAGTTTTTAATTTTCAAGAACTTTTCTTGAAATTTTTTTCAGAAGGAAAGGAAGTCGAGTTAAGGGGTATCGCAGGGAAGTCGGGAAAGATAATAAGCTTTAATTTCATGACAAAGGTTCTGAAGAAAGAACAATGAGGCATAATTGCACAATTATGCTCACTAGATGTTCCAATATCAAAATCATCTATTTCTGTAGATCTCCAAAAAGTCTTGGACAATCATTCCAAGTTGTTTGAAACTCTCGAAGAACTACCACCTATTCGTGATCATGATCATGCTATTCATTTTATTCCAAGAAGTGTTCCTCCAAACATCAAGCCTTATAAATATTATTATGTCCAAAAGAGCGGAATTGAACGTATGATTGTAGAAATGTTAGGGATTGGTATAATTCAACCTAGTCAAAGTTATTTCTCTGCTTCAGTAGTATTGGTGGACAAGAAATATGGATCATGGCACATGTGTCCAGATTATAGGGAGCTCAATAAGCTCACTATTAAAGATAAATTTCCCATTCTTGTGATTGATGAATTTGTTAGCCATCCATAATTTTGACATATGCAAAGATGGCTAAAAAAGGTCTTTAGTATTCAAGAGAAATTTCATGCAAAATCTGTGACTTATTGAATCCTCTATTGTGTTCCTTATCCTTCAAAGAATAACCTATTTGATCTCTTCACTCAAAACCCTCGAAGAATCTTGCTGATATACAAGGACTGTTTCAAAAAAACCTCTTCTCTATCGTTTCCCTCCTAAAATCCACTTTTTTCCTTCATTATCCCTCCATTTCCTCAAAAATCCCTTTAAACCATGTAAAATCCCTCTTATAAGGTTTAAAACCCCCTTTTTTCTAACCTTTTGGAACCCCTAAAAAACCTTCAAAAAACCTCATTTTCGGCCTTTTCCGCTCCTTTTCAAACATTGGGCCTTAAGCGCCTTTTGGCTTAAGCCCGAGCCTCTTTTTCATCATAGAGCCTAGTCCTGCGACCAATTGATAAACCCCATCAGCGCATCGCACCTCGGCAAGTCCCATTTCCTCTTTCAAAACCTTTTACCCCCGCCAATGCGCTTTCCTGATTTAGTCCTAGCTGTTGATCTCATTTTTGATCCGATGGTTCTCATCGCATCGCTCCAACTCATTGGCATCGCACATCGACAATTCCAATTTCCTCCCTTCTTGAACTCTTTCCCCCGATAAGATCTCAACCGTCGATCTCGTTCCAGATCCAACGGCCCTCCATCCATTGCAACCCTCTGTCGCATCAGTGCATCACTCATCGGCAATTCCAGTTCCCTTACCCCCTAACCCTCTTCATCGCTGATGTGCGAAGCTGCGAGCGCATCTCTGCCGTCGATCTCGATCCTGATCCGATGGTCCTGCACCCATCACTCTGGCCTTTCCCATCGACCATCGGCCATTGCAACTTCCAAATTCTTCCTTTATGGACCCTCCTCTCCGCCGATTACCGATCTACCGAGTAAATCTTTGCCATCCATCTCCTAGATCCGACGGCTCGCACCGATTCACCTCTTTTCCCACCCGCGGGCACTTTCAGCACAAATGGCCAACAATATGAGTGCCCTTGCAGTTGAATCGATTGACCATAGAAGATCTTGATCCAACGGTCGAGATTCACTGCGGAGGCACCCGATTCGCAAACTTGTCTGTACCTCAAGTGCCCCCGCATTACGCATTTTTATTTCAATTTCCTTTATAACCTTGCTGGTCCCACCTGACCACGCTGGGGCCTTTCATCATTTTTCCATTTGATCTCCACCATTGATCTATCTCCCCTCCCAGATCTAACGGCCCAAATGCATTTTCGCACCCATTCCTCCATAACACTCTAAAACTCATTTTCAATGCAAAAAGTCAGTTTTTTCTCCCCGAACACACATTAGCGCGGCCCCACCACCTCCTCCCACCGTGCTACTCTTCCCCCATGCATTCATTCTCAACCGTAGATCTACACCCCCCCAGATCTAATGGCCTAGATCCCATTTCACGTCCATTTCTATCCTCCTCCCCTCCGTGCACTTTGAATTCGAAATGGGCGGTTTTCAAGAGCATACATGTCAGCCATTGGTGGGTATCACGTTCATTTGGCCCAATACCATTTACTGCCTTTGCCCCACGTGAATACCACCTCTGAGATTCCCCAAAATTGCTTTCCATTGCTTCGCGCCAAACTTAGTTTTGACCCTGGTTTTTGTGGTTTTGTGCCATGAAACCTTCCCCGTTGCATGCACCTTGCATTTTCACTGCTCCATAACCCCGGTTGAACCCTTTGAAGCAGTTTTATCCCCCATCGCAGGTTTCTATAACAATTTTATGTTTGTTGCAAGTTTAATGGTGGTCCTAAGATAAAGAGCCGTCCCACAGCAATTTAGTTGTAGAGGCCAAGGAGGACGATCCTCTATGGCCAAAATTCAGTGCAGAAAAGGGACATAAAGGTCAAATTTCTAAGTTTTAAATCAATGCGTCATGAGCATTAGTTACACCGCAAACCTTTCAGCGTAGCCACCTATACAAAAAGGAAAACAAAGAAGATCAGTGAAAGTTAAAGGTTAAAGCATAAATCCAAAGATCAAAGGCTTAAACAACAAGTTAAAGATAAAGACAAAAAAACAATTTAAAGCTAAATATCAGTGTTTAAAGAGATAAATTCAAAGAAAAATCAGCGAGAAATGACTTTAGAATGCTAGATCATCGAAGTATTTATTTCTCTAAAGTACCAAAATGACACCTATAGTCTACTTTTCCTCTCAAAGACACTGTGACAGCCATCTTGATGGCAGAAACTCTTTAAAACCGTCAGAACAATTATTGCACAGTCATGGGGCTACAAAATCCGAAATATGACAGTCACTTGTTTCAGAAATAAAAAAAAGTACTTCGGCCATAGTTATCTTCAAAGAAACACTTTGGAGTTATTACCATGTCTATCAAATATGCATCAAAACAGGAAAAAATACCAAAATGGTACAATCAGTTAATGCAACGGTCATTAAGCAGAATGGGTATTCGAATACTTCTCCCATTCTGTCTTAATTGATATTTACTACCATTTTTGCAACACTCTTCCTCTTTGCACCTATAAGTATTCACAGAAAATTCATTGTAATGGTTGGGAAATTGTTAATAGTTTGAACTGTTATTGAGTAAGAACTTCTGAGTAGTTGTAATATAGTAGGCTGGGAAGAAAAGCACTGGACTGTAAAAGCTATTGGACTCAAAGTTTGTAATTGGTTTTTCACATCAATAGACAAGCAGATTTACTGGATTCTGATCTAAATCATTAATGATGTTATTCTCACTGTAATTGTTATTTTCCTTATGTTTCCACTGTGTTCATATTCTTTGATAAAGAACAGCAAATATAGAGTAGGATATACTGCAAATTACCCTAGCTCCCACTAAAAATCTTTATCTTTATGTTTTCTACTAAATGTGTGTTTTGGAATGATTTAAATAGAGTATAACCAGTCAAGGAATGTTGGTGAGACCATATCTTGTTCAGTATAACTTGAGATGATGTTCTTGAATGATATTTTCACTGCATGCTAAGTAGAGTCCTAATCAAGGAAGTTTATGGTTAGCTTTGTCCCTTGTTTAGTCTTTAACAGCTGTTTTGAAGATTTCCCTTTAATATTTTGTCAAAGCAGGCTAGGTTAAAATTCCTTACCTAATCTTAGACTGCCCTTTGTTTTCTTATATGTTTTATGTTCTTAAGAGTGTGTCAAAGCAGGCTAGGTTAAAAGTCCTTACCTAATCTTAGGCTGCCCTTTGTTTTCTTACATGTTTGTTCCTTTCTCATTGTTTTTGAATGTTCCATACCACAAACTCAACATAAAAGATCTTCTGATATAGATGACTTGCCCTTTGAAAACCCTTGAATAGTTGTTGTGCAATTAAACCCTTTTATGACTCCGTAGCCCAATGGTTTAGCACTGTTTTTTGGTTTATCTTCCCATGCTGAAACATCCTTCCACTTATTTCCTTCTTCACTTCACATGACCTTCTCATTTAATGATCCCCAACCAACAAACAAACAAACCCCTTGCACCTCATAACTAGCCTAATATCATATTATAAGCCTTAAAGACATATCCTTTGAAAACACTCATATAGAGAGATCCCTCTTTGAATCCAGGAGGGCTAGATCCTAGGATTCCAAAGTGGTTTTGATGTTGCCTTGTCATTTAGTATGTCAATCTGATAAATCACAGGAGCCCAACATAATGGCAACTCCACTGGGGAATTTATGAGTGAATTACATCTTATACATCCTTTATAGCTCAGAAGACCCACAATAACCTTAGATTGGTAGTCAATTACTGATGGTGGACAACAAATCATCTTAAAACATTTGAAATGATCCACCTGGTGACTCCAAAACTCCTGAAAGACCAAAAGACTCCACTAGTAATCAGTAGGCCTACTGATTACTCCTGGGTTCACAAAGACTCCACTGGGGTATCCCACACTACCACTAAAACATTGTGCACACCCATGATTAGCAAACTTCGAGGATCAAGTTTCCTCTGTTAAAGACTAGTTTGCCTCTAAAAGATTGTCATATCTGGCTAACTTTCTTTTCTTTGGGTCTAAATATTAACATACTGGCTTCAAGAATAATTCATACCAGAGCCTATCCAAACCCAAATCCTCCTAAAATAGTTGATAATCTAGAAAGAATTCTTAGGAATTCTCCTGTATCTAGAGATCCAACTATTATCAATTCAATTCACAGAGCTAATTCTGTCCCTGAAAACCTTTCAGATCTGCAAGAGATCCAAGCCGACTTAGATTTTCCAAGTAAGATACAAAGAACTAAGTCACTTAATGTTATAGATGAGAGAGAATTTGAGCCTCCAATTTTACCACAACATAGTGGCCAACATATTAGCAACAGAGAAACCCCTCCATCCACACCTCCTGATCTTCATTTCATTCATAACTTTGGTTTCTCTCACCCCAAATCTGCTCAACAGTCTCTTGCTTGTCCAAGAACTTCTGTCACCCATATACCCACTATTCAAACCACTCCATTCCTCCCACAAAATCCTATCATGGCAGCATGGTATGCTCCCCTAGTGTTACCACAACCTGTGGTTCCTTTACCCAATGAATATCAGTCCAAAGTTCCTCATTTCACTGGAAATTAATCCACTACTACTCAACAACATGTAGATAAGATGAAGATGCATTTGATTATATGGAAATAGAATATGAGACCGTTAAGATGAGAATATTTTCCCAAAGTTTAGGAGGATAAGCCAAGAAATGGTTTAAGGGTTTAACTCGTAATAGTATCAATGATCTCCCTTATTTACATCAAACATTCATAAACAAATGGGAAGTTAGGAAGAACCCTCTCCAAATAATTTCAGATTACAACAACCTCAAGAGTAACACTAGGGAAAGTGTTCAAAATTATTGCACTAGATTCAATAGTGTTTATAACACACTACCCCCAGATTTGAAGCCTCCACAAGGATAAAATTTGGCCAAATTCCCTGAAGGATTTGATCCTGAAATGGCCTATCAAATAAGAGAAAGGGGTCCCTTGACTTTAGAATACATGCAAAAGGGAGCTCTTAGTGTGGAAGAAAATCTGATTGAGAAGAGAGCTAGGATGAGGACTGAAAAGAAAGTAACATATAGGGAAGACACTGCACCTTCCACATCTGACTCAAAACTAGACCATCTAGCCAAGAACATGGATAGGTTGGAAAGAATGATGGAGAGGTTAGTTTTCCAAACAAATGCTCAGAATAGGAACCAACCTCAAAATCAGAACCAGAACTCTAGGAGAAACCCACCTCAGATTAGACAAAGAGATGTTGATTAACAAATTAGACCTCCATTCCAAGAAAATTGTGTTGGTGAAGATGAGGGAATGATAGAAGAGCGAGAGGAAACTGTTATAAACATGTTGGGAGTAAGTAATGAAGACTCTGACTTCTTCACAGAGGATGACCAGGCCACATATACATATTATGATAATGAGGGCTTAGAATCTGAAGACTATAGGAAAGGCTTTGAGAATGCCATCATGGAGGTCCACAAGAAATATGACTTGAGGAGAAAAAAGAACCAAGAAACTCCCCAAAAAAGACCTCTGAAATTGCTGCTAAAAACAGATCAGAAAAAGTGATTAGAAAGGCTACTGAAAACAAAAAAGCAGCAGTTGAAAGTTCTGGTAAAACCAAGGGGAAAGCACTCAAACCACTGACAAACAGAGTGTGGACTCTAACAGCACTAGCACTTTAGCTAGTACCCCTGTAAAAACAGTTTTAAATGATGTACATAGTAAAAACCAGCAAGATGATTTTGTTGATAAGTTAGTGCCTAACAAGACAGATTTGAGCCTTTCGAAGAATCAGTTCACATTCAATTTGGAAAGTAAAATTGCTAAAATCAAGATCTCTGTCCCCCTCACTAAGTTAGTCACTCAAGATGTATATAAATTTCAGGTGTTAAAAGATTTGAACATAGAAGAAAATAATGACTCTGTCAACTTAAATGATGATCATCCAGCCCTTTTATTTGGTCCTAAATTTGAAAGAAAGTTCCAAGGAGTAGTCCCTTCTTTCTATGTCAGTTTGAATATCCATGATAAAATTTTAAACAATGCTATGCATGATTCAGGGGCTTCACATAACCTCATGCCCAAAGTAATCATGGAGAGATTAGGCCTTGAGATAACCAGACCATATAAAGACCTGTATTCTTTTGACTCCAGTAGAGTAAAATTCTGAGGTCTGATCAAAGATGTTTGTGTAAACTTGACCCAAATTCCATCCAAATGCATGGTGATGGATGTGGTAGTGGCTGATGTGCCCCCCAAATATGGCATGCTTCTTTCAAGATCATGGGGTGCTAAGTTTCAAGGAACCATGCAAATGGACATGACATATGCCACCATTCCTGTCTTCAGTCAACCTACAAGACTTTATAGGGAATCACTCATGAAATCTATGGTGAGTAGTCAAGAAAAGTCAGAAAATTCCCCTCTTTATTTTGTCCATATTGACCTAGACTCATTCATTCTTTACAATGATGAAAGCTTTTATGAGCTAGAGTTTGAAAGTGAGCAATCTCCCAGTAGAACATAAAACATAGGAGGAGAGGATAGGAAGGGAGAGGATCTCAAAAAGTTTTCCAAATCTAAAAATTACAACAAACAAAACAGAGAGTATGAACAACCCACTATCCACTAGCTTAGTGCAAGTCATGAGAGTCAATAATAAAGGACTCAACTCCATGAAAAATTTAAGGAACAAGACCAACATAAACATGCTGTAGAACCCATAAAATTGCATAATTACAGTCAAAACACACAGGACAAAGGGGAAAGGAATGAAAAAAAGAACAAACTTGAAACTAGCCCTCTTTGGAGTATGAGTTTTGATGGGTCTTGTAATAGGAGTGGTGCAGGAGTAGGTGTGTGGCTTCACAACACAGAGAATAATCATGCTGAAAGCCATTCATACAAGTTAAACTTTCAATGCACAAATAACATAGCATAGTATGAAGCACTCCTCTTAGGACTACATTTACTGAAGAAATTAGGAGCCAGGAGAATAGGTATTCATGGAGATTCTGAACTGATCATTAGACAAATAAATGGAGAGTACACTGCCAAACATCCAAGACTAAGAGCTTATAGGAATGATGCTATGGACCTTTTGAAAAATTTTGAGGACTATGAACTTGTTTTTGTCCCTAGAGAACAAAAAATTCCTGCCAATGGTTTATCTTGTGCTGCCAGTTCATGCCAAAGACCCTATGACAACAAACAGTTCACAGTTCAGGTGAAATATAGGCCAGATGTCCCAGACAATGAGAATTATTGGTAGATCTTTGAGGGAGATAAACAGATAGAAGACTTTCTACAGTTCAGAAATGAATTTGAAATGCAAAATTCAGACTCAAAGAGTGATAAAGACTATCTTAATGAGGAACAACCTGTCGAAAAAGAACCTTCTCCCATTGCAGAAATTAATCTGCTAACTAGAGAGGTTGAAAATCAAACAAAGGAGTACATAAAATCCCAAAAAGAAGACATAGAGGTACTACAATCTAAAGACAAAGGCTTACCCAAAGGACTAGCACCTCTAGAAGACTTGTTTGATTTTAATGACGTTGCAAAGAAACCGACAATAGAACCCACCAAATCTGATATTGAGGAATGCAATATAGGCAGTAAACACAAGCCTAAAATGATCAAGTTATCCAAAACATTGCCAGCTCACATGAAACTGAAATATTGAGTTTTTTAAAGAGTTTTTTGAATAATTTGGTTGGAGCTATGAGGATTTAAAGGTATATGACAGAGATAGCATTTAGCACAAGATACCACTTAAAGAAAACCATAAACCATTTAGACAAAAATTACGTAGAATAAACCCTGTGTAGTTACCTCTGGTTGAGAAAGAATTAGGAAAATGTATGATGATGGAATTATTGTCCTTTTGAGATACTCAGAGTGGGTATCTAATCTTGTAGCTGCAAGAAAGAAAATAGGAGAAATAAGGCTCTATGTTGACTTTAGGAACTTGAACAGAGCCTCATTAAAGGACAGCTATCCTTTGCCTAAAATGGAGGACATGTTACAAAGGGTAGTTGGTTCCAAGAGGATTTCTTTGCTAGATGGCCTTTCATGATATAATTAGATATTGGTACTTCCTGCTGATCAATTGAAAACAACCTTCACTACTCCTTGGGGCACTTTCATGTATGTGAAAATTCATTTTGGATTAATGAATGCAAGTGCCACCTTTCAAAGAGCCATGGATATTGCTTTCTCAGAAGAAATAGGCCACTTCATTGTGATTTATTTAGATGAAATTATAGTCTATTCCAAAATAGATGAAGAACACCTGGTACACCTAAGAAAGGTCTTTGATAAATGTAGAAAATTTGGGCTATCTTTAAATCCCAAGAAGACATTTTTTGGTCTCCAAGAAGGTAAACTTCTTGGTCATATCATATCTGAAAAAGGGATTAAAATAGACCTAAAAAGGGTCGAAGGTATACTGCAAATTAGTCATCCCAGAAACATCAAATAACTTCAATCTTTCATTAGAAAGATTAATTTCTTAAGAAGGTTCATACCCAACTTGGCATAACTCCTTAGGAACATGAAAAACATGCTAAAGAAAGAGATAGGAGTTAAATGGACCTTAGAAGCAAAGAAATCCTTTGAACTGGTCAAACATGCACTCATCCAAGCACCAGTCCTTATCAGTCCTGATTTCACTAAGGACTTCCTCATATTTTCATTTTCATCAGAACATATTGTGGCTGTTATCCTATTACAGAAAAATCCAAAAGGACAAGAGCAGCCAATTGCATTTTTCAGCAAGGCATTAAGGGATGCACCTTTGAAATATAATATCATGGAAAAATAGGCCTATGATTTGGTCAAAGCCTTGAAGGATTTCAGAGTTTATATCTTACACTCTCACATTATTGCATTTGTGCCTCATATAGTGGTAAAAGATATTTTGTCACAAGACCCCGATGGAAAAAGAGGAAAATGGATTGTTGTGATATTGGAATATGATTTGGAAATTAAACCCACTAAACTCATCAAGGGTCAAGGCCTAGCACAATTAATGGCTGAATCTAACTTGCAAGCACTTGATATAAACATGATAGATGCATTAGATGAACAGGAAGAGTTGTAAACTCCACTTAGTGAAGATAATTTCCTCAATTCATCTTGGTATGCTGATATTTTGTATGGGCTCACTAATCTCAATGCCCCTCCTAGTTTTTCTAAAACAAAGGCAAGATTTTTAAAGTTAAAGGCTGTAAATTACTGCATATTAGATAAATGTTTATATTGGAAGAATGCTAGTGGTTTATTGCTTAAATGTTTGCCTGAGGTTGATGCAAATAGGATCAAGCATGAGTTTCATGAAGGAGAATTTGGAGGCCACCTCAATTGGAAAACCACTGCTAATAAAATCCTTAGAGCTAGTTATTACTGACCCACCCTCTTTCAAGATGTCCACAAAATGATAGTTTCCTGCCACAAATGCCAAATATTTGAAGGCAAGAGAAAACTGCTTCCCTTACCATTGCAACCAATCATTGTTGAAGCTCCTTTTCAACAGTGGGGCCTAGACTTCATTGGGGAAATCCATCCTGCCTCATCTTCCCAACATAGATGGATACTCATAGCCACTGATTATTTCACCAAATGGATAGAAGCCATCCCTTCTAGGAATGCCACAGACTCAGTTATCATAAAATTCCTGGAAGAGCATATCCTGTCTAGATTTGGCTATCCTAGGAAAATTATCACTGACAATACTGCTGCATTTGGTTCTAAAAATATGGTTGATTTCTACCACAGATATCAGATTGTGCTTGGTCATTCCACAACTTATTACCCTCAAGGTAATGGGCTGGCAGAGTCTTCAAATAAGAGCCTAATAAACATAATAAAGAAGCTGCTGGAAGAAAATCAGAGGTGATGGCACAGCAAGCTGGTACATGATTTATGGGAAGATATATTGACAACAAATAAATCAATTGGAATGTCTCCCTATCAGCTAGTTTATGGAGCAGATATAGTTTTTCCTACCAGTTTAGGGGTGCCAGTGATGAATTTGGTCTAAGAAATACAATCAGAGGAAGATAGCATGATGAGAAGGATAAATCAGACCATACATCTTTAACAAACTAGGGAAGAAGTTTATAACAGAGCACAAAAAGTACAAGAGAATATCAAAAATTTGTTTGATAAGAGGACAAAGGCCAGTGATTTCAAGATTGGTGACAAAGTACTCAAATGGGATTCCAGGAGAGAAGATAAGGGCAAACATGGCAAGTTTGACAATTTATGGCAAGACCCTTACATCATTCAATCTGCCATTGGTCATAATGCATTTTTTCTACAAAATATGGATGGTACAGACCTATTTTGGGGTCCTGTCAATGGCAGAATGCTCAAACATTATTTCTGCTGAAACCTTTGTTTAAAGCTTTCATTCTTCATTGTAAATATCATTTCTTTGTTTGTTTTGAAAAAAGAAAAAAATACAAAAACAATAGAAAAGAGAAAAAGAGGGCAGATCAAAAGAAGAAAGGTACAAACCCATACCAAAAAAAGAAAGAAAAATATGAAAGTGTGCAAGCCTAAATGCCACTACTTGAAAGAGCATTGCTATTTAGTCATACAACCTAATCATGAATAGATAGATTTCAATTTACTGTTGATAGTTTAGTGAAGAAGATCTGCCAAACTATTTAATCTTGGCTTATCAGTAGAATAGATTAGGATAGAAAATAATTGGTTCTAATATGCTCAAAATCTAAACCAAAGAATCAAAATAAATATGGCTCAAACAAGCTCAAAACCTGAGCCAAAGAAAGGGAAAAGACTGGTTCTAACATGCTGAAAACTTGAACCAGGTAAAGAAGAAGAAGACAACTCAAAAAGGATCAAGATCAGAGCTGAAAGAAAGAAAGATGGATGACTCTAAACAGATCAAATTTGAGTCATAAGAAGAAGGAAGGACTCTCATTGTTTTCAGATCTTAAGCCTTCCAGGTTTTGTTTTACTTTTTTGAAAATAAAGGTCTATGTGCAGCTTTTTTTATGCCATAGTCTTACAGCAAATTAGATAGTTTAATCCTGGTTTGGCTGTATTTTCAATTTCTGTCTTAGAATATAGAGAATGAAATCTGTCAGACAAATTAATCCTGATAGATAGTAGTTAGGTAGAGAAGCTGATGAGTTCAACTATTTAATCTGAACTCATGGAAGTTATAAGGGTAGATTTAGATTAGTTTTCCTGTTTTCAAAAGAATAAAATATTGATGTCAAATGTTTGCAAGTCCAAGTGCACCTTACGAAGAAAAAATGTTAGGAAAGTAGGTGGTGTAGGTAGAAGTTTGGGAGAAAATCACTTTTGTTGTCAATATGCATACCATCTTCTCAAAGAAGCATGATCATCAAAGAAGAAAGAGGTTGTCAAAGTGCAGAAAAACATCAATACACTAGTCTACATTCCAGGGATTATTTCTGAGGTTCTTGACACCTCCAAAGAGCTTCCATCCCCAAGTTGGAGCCGCTGTTAGCCATCCACAATTTTGACATATGAAAAGATGGCTAAAAATGGTCTTTACTCTTCAATATATAAATTTCATGCAAAATATGTGACTTCTTGAAGCCTCTACTGTGTTCCTTATCCTTCAAAGAATCCACCTATTTGATCTCTTCACTCAAAACCCTCGAAGAAGCTTGTTGATATACAGGGACTATTTCCAAAAACCTCTTCTCCATCGTTTCCCTCCTAAAATCCCCTTTTTTCCTTCATTATCCCTCCATTTCCTCAAAAATCCCTTTAAACCATGTAAAATCCCTCTTATAAGGTTTAAAACCCCCTTTTTTATAACCTTTTGGAACCCCTAAAAAACCTTCAAAAAACCTCATTTTCGGCCTTTTCCACTCTTTTTCAAACATTGGGCCTTAAGTACCTTTCGGCTTAAGCCCGAGCCTCTTTTTCATCATATAGCCTGGTCCCGTGACCAAGCGCTAAACCCCATCGGCGCATCGTACCTCGGCAAGTCCCATTTCTGATTTCAAAACATTTTACCCCCGCTGATGTGCTTTTCGGATTTAGTCCTAGCCATTGATCTCATTTCTGATCCGACGGTTCTCATCGCATCGCTCTGACTCATAGGCATCACACATTGGAAATTCAAATTTCCTCCCTTCCGGAACTCTTTTTGCTGATAAGACCTCAACCATCGATCTCGTTCCGAATCCAATGGCCCTCCATCCATCACATCCCTGCATCGCATTGGCACATCGCTCATTGGAAATTCTAGTTCCCTTACCCCCTAACCCTCTTCACCGCCGATGTGCAAAGCTGCAAGCGCATCTCCGCCATCGATCTCGATCCAGATCCGAGAGTCCTCCACCCATCGCTCTGGCCTTTCCCATCGGCCATCGGCCATTGCAACTTCCAAATTCTCCCTTTTCGGACCCTCCTCTCCGCCGATTGCCAATCCGCCGGGTAAATCTTCACCGCGGGCACTTTTAGCACAAATGGTCAACAATATGAGTTCCCCCGCAGTTGACTCGATTGACCATAGAAGATCTTGATCCAACAGTGGAGATTCACTGCAGAGGCACCTAACCCGCAAACTTGTCTGTACCTCAAGTGCCCCTGCATTATGCATTTTTCTTTCAATTTCCTTTATAACCCCATTTTTCCCACCCGACCATGATGGGGCCTTTCATTGTTTTTCCGTGTGATCTCCACCATTGATCTATCTCCCCTCCTAGATCTAACGGCCCAGATGTATTTTCGCACCCATTCCTCCATAACGCTCTAAAACCCATTTTCAATGCAAAAAGGCATTTTTTTCTCCCGAAACAAGCATTAGCCCGGCCCCACCACCTCCTCCCACCATGCTACTCTTCCCCCACACGTTCATTCTCAGCCATAGATCTACACCCCCTAGATCTAATGGCCCAGATCCCATTTCGTGTCCATTTCTATCCTCCTCCCCTACGTGCACTTTGAACGTGAAATGGGTGGTTTTCAGGAGCATATGTGCCAGCCATTTGCGGGTATCGCATTCATTCGGCCCAATACCATTTACCGCCTTTGCCCTGCATGAATAGCACCTCCGAGATTCCCCAAAACCACTTTCCAGTGCTTCGCGCCAAACTCATTTTTGACCCTGGTTTTCATGGTTTTGCACCATGAAACCTTCCCCGCTGCATGCACCTTGCCTCCTCACTACTCCATAAGCCCTACTGAACCCTCTGAAGTAGTTTTATCCCCCATCGAAGGTTTTCATAACAAGTTTATGTTTGTTTTAGGTTTAATGGCAGTCCTAAGATAAAGAGCCGTCCCACAACAATTTAGTTGCAGAGGCCAAGGAGGATGATCCTCTGTGGCCAAAATTTAGTGCAGAAAAGGGACATAAAGGTTGAATTTCCAAGTTTAAATCAATGCATCATGAGAATTGGTTACACAACAAACCCTCCGGTGCAACCACCTGTACACAAAGGAAATCAAAGAAGATCAATGAAAGTTAAAGGTTAAAGCATAAAGTCGAAGATCAAAGGCTTAGCCAACAAGTTAAGGATAAAGACGAAAACATAATTTAAAGCTAAATATCAATGTTTAAAGAGATAAAGTCAAAGACAAATCAACGAGAAATGACTTCAGAATGCCAGATCATCGAAGTATTTATTTCTCCAAAGGACCAAAAGGACACCTATAGTCTACTTTTCCTCTCAAAGACACCATGACAGCCATCCTAATGGCATAAACTCTTTAAAACCGTCAGAACCGTTATTGCACAGTCATGGGGCTACAAAACCCGAAATGTGACAGTCACTTGTTTCAGAAGTCAAACAAATTACTTCAGCCACGATTATCTTCAAAGAAACACTTCGGATTTATTACCATTCCTACCAGATATGCATCAAAATAGGAAAAATTACCAAAATGGTACAATCAGTTAATGCAATGGTCATTAATCAGAATGGGCATTCGAATACTTCTCCCACTCTGTCTTAATTGATATTTACTACCATTTCTGCAACACTCTTCCTCTTTGCACCTATAAGTATTCACAGAAAATTCATTGTAATGGTTGGGAAATTGTTAATAGTTTGAACTGTTATTGAGTAAGAGCTTCTGAGTAGTTTTAATATAGTAGGTTGGGAAGAAAAGCATTGGACTATAAAAGCTATTGGACTCAAAGTTTGTAACTGGTTTTGCACATCAATAGACAAGCAGATTTACTGGATCCTGATCTAAATCATTGGTGATGTTATTCTCACTGTAATTGTTATTTTCGTTATGTTTCCACTGTGTTCATATTCTCTGATAAAGAACAACAAATATAGAGTATGATATACTGCAAAGTACCCTAGCTCTCACTAAAAAGCTTTATCTTTATGTTTTCTGCTAAATGTGTGTTTGGGAATGATTTCAATAGACTAGTCAAGGAATGTTGGTGAGCCCATATCTTTCTGAGTAGAACTTGATATGTTGTTCTTGAATGATATTTTCACTGCATGCTAAGTAGATTCCTAATAAAGGAAGTTTATGGTTAGCCCTGTCCCTTGTTTAGTCTTAAACAGCTATTTTCAAGATTTCCCTTTAAGATTTTATCAAAGAAAGCTAGGTTAAAATTCCTTTCCTGATCTTAGACTGCCCTTTGTTTTCTTATATGTTTTATGTTCGTAAGAGTATGTCAAAGAAAGCTAGGTTAAAATTCCCTACCTGATCTTAGGCTGCCCTTTTTTTTCTTACATGTTTGTTCGTTTCTCATCAGATTCTGAATGTTCCATACCACAAACTCAACTTAAAATATCTTCTGATATAGATGAATTTCCCTTTGAAAACCCTTGAATATTTTTTATGCAGGTAAACCCTTTTATGACTCTGTAGCCCAATGGTTTAGCATTGTTTTTTGGCTTATATTCCCATGCTGAAACATCCTTCCACTTATTTCCTTCTTCACTTCACATGACCTTCTCGTTTAATGATCCCCAACCAACAAAAAAACCCCTTGCACCTCATAAATAGCCTAATATCATATTATAAGCCTTAAAGACATATCCTTTGAAAAAAATCATATAGAGAGATCCCTCTCTGAATCCAGGAGGGCTAGATCCTAGGATTCCAAAGTGGTTCTGATGTTGCCTTGTCATTTAGTATGCCAATCTGCTAAATCATAGGACCCCAACAGAATTATTGGATGAATTACATGGATCAATTTATTTTACCAATTTGGATCTTCATTGAGGATATCATGAAATTAGAATGAAGACTTAGGATAATCCGAAAACAACATTTCGAACTCATGAGGGTCATTATGAATTTTTGGTCATGCCCTTTGGCCTTACCAATGCACCTTCTACATTTCAAGGGTTGATGAATTCCATTTTCAAACCCTTCCTTAGAAAATTTGTGCTAGTATTTTTTGATGATATACTAATCTACAATAGTTCTTGGAAGGATCATGTTCAACATATTGACAGGGTTCTCAAACTATTGCAGGAGAAACAATTATATGCAAAAACATCCAAATGTTTCTTTGGAGTACAAGAGGTGGAATATCTGGGTCATATTGTATCTCACGAGGGTGTTAAGGTAGACCCTAAAAAAATTAAATCCATTAAGGAATGGGAAGTCCCCACAACCGTAAAGTATTTGCGATGATTTCTCGGGTTAACAAGGTATTATGGCAAGTTTGTTAAGAATTATGGGAGAATAGCAGCACCTCTAACAACATTATTTAAGAAAGATGCATTTTCAAGGACTCTTGAAGCAACTAAGGCCTTTGAACATCTCAAAGAAGCAATGTGCCTAGCATTGGTCTTAGCTAAGCCAGACTTCACAAATACCTTTATTGGGGAATGTGATGCCTTGGGAAATGGAATTGGTGTTGTTTTAATGCAAGAAGGAAGACCCATTTCTTTTGAAAGTTGTCCAATCAAAGGAAAGTATTTACAGAAAGCTATTTATGAGAACGAAATGTTAGCAATACTACATGCACTAAAGAAATGGCGACCTTACCTAATGGGAAGACACTTCAAGGTAAAAAATGATCATGATAGTCTTAAACACTTTTTGGAACAAAGAATATCTTCAGAAGAGCATCAAAAATGGGTCACAAAGATGTTGGGTTATGACTTTGAAATAATCTACAAAAAAGGGAAGTTAAATGTTGTTGCAGATGCACTCTCAAGAAAGAATGAAGAGGTGGAAGCATTTCTTTGTGCCATTTCTATTATCCAACCAGATTGGATAACCGAAGCAAGGGATGAATGGAAGAAGGAAGACGAAGTGTGGACAATCATTCAAAATTTATAGCAAGCTCCTAGTACATTTGGTACATTTAGTTGGAAAAATGATTCCTTATGGTACAAATATCAATTATATATTTGTAAGGATTCCCAACTAAAAAAAAATATTATTTTGGAATTACACACTTATCCTTTTGGAGGACACTTAGGACTTTTAAAAACTTACCATAGGGTGAAGAAATAATTTTTTTGGGATGACCATAAATCTGATATTCAAAATTTCGTAGCAAAATGTTTGGTTTTCCAGCAAAATAAAGTTAAAACAATTAAGACCCCGGGTCTTCTACAACCTTTATCCATTCCAACTCAACGTTGGGAGGATATTTCAATAGATTTTATCACAAGTTTACCCAAGTCTGAAGGAAAGAGTGTCATCATGGTGGTAGTTGATAGAATTACCAAGTATGCACAATTTTGTGCATTATCTCATCCATTTAAAACAAGTACAGTTGCTACTACATTTATGGACACAATTCAAAAGCTACATGGAAACCCAAGATTATAGTAAGCAACAGAGATCCTATTTTTACTGGAAATTTTTGGACGGAGTTAATTTCTTGTTTGGGTACTCAACTACCTCATAGCTCATCTTATCATCCTCAATTTGATGGTGAAACTGAGATAGTGAATAAATGTTTGGAAGGATATCATTGTTTTTTTGTATCTGATAAACAAACAAAATGGGTCAAGTGGTTACCTCTCACTGAATGGTGGTATAACACTTCCTTCCATACTGTAGCAAAAATGACCCCATTTATGGCATTTTATGGATATCATCCACCGTCCATCACATCATCTTTAAGAGAAAATTCTAAGGTTCAAGCAGTAGAAGATCACATCGAGCATCAACAAGAAGTTCTCCAACTCTTAAAGGATAACCTAAATTTGACACAAAATCGAATGAAACAACAGGCAGATCAACATCGCAGCGAGAGAAGTTTTGATGTAGGAGACTTGGTATTTTTACGGCTACAACCATACAAACAAATGTCCCTCAAGCAAGCTAAGAAGGATAATAAATTATAGCCAAAGTAGCATGGTCCTTACAAGGTGTTGCAAAAGATTGGTTCTATGGAATACAAATTGGAGCTTCCTGCTTCTTCGTGAGTGCATCCAGTTTTCCATGTTTCATGCTTAAAGAAGGTTATAGGTGAAAATATTCCAATTAAAACAATATTTCCAGAACTTGATGAGGAACGAAAAATCATATTGGAACCTGAAGTGGTCATAGAAATAAGAACTCGATAACTACGAAATCGATCGATTTCAGAGTATCTCATCAAGTGGAAGAACTTACCCACTGAAGATTCTACATGGGAGGATGATAATTTTATATAGAATCACCAAGAGCTACTCAAGAATTGAGGAAAACACTTTTTTTAGGGAGAGGGGCATGTTAGGTCCCTATATTACTAGTTTAGTCTGTTATTGTTATTAGTGTAGCCCCCTTATTGTTATTGTTGTACCCCTTTAACCCCAATATTGTTATTATCGTGCCCTTACATTATTATTGTTAGGTCGGCTAGGATTATATTGTGGCTCCATGGACTCCTTTATATAGAAGGAGGTTTTGGTCATTTATATCATCCAAGAATTGTTCATTTATGTCATGTATTGGACTTTCCCCCCTCGAAGTGGCTATTTCTAAGGCACTGATCTCTCTTTTCTTCTATTTTTGGAGCTGGTTTCATAACATTAGATGACAAAAAATTGGTGTAACATATTTCCCCCCAATGTGCGAGCGTTAGGAGCTAATCGTACGACCAAAATACGTTGTAAGAACACAATCACTAGACATCGAAGGGGAGTCAATGAGAGAGAAATATAATATGGACTAAAGCGAGAGAGGAAAAGACCCTGAGAAGGTGAGACTTATAGGTGTTACTAGTCTCTTTTATGAGTGAGTACCTGTTCTCAATGAGGTGGTGGAGGCCTAATTTTTCCCGCTGATATGACAAAGTACAAAGAATAATGGTGTGCCCAACAAACATGGGAGTGAGCTATATAATACATGATGGCATAAACATGGGCCAAATAAAGAAAACATAATGGATCCCACATACATATTGTGCCTGGGACAACAGCCATGACTTATACAAAAATATCTGAGTACATGAGATATAATAAAAAATAATAAGGCCTTGTAAAAGAGGAAAGAGCTCCAAAAATCTGAATGATACATGCAAACTAAAAAGGTGCTGCAAGCGGCTGAGGCGAGAACCATAAAAATTGTAGAGCTACATCGAAGGCTGTAGTAAGGAGGTCATCCGAGTATGTGGGGGGATACCTGAAGGGCCACCCCCTCATGAGGTCTGAAACATCTCACACACATCAGATAATCACTGGTAAAATCTTCTGCATCATTGGACCATCAAGTATACTGATCTCGATCATGCCTTAAGGAGCTGGAACTGAGAAAAAATCAAGTCATAGGGTAATGAAGGGTCCCTTTGGCTTATCCCAGGCACCAAACAAGAGTGGAATCTGGAACCAAGGTACATCATCCTCTATACCTGTCTTCTGGAATGAATAATTTGATGTTAATAGAAGGAGGTCTGCCATAGGTGAGGCAATAAGGAATCCTCAACGAAGGCACGAGGGATAATAGTAGAGCGATTGATAGTTTGGCACCAGGGATGATGGTGGAATGGGGGGTACTAAGTAGTGGACTGACAACTTCCCTTGTTAGAGCATAAAGGACATAAATGACCTGGCAGCTACTGACTCAACTCTGGAGGGGATAGGGGATAGTATGAATGAAGGCCAAAATGTATTACATGAGAGATGTACAAAGAAATGAAGGATGGAAGACTATGACGGGAGACAAAAGGGACTCAGGATAGATTCCATGGATGTGATGATGACTCAACTTGGATGCTCTAAACAAGGGTGACTCGATGATGATGCCACACAGAAGAGGCCCAGTGGGAACCATGAAAACATGAGTAAAATATGGTTAACCACGACGAAAATTGACACGAGCATCAACAAGTGTGAGGAAAAAGTGGTGCCCCAAGTACAAGTGGTGCTAGTGAGGAAATTCAATTTTGATAAGTGGCGAAGTGACCCTTCATGGAAATAAGGCTTCCATATGAAGTATCAAATCACCAAAAAATGAACGGATACCCATTTGAGTGCTCGGTGAGCGCTTTCCAACGGTGTTGATGGTTGGTCAAACCGAGCTACGGTTTGGTCGGAATTGTCAAAAGAAAAATTGGGGTTTTTATTTTAATAAGGCAATTTCATTCCAATCTGAGTCATTTGCAAATGTAGCTGTGGTGAATGTGGAGAGGAGGAAAAGGCTAAAAATCTTGCAGCGATCATATCAGACAAAACGACCATTGGAATCGAGATCCGTAACTTTCAGGTAGGTGACCTTACTTGTCTAAAGGTGGACTTCATGCTTCTTGGAAGGATGGTCCTGGTGAAGAATAAAGGTAAGAAAAGAATACAGGAATGAATGACTAGAGAAGGTCTAGAGTCAATACTTCCCACCAAGTCAAACATAGGGACCAAGTGGTAAGTATAGTAGCACACAAATTAGAATATTTAAAGAAATGGTATCAAGCATCTACGATATATGGCTCGCAGTGAGGCCGGTAAGACAGACTATCCAAGGAATGGGAGGATAATCGACCCTACCTAGATCAGTGGGATCTAGGCTGAGACTTATGAAAATCAAGTGAGAAGGTGGCCAGGGGTGCCATCATGCTCCCAAGCATGGGATACTACCACCAAGCATATGTGATGGAGGGGAGTGATCTGATATGCAAAGGTGGGAATGATGCCCCTAGCTAGAAGATTTTGTGGAATTCCATGGTGTTCTAAGTGTTGAAATAATGGATTCAAGCCTTCATTTTCTAGGCACTAAATCCTCAAGAGGATGATGAGAAGGTATAGGGACATAGGTGCCTCCAAGCATGTTATGGTCATGCGAAATGTATTTAGAAAAGTTGAATCTAAACTCATTTTTATCATGTGGTTCGCCATTTGTTTACGTTATGGTTATCTTATGTGGGAAGAATGGATAGATGTAGTTCAAGAAAGGGGATGGAGGATTACCAATCTCTTTTGGTACTACATATATGAAGAAAATGGACAAAATTTCTAGGTTTGCGTACATGGTGTCACTATCCTAAAGAGTGGATTTGGATATAATGTATTGGTTTTTACCTAGAAAACACACAGGTTGTTCAATGACAATGTCTAAGGGACTGGGTTGTTGATGTAAGATGAAGGAATGATGAAGTGGATCATCCCTATAGTGATCTGAAGTGATATGGAACTCTAGAGGTTCTTCTAAATGGAGAAGAATAATGGTATTAGAGTTGAAACTACTAGATGCACTAGGAGGTTTGTGGAGAATTTCTTCTACTGGAATCTTAAATATGGGTGCCCCTTTACCAAAACATTGGGTGTCAATGTAATGAACACAAGGTGTATGTGATTCAAATGTATGGTTTCAATTTAAGGGGGGATAGATAAAGTCAGGGGTGGTAAATGCTTCCATAATTTCTTCATCGCAATAGAAGATGGGGTGACTGGTGGAAGAAATACCACATGGTGTGGCGTAGCTACCTAACTCATCATTATGAGAATTTAGGTTCACATGCACATCGTCACAAAGGGTTATATAAGAACACGTAGATGAAGAATCTACTGATGTTGAGCCCAAGTTGATCACTGAAGGGAGGTCAGGCGAAGCAGAAGGGGATGCCCTAGAGGGGTATTCCACCATGGATCTCATAGATGATGACAAGTAGAGGATAGTGACCAAATACTCTTTCATCTCGAGATTGGGACAGGGTATGTCAATGGGAGTGGATGCATCCTATGGTTCTGCCGAAGCAAAACTCACAAGTAAGGGAGAAATGGACTCGTTGCACTCGGCCTCGAATTGGCGAACCACTTCTAAGGAGGTGTGGAAATAATCAAGGTGGGGACAGAGGTGAGTATAGTGGCTATGGAAATCACACAAAGCACAAGGTTAGTTTTTGTGCAAAGTCTTGAGTTTCTTAGCTGAAGCTGGTAAAGTAACATGGACTTATAGGATATCAGACTCAGGAAATGCTTTGTTGACCATGGGTTTGAGATGAGGCAATTTGGGAAAATTGTGGGTAGCATTACCGACAACATCACACAAAGCACACAGAGGTGTACACATTGGAGGCTTAGGAGGAGCAGGTTTTGTCTGGAAAAACTTGTCCTTAGGTGCCTTTTTGTGAGCTTTGTCCCCCTCACCCAAGGCTTTCACAACAGGAGTAGATTCCTATTGAGGTGGCTGAGGCACATAAGAAAAGGGAGGGCTAATAGAGACCAGTTGGACCAGGGTCAAAGAAGTATGAGGTTTGAGCTAACCAGGTGGGGTATTGGCTGGGGGATCAATGTACCAGACTGGGATCCCTAGGGTCATGTTAGGAAGGGTCAAGGTAGCCATAATAGGTATCGAAAATACTCCGGAAGGGGGAGCAAGAAACGATATATTACCAGATGGGTAATGGCTAGGAGAAATATCTCCCAGATGGTTAAGGCTAGGGGGAATTGTTCCATGAGGAAAAATAGGATCAAGGACACCAGCTACAGATGAAGGGCCTTGAGGAGGAGGTCTCGAAGGCTGAGATGAAGTACTAGGAGCAGGTTGCGAAGGGCTAGGTTGCTGACTAGTCGAACCAAACCATTTGAGTTCAGATCGAGATGATTGCATCATGGAAACATTCGATGAGTTAGGGTTAAGGATAAGAGGGGGGAGACGAGGGAATGAAATAAGAAAAGAGGAATCTTTATATACTCTGGGTGAGACACTAGTCCGAGGTTCGACTATTTTTTTACTGGCCACCAAATAAATAATGGACTTTGGAGAGGTCTGATACTTTGGTTCATAATATGTCAGTTGATCTATAGTGATGAAATTTACATTGTGAGGAAAGCACATATTATGGTGAATAGTAGATGGGACAACAGAAATCGCATAAGTATAGCTACGACCAAATATAATGTTGTAGTCTAAGGGGGCATCAATGACTTAAACGTCAACACAAATGGTTTTGACAGCAAGAGTAATAAGATATTTGCGGAACATGCCAAGGGGCTAGGAAGAGTGGCCATCCCACGCATGGAGCATGATAGTGGAAGGGGCTAACTCGGGTGATCCGAGATTTTTCCAAACAGAAGTGAACATCACGTAGGTGGATTCCCCCTCGTCAATGATACATAGGGAGACATTGGCATTCTAGATCTTGGCAGGTATTTGGAAGGTGATGGATGTAGGTAGGGGTGGATGCTCTGACTTGTCAACATCAAAGGAAATCAAATGATCATCTAAAGGATCAACAACACCCATGGAAATTAGTAGAGCTTTTCATTGTGAATGGCATGACTGGAGAACTTCCATTGTTGACATGGCAGCAGTGGATTGCACCAAGGCATCTCCTATACTGTAGGTGTGGGCGGCTTTACTGGAAGTAGCGTTTCGATGTAACAGTCCTTTAGGTATGTTGGTATGTACCTCTGCCTTAGGCTAAGGGATCTGTAAAGGACCATTGGGTGTTGAAATTGGCTCTATGGGACCTGAAGACTGGGGCTCGGTTGTGGACATAGCGGGAGGCTTGGTATACTGGAACGACTGAGACTAAAGGTTAATATCGGCAACATTGGGTTGGTCAGAGTGAATCATGAAGATCTTGTAGTAAAAGGTACCAGCGGAGGAGATTGAGTGGCCACCTGACCTTCAGGGGGTTGCGTAGCCACATATCCTTGTTGGGTGAAAGGATTGGTAAACAAAGTTGGTTAAGTAGTCATAGCATTAGGAGTGTTTGCCTCTCTCATAAAACAATAATAAATCCAAAAATAAAATAAATAAATTAAATATTAAAAGTTAGGAATTTATGCCTAACTCTTTAGTTTGGGTTGTTCCTCTAAGATAGGAGTTAGTTTACGTAGCTCCTATATTGGTGTGTGTATGGTTGAGAACCAAGGTGTCCAAGATAGCATGCACTATCTAGAGACACCGTCTCCTAGTCTATTTAATTGTAATGTTATATTCTTTTAATAATGAGAAAATATGTGAGGAAGCAGTGAGGCTGAAGCCTTTTCTGCCAATATTTTGTCTCTAGTTTGTTATGTGTGTTTTACATATTTTTTGAGTGATTTAATTGTTATACATGTGGCATCAGAGCCCGTAAGGGCCTTTGGCCCTTCCTGGGCATAGGAAAATAAATGATTGTATTTGTATAGTTTTATTAAATTTTGTTTGCCTTTGTTGGACGAGCGATTGGAGAGACCACACTTTGTGAGTGTTTTTGGTTTTTGTTTGTGGCCCATTGGATTTCATCGTTCATTTGAGCAGTGATTTGGCACTGTGCTTGGATTTTTTGAACCATTGTAGCTGTGGAGAAGACAAAATATGAGTTTCCCACAACGCTTTCAGAGACAGGGCATGAGCGGTAGCCGGGAGGGGATTCGAAGCAAACCCAAGGCATTGAGTTCCTACCTCTGGAAACTATCTGTCAAAGAATCCTCCGTGGAAAATCAAGAAATGAATTAGAAAATACATTGGGTTTTGGTTGGAATTGGTAGGGATCTAATTTCTAACTGCCCACATGATCATGAACCCCTGATTACTGGTTCGAATAACATAGCATGAATATATACTTGGGTTCCTCGTCTCCAACGTCATTAGGAAATATGAAGGAGCTGTGGGAAGAAGAGTTGTGGCCTATCGACACCGAGGAATCCAATGTTGAAGGTGTCCATGATCGCAAATATGGTTTCTTACTAGAGCTAGAGACACACCGTGTGGATCAAGAGCCCTTATGGGTTTGATCCTTGGCCCTTCGTGGGTTGAGGGAGTGGAGTATCGGCTGCTGCAGCCACGTCACAGGCCGTGGGAAGTAACGGTTCCCGTTCGAGGAAATATCTTACTTGGATAAATACTTTGGAAAGCTTGGTTCTGGAAGCAAGGCATATGTGATGGGGGATTCTAGGAAAGTTTATAATTGGCATGTATACTCTGCTGGTGCTGGGGATATTTCATTTGAGGGAAATGCTCCTCCAGTTTTTGCATTAGAGATGTGCATGACACAACTAGACCAGAAACAAGCGTCTGTCTTTTACAAGGATACCTCCAAGTCTGCATTGGAGATTACATGTAATTCAGGAATAAGTGATATTCTTCCCAAGTCTAAGACTTGTGACTTTCAGTTTGATCCGTGTGGATATTCCATGAATGACTCTTGAAGGAACAACTATTTATACTATTCATGTAACGCCTGAGGATGGTTTCAGTTATGCAAGTTTTGAGGCAATGGGATACAATCCCAAGGATTGTGACCTTGAAGCACTATTGGAGAGGGTATTAATCTATTTCAGGCCTATGGTATTCTCCATCTCAGTTCATGCTAGTGTAGAAAACAACGATTCTTCATGGATCAAGCCATTTTCGCCATAGGGGTATATCTGTGACATGACAAGTCGTCCAGATCTCACAAGAAGGAGCAGTGTTGTGTATCATACTTATAGAATAGTCACTAACGAGTCTCCCAGGTCTACTCTACCATTTCTTGCTTGGGAAGAGGAAAGTGATGAATATGGCTATTTGCAATTGACCGAAAAGGAAAAGAAGTTTCTCAAGTGTGAAATGCAGGAAGGTTGAGCATTACAGGTACCAAAGATGCACACATAAGTCCTTCTGTTCTGGGTTCTTTGTCTTCTGTCTTAGATCTCGTAGAGTTTATGCATCCTTCCTTCCTGAAATTGATGATTTGGATTTGGGAGGTTCAAGGATAGAAAGTTCTCATGGGCAGCCTGTTTCAAGCGCCGAATCGAATAGTCAGCCTGTCAATTGCCCAAAGTCAGATACCAAAAGTATGGGGTCCTGAAACGACATCGAAGAACTTGCATATCCAATATTCCAAGCCAATTAAGTTCGTTAGTGTAGGATTTCTTGAACAAATCACCTCAGCAAGTTCTGAGAAAGTTGCAGTCAAACCGAAATGTCATCATTGTCAAGGAACCAGTCATATGGAAGATCAGTGTTTTGATCTCCATCCTTGTTGCCATTGTGGCAAGATAAATCATTCATCAAAGAAATTCTGCAACCAACAAAAATCAGCGATATTGAAGATACATTATGAATGGATCGATCCTTTGGAATGGTCATCCATAGTCAAAAGATTGTCTCAGTTCTACAATCGAATACAATCACACATAGTGCAGCCGATAGTGAAAAGAAGATGGTACTCTAATGCAGTTGAATGGGGGAGTACACCAGTGCAACACTCCTACACCTAAAGGGGGGAGTTCAAGAATACTTTTCAGAGAATTGTCTCTCCTTTCAGCTAAAAAAGGGGGGAAAATGTCAATGAAATTAACAGTTGTTGTCAGACTGAAAGTCTCGAAAAAAATAGCAAAATCAGCCAGTGGGCAGCTTCAGTAGCCAGTGGGCATCTTCAACAGCCAGTGGGCATCAACAAATTAGCCAGTGGGCAGTCGACAGCAAAGCAACAGTGAGCAGTTTTCAACACAACAAAAGCAACAGTGAGTTTTTTTTTACATCATCAGCCAGTGGGCGTTCAACAAATTTTTTCAGTGGACAAAGGATGTTGATTTCACACAAAGGACAGATGGATCCTTTTGCAACTTGGCACATGATGGAGTTTTCAAGTGAAATTCAGAGATGAATCAGACATGCAGCTAACTCATGGTCTCTTCAGATTGCAGTTTTTCAGCATCCAACTTTGGCAGTTTTTCAGGCAATGTTTTTGAGGATCAACATGAGAAATTGGAAGATGGTTCCTCGTTCTTATTTTGGATTTATCATTGAAGGGGGGAATGTTATAATATCTCATAAAACAGTAATAAATCCAAAAATAAAATAAATAAATTAAATATTAAAAGTTAGGAATTTATGCCTAACTCTTTAGTTTGGGTTGTTCCTCTAAGATAGGAGTCAGTTGATCCAGGTGGATATTGGTGGCCACCCACCTATTCCACTTGGCCCCCCACCATTGTCTCTTTCAATTTTTCAATTTTGGCATAACTTACTATTTTTAGCAGTTTTTCGGGTCTTGAACTTCCGGAGCCGTTTTGAAGCCCTAAACGACATTTTTTAGGCATCGTTTTACTAGAAAATTTGATCATCAAACAAACGGAGATAGTATGCCAAAGTTACGTCCCTGGGAAGTTGAAACACCAATTTACCCAAACGGGGCCCATAGTTTTGGCGCTTCATCTCCTAGGGTTAGGTTTTTGGGATGTTTAGGGTTCTCCATTGTTTCTCAATAATAAATAGGCCCTCGAGCCTCATTGTAACGCAGTTTAGAGGCTTGTAGCCGCCACATCTCTTCTCAGAGATAGCTACCAGTGCCCTAGCTAGTTTTATTTCCATTCTGTCTGTAAGCAAATTTCAGTTCTTTGATATTAATGAAATGAAGTGTTATTTCCGCTGCATCTCTGTATTTATGGTTATATGTTTATTCTATTGCATTCCTGCATAAATCCGGATCAGTGGTATCAGAGCGGTCTGCTTTTTCTTGATCCTTCTTTGTATGTCCCCAACGAGGTCGGGGTATAAGGAGCTAGGGCTTGATCTGGTGGAACCTTTGCAAGATCAGCCTCGCAAACCTCGACGGACGCCCATGGGGACGAAAAGAAAGATGAGGGAGCAGGAGATCCTATCAAAATATTGCTCGAGGAGGCCCTCGAAAAACAAAGGAACGCGATGATGGATAACTTTGCTCAGATCCTTCAACGGCTGCCCACCGGCGGCGCATCTGCATCCAGTAGCCACTCTGGAGTTGCGAATCCCTTTAAGGTACAAGTAAATTTTGACATTCCCATATTTGAGGGTCAAATAGACGCAGATGCCGTAGATAGATGGTTGAATCTATTAGAAGGATATTTCTCTGTTCATGACTTTTCAGACCCGGAGAAGATTATTTTTGCACTCCTCAAAGCTACCCCCCATGTTAAGGACTGGTGGGAAACCTACTGTGAGAACAAGGACCAGACAGAACCCTCTCTGTTCTCGGCTGTACCAACTTGGAATTCTTTCAGAGATGCCGTCAAGGAACAGTACTATCCCGTGGGGAGCTATGAGGACAAGTACATACAATGGACCACGCTGCGACAACAAAGGGATCAAGATGTGCACGAGCTGACGAATCTGTTCCATACCCTGCGCACAAAGTTGGGTATCAAAGATTCAGAGAAAAATTTGGTGCTAAAGTATCGCAGCTGTCTGCACAGATACATTCAGGAGGAAATGGAGTTCCTCGACATCTCCTCGCTTGGTACGGCATACCGGTATGCTGCCAAGATTGAGCAGAAATTCAAACAGAAGAAGCGAGACTTTGGATCTGCGAATCAAAAGCAAGGAAAAGGTGCATCAGAGCATGAACAAAGGAGACGAGAGCCGACGCCGGCGAGAGCAAGGCAACCGCCAAAGCCACGAAAATAACAAGAATAAAGCCAAAGAAGGGACACGGGAAAGTGGTTAACGGGTTCCATAAGAGCTCCACTCACAACACAAGTGAGTGTCGGGCCAGCGGTCGCTAGTGCGGCGAGATGAGAACACGAGTTAGATGCATGCTCCGACTCCGGACGGACACCGAAAAGGGGAATGATAAAGGGAAAAAGATTATTGATGCGAAGCCCAATGCCACTGTTTCCACTACGAAGATCCAGAAGGAGGAACCGGAAGATCCAGAGGAGGAGGAACGTCTCTTCCACTCCCAGATGTGGGTAAAGGGCTCCCCGGTACAGTTCATTGTCAACAATGGGAGCCAAAAGAACCTCATTTCAGCAGACGCCGTGAAGCGGTTGGGCTTGCCGACCATAGCTCACCCACATCCATACACCATCGGGTGGCTTCACCAAGGACGAGATCTCCGCGTCAGCCAGCAGTGCCGCCTTCCCTATAGCATCAAGCCCTTCACGGATGAGGTATTATGTGACGTTGCTCCTATTGATGTTTCGGATGTATTATTAGGACAACCATACTTGTGGAAGTGTCATGCTGTGTATGAGTCTCGACCTCGTGCTGTTATTATTACTTTGGGAAATAAGTTGTACAGGATACCAGAGGTACCACGTCCTACGACTATCTCTTTGGTTACTGCAAAAAAATGCAGTAAGCTCATTTCCCAAACCAGGAAATTCGTTTTCCTGATGATCCGCCCCCAGGGCAAGAAGAAGACTGTGGCCACGACCTCCAGACAGGGCCCCTCTGCACGACAACAATAAATGGATAAGGTTGTGGAGGAGTACGGGGACATCTTCACCTCACCCACAGGGGTTCCTCTGCACTGTCAGGTCAAGCACCCGATTGATCTGACCCCAGGTGCGCCGCTACCCAATGGACCGATCTATCGATGCTCTGTTCTGGAAAATGATGAAATCAAGAGGCAGATTCAGGAGCTGTTGCAGAAAGGTCACATCAGACCAAGTTCATCTCCCTGTGGGAGCCCGATCGTGTTGGTACAGAAGAAGGATGGGACGTGGAGACTCTGTATTGACTATCGGGCGCTGAACAAGATCACTGTCCGGAATAGGTACCCAATCCCACGGATTGATGACCTTCTGGACCAACTCCAAGGTGCAAAATATTTCGGTAAGATCGACCTGAAGTCTGGGTATCACCAGGTACCAATTGAACCCTCTGATGTGTGGAAGACTGCCTTCAAAGCTAAGGAAGGCCTTTTTGAATGGCTGGTCATGCCTTTCGGGTTGACGAATGCTCTCGCAACCTTCATGAGGATGATGGACGACATCTTGCGGCCATTCACCAACTCATTCGTAGTGGTGTACTTGGATGACATTCTGATCTTCAACAAGACTTGGGAAGAGCACCTTCATCACATCCGACAAGTCCTCCAAACACTGCGGAAACACAAGTTGTGTGCCAATTTGGAGAAGTGCACGTTTGGCATGACCCAGGTTCAATATCTGGGATACATTATTGATGAAAGGGGGGTGCATGTGGATCCGGCCAAGATCCAAGTCATTCGGGATTGGCCAGCCCCGACTACTATAACAGAGCTTCGCAGCTTTCTGGGTCTTGCTAATTTCTACCGTAGATTCGTGTTGGGATTCTCTCATATCACTTGGCCCTTGAGTCAAGTCACCAAAGGAGGAGCGAGAGAAAAATTATTTTGGTCGGAACCTCAACAAAAGGCATTCAAAGAATTGAAAAATCGCCTTTGTTCTGCCCTAGTGCTCACCTTACCAGACTTGCAGTAGCCATTTGAGATCGAGACAGATGCCTCTGACTATGCTATTGGGGCATTTCTTACTCAACAGGGACATCCAGTGGCATATCACAGTGAGACTTTGTCTGAGATAGTTCGCAAGTATCCCACCTATGACAAAGAAATGTATTCCATTGTGCAAGCCTGTCGACAATGGAAGCATTACATTTTGGGGAAGGAAACAATCATCCACACAGACCACTGGCCCCTGCAGTTCATACAGACACAAGGGAAGTTGCAGAATGATCGCCATTAGAAGTGGTCCACATATCTGCAACAGTTTCATTTGAACATCAAGTACAATAAGGGTAGCACCAATAATGTTGTAGACTGCCTCAACCGACCACCGATTGTGGTGCTCACCAATGTGCTCAACTCTTGTGGGCACGAGACTTCTGATTGGCCACTTCTATATGAGAGTGACCCAGAATTCGGCCACACTTACAAGGGACTCTTGGGGGGCACGCAAGTTCCAAATTTTCACCTCCAAGATGCACTTTTATGTCACCTGGGACACCTTTGTGTTCCTTCAAGCGAGCGTGCCAAGATGATATGGGAAGCACACTACAGTCGTGTCACTAGGAATTTCGAGGTCTAGAAAATAGTAGCAATACTACAGAAGTATTTCTATTGGCTGAACCTTCGAAAGGATGTCGAGAAGCACATCAGATCCTGCACTTCTTGTGCCATTGCCAAACTGACCATCAAGAAGCAAGGCCTATATACTCCACTACCTACCCCTAGTCGACCATGGGAATCCATCTCCATGGATTACATGTCGGGCCTGCCCTCTACTAAGAATGGAAATGACTGTGTTTTCGTGGTCGTTGATAGATTCTCGAAGATGGCCATTATGGCGGCCTGTAAGAAGAATATCACAGCAGAAGCTACTGCTAAACTCTTCTTTGAACGAGTATGGGTGCACTTTGGGATCCCACGGTCTATCATATCAGATCGAGATAGCAGGTTCCTCAACACATTTTGGTCTAGCCTCTGGTCAATGATGGACACAAAGCTCACCAAGTCCACAGCTTTCCATCCCCAAACAGATGGCCAGATAGAGGTCGTCAATAGAATGATTGTACACATTCTGCGCATGTACAATTCAAAGCATCCATGCACATGGGACGAGAGCCTCCCCTATGTACAACATAGTTATAACCGGGCTCTCCATAGCTCAATTGGCCATAGCCCCTTTCATGTGGGCTTGGGATTCCAGCCACTATGTCCCATTGATGTGGCCATGCCATTTGCAGCTGCTCAAGCTGATTCAGCACACGTCCGGTCTGAAGTTGACCAAGCAAGTAGCTTCATCGAGCGCATTCAACACATCCGCCAACAGGTTCATGATATATTTGACAGAGCCAATGCGAAGTACAAACAGCACCATGATCAACACCGGGTGCCACACAACTTCCAGGTGGGCGACAAAGTATGGCTGCATTTGCAGAAGGAGCACCTCACTGGACCTCACTGCAAGCTTCACCCGCTCCGATACGGGCCGTACACCATCACCAAGGCTGTAGGGAACAATGCTTTTGAGCTTAGTATTCCACCATTCCTTGGTCTGCACCCAGTCTTCAATGTGGATCGCCTTCGTCCTTACTTCCCACCTCTACTGGACACTTCGGACATTGCAGAACAACTCACACCAACAGAGTTAAACCCAGACTGCATGGAACAGGCCACCACAGATTGTATCATGGACATGAAAATTAAGAACACTCGCCAACAAAGGATCCAACTGTATCGGGTTGTCAAAGCTGGCCAACTCCTGCACCAAGGAAAGTGGTTCACTAGGGACCAAGTTCAGCAGAAATTTCCTCATCTCATGGAGGAACTTAACGCAATGGGGACCATTTCTTCCTAAGGAGGGAGGAATGATCCAGGTGGATATTGGTGGCCACCCACCTATTCCAATTGGCCCCCCACCATTGTCTATTTCAGTTTTTCAGTTTCGGCATAACTTACTATTTTTAGCAGTTTTTTGGGTCCTGAACTTACGGAGCCGTTTTGAGGCCCTAAACGATGTTTTTTGGGCATCATTTTATCGAATTTGTCCCAAAATTTGTAGTCCTCGGATATATCTTTCTAATGATGTATCATGTGCGTCAAACAGAGATAGTATGCCAAAGTTACATCCCAGGGAAGTTGAAACACCAATTTACCCAAACGGGGCCCATAGTTTTGGCGCTTCATCTCCTAGGGTTAGGTTTTTGGGATGTTTAGGGTTCTCCATTGTTTCTAAATAATAAATAGGCCCTCGAGCCTCATTGTAACGCAGTTCAGAGGCCTGTAGCCACCACATCTCTTCTCAGAGATAGCTACTAGTGCCCTAGCTAGTTTTATTTCCATTCTGTCTATAAGCAAATTTCAGTTCTTTGATATTAATGAAATGAAGTGTTATTTCCGTTGCATCTCTGTATTTATGGTTATGTGTTTATTCTGTTGCGTTCCTGCATAAATCCGGATCATCAGTTTAGGTAGCTCCTATATTGGTGTGTGTATGGTTGAGAAATCACATCAACCAAGGTGTCCAAGATAGCACGCACTATCTTGAGACACAATCTCCTCATCTATTTAATTGTAATATTATATTCTTTTAATAATGAGAAAATATGTGAGGAAGCCATGAGGTTGAAGCCTTTTCCGCCAATATTTTGTCTCTAGTTTGTTATGTGTGTTTTATGTATTTTCTGAGTGATTTAATTGTTCTAAAAGTAGGAATATAGGTAGAGGCTTGTTATCCTCGAGATGATGCTTGAGATTCCCATAGTTGACGCATCTCAGATAAAAGGGGAAAATCATGAGTGTAGTGACCATGGACACTGCAACAAGAACAAGGCTTATTCATACGACGAGGCATGTTCTACTTGGGTTGATTTCCCTGTTGCTAGGTTGTAGTGTTAGATGTATTCCCTTGGGGATTTTTTCGTGTATTACCTATAGCGGGTTGGTTCTCATTGCCTTTCCTCTTCTTTTTTGAAGTGGGAGGATTAGTCACACTCTGCTGCACATACACCAGACCTTGGAGGGGGTGGCTGCTTTTGCGGAGCTTGAGAAGGCATGGGAGGCTAAGATGCTTGTGCTGGAGGAGCTGGATCATCTGGCTATGGATACAAATAGTAAGGAGGCTGAGAAACATCCGGGTAAATAGTTTGGGAAAAAGCAGGCCCTAGTATCGGAGGATGCGGTTGGGAAAAGGCGTTAGGCATGCCATGTTTTGGATACATGTTATCGGGAGGGGGAAACGTGCTAGAGGAGTTGGCCCCTCCCTGAGGGAAACCATAACCCATAGGAGGATGAGTGTACGGATGTGAAAGGGATCCAACGATACCATCGGTGGCATGAGATGCACCTGGTGCATTGGCACAACCAGGTCTAGGGAGATTAGGTAAGACAGTATCAACATAACCATAGTGCACGTAGATCAAGTCATATTTCAACACAACTTGGATGGGTTCTTCCTTAGTCTGAAGAAAGTGAGACGCGACATATTTACTAATAGAGGGGAAAAGGGATTTGAGATACCAGTCCATGTAGACACAGTCTTTGAAAACTGGGGCTCGACATTATCTTTTCCTTATGTGCCATTCTTGAACATGGTCAGATAGGTAGGTGGCATAAGTTTGACAGAAAGAAGTCAAAATTTCCGTACTAGTGTCAGAGCGAAGGGGAAGCTGGAAGTAGGACAGAAACATGTTTGCAAGAGTCAAAATAGTAGCATGAGAGACAACGACCTGGTTGACATACCACTTGGAAGCTTCTCCAATAAGCGTACATTGGAATAACCAAAGATGGATAGAGTCATTAGTGATAGAGTTGGACGAACACCACATGTGGAAAGAACAAACATGGTTGGTAGGATCCTCTTCAGCATTTCCTTCAAAATTAGGGATTTCTGAAGGAAGCATGGTTGGAATAGCTAGCCAACCTAGATTATGGTGTATAGGGTCATTAATCAACTATATCAACTCGGGAAGGCTAAGGCTTGCCATATGAAGAAGCAAGGGAGCAGTCGGAATAGGTCCTGTTGTAGCTCCACTAGTAGCGGTTCCGACATTAGAGCCAGGGCCACCACCAGTGGCAGGTCCTAAACCAGACATGATGAAGGTGAAAGGTGGATGAGATTTGGAAATAGAAACAGAAGGAGAACCCTATGAACCAGAATCAGAGTCGGAATGGGGACTTGGCAGAGGACTAACTTGGGCCCTACGTAGTGGAGTAAGTCTTCCTAACGGAAACTGAGGATGAAGGCCTTGGATTCTTTGGGATAAACACCTTGGGGGCGTAATGACGGAAAAGATACATAGAATCTAATAAGGAAGAGAGGTAAACAAGGGCACGAAGGTGTAGATTAATTAATTACAATGTTTTATTCTTGCCTTGGTGGTGTAAACCAGGCGCTCTTCACTTTAGGTGTGCATGTGTGTGATAAGTGTGTTAATTTTAATTAAGCCCAAAAGTGTGTATAGAAAAAAGAAAAAAGATGATGTATAACTGTAAATGAAACTCAAATCGACAGTAAAATAAATAGCTAAATATGCATAAAATTTAAACACAAAAAATGAGGGCTTCCCAACAACTAGTCTAAGGGTGGGCGAAATCTACTCAAAACACAAAATATGGCCAATAGATCTAAGGTCAAGAGGGACAGGGATCTAAAGGTCAGATATGTTGAAAAGAGGTGTAGAAAACAACAAGAAACTAGAGGGAAAAATGCTAAATAAGTGGCGAAAGTCTACAACCTAAAGGGAAACATAGGGGACCCTAAAGGGAGGACCAATCAAAACTGAAAAGAGGTGATTGGATGGAAAAATAACTGATATGAAATGGATCTAAAAAAGGCAGGTCAAGATCTGAAAAAATGGCTGAAAAAGGTGGAAGAAAACTGAAGCCCTAAGGGGCTTGGTTCTTACATTGATGAGTAAAAATAAGAAAGTAAAAGTCCAATATAGGTAAATATGGAGGTCAGACAACCCTGAACAGTGCCCTCAACAAACCCTAAAAATTACAGAAAAAATCCCGCAAAAAAGTGGAGGTCGCAGGTTCTAACCTTTTTTTTGCTCAGGTCGCAGTTTTTGGGTAGATATCCGCTACCTGCGAGCTAAGGTCATAGGTTTTGGGAAGGAAAGTGTGACCTGCACTTTCGGTTGTCTTGGGGGCATGTTTCAAAAAAAAGTGTCATCTTTATCGTAGCTAATACATGTTACCTGTGCAAATGGCCCAGAAACACATGAAATTTAGAATTTTTATTGTTTTAGGGTTAAAAAGGTTAAAAATAACATCAAGGAATTAAAAATAAGAAGTTGAAGAAAAACCCTAGGGGCTGAAGTAGCTGGCCATGTAAGGATCTAAAAAACAACATCGGTCTTAATTAAAAACCCTTGTGGAGTTGCCAGTTGTTAGTGTGAATTCTAATCGCAAGCGTACGAAAAAATCTCACTTTAGTTGTGCATAAAAAAACCCTAACACCAAATGTGTCTGTCAATTTCCTTAGATATATTGTAGGTGATTAGGATAAATGCTACAAAAATCTAGCTCTATGCAGTTAAATAAATTAAACAACGAAAATAAACAAGAGTTGCTCCATACATCAAATAGACAAGAAAAGAATTTATAAATAATTTTTTGTACTATGAAACCTAGGAAGGGAACACAAAAAGATGTTACCTGTCCTCCTCAGTGGGATGGGTTCTTGTATGTCCTTAGTGCTTCAGATCTAACGTCTCTCTTTCTTAATGGTGCAGAAAACCCAAACAAAATAGAACTTAAAGGGAGCTCACAAGAAAATGCAGAAACAAATATGACAATGATGGAGGATCAAAGTGAGACCAAAAGCATAGATCAAAAGGTGATAAAAAAGAGGTAGTGAATGAACGGAAAACCCTTCTATTTATAACAAAATATTGAGTTAGTCTAGATATTGGTGCATAATTAAAATATTATTAACCAAATCTAGAGCCAACTTGGAATATTTTATTATTTTTGGTGGGGGGAAAAGGAATTTAGAATTGGTTAAATCCCTTTATTTAGAAATAATAAATAAATAAATGATTTATTTATTATTTCAAGGATGAGGTTAAGGAATAATTAAATAAATAATAATTTATTTAATTATTTAGAAATGATTTAGTCAAATTCAACAAGGAATATTATTAAATAATTATTCCTAGAAAATAATAAGTTAAATAATAATTTATCTAATTAATTCTAATGTTTCGGGTTAAATATGACCAGGAATATTAATTAAACAATGGTTTAGTTAATTATCCTTAGAGGAAAATCAAACAAATAAGAATTTATTTAATTATTCCTCATGGGGTTTCCTATTTAGACCAGAAATAACTTAATAAACTATGGGTTATTAAATTATTTCTCATAGCGAAAGAAATTTTACTATGGTAAAATTGGTCCTACATGGTGTACTTTAGTCCATCTAATAGTAACAGGTTAGATGACTAAAAATTTCTATAACATTAATGGTTATGGAACCTACATTGAGACAAATTATCTCGATTGCTTGTTGGCTTGAGTTACTAGTCCCTAGAGTCGGGTTGGAAAAAAAATCTAGAGCCCTAGAAGGTTGTGGGTTGAGTTACTAGTCCCTAGAGCCCTAAAAAATTTGGGTAGAGACTGATCTAGTTAGTGTTAGTGATGTTCAACCATAAAGCTAGAATCACAGTGGTTGAGGGTTGAGGTGGTTTGGCCTTTGGAAGCCCTGGTTTGGTTTTGTCTTGGTTTATTCCATGAGATCCCACATTCATTCTTGGAATATGGCGCAGGGGTGATTGGATTAAAGAGAGATTTGGTTCAACCAAATCTATGGTCAGATGGTACGTGGAAGTCCCTAAATTGGTTGGTATTTTGACATGTTAATATGAGACATTATCTTATTGTAATCTATGAGCATTGGTAGTGATTATTTTGGTAATATTATGGCTAAATTTCCATGATTTATATGTCAGTTAGCTTATGGTTATACGTTGGTTATATGATGTGTATTTTCTATGGCTCTTGTCATGAATTATTTAGTTATTTATTGGTTGATGAATGTTTCTTAGATGAATCTCAGACTATTATGATAAGATATGCATTGAAGACCTATAGCTTACATGTTTTCCATGTGTTTGAAAAAATATCTGTTGTGGACTAGGCATGTCCTAGGTCATTTCTTGTTCCAGTTTTGTATGAAAATATTTTCCATAATGTCATTTATCATTTTTAGAAGCTACAGATAGTTCTAGGTAGTGGTATGAAGTATTTTCTAGAAAAGTGGCTAAGATATTGGGACCGCACCCTCTAAACTGGATATTTTGGGCTATAACCGCACTCAATAAGTGTCGAGCATGTGGTTTGATGCCTATAAACACACTCAATCCTTGTCATGCATGCGGTTGTAGGCTTAGTGTAGTGAAAAATAAGCCCAACTCAAGGTTTGGTCACTTGGGTTGGTGCTTTTGCCTCTGAGTGTCCTGTAGTCCTGAGGGATGCTGTGATTTTTCAATTTTTGGTAAGTTTACGAGGCCCACTTCCTTAACTGGAACTGGGATCTCAGGTCATATCATAGTAACTATTTGTCTCATCTTTACCCTAGCAGTCTAGTGAAATTGAGTAAATGTGGTAAGGGTGGTTACAATACTTGTACCAGATGTGTGGAATGTGTTTTTCATGCATGAATATTAGTTTTCTATGTGTTTTTTATGCATAAATTATGATAGTCATTTTTGTAGTTGTATCATCATGTAGAGGTTGATGATGTTGATGTTGGGATGATTAATATGTTTATTTCATTATATACACAGATGTTGTGCTAATTCATATTGACTGTGCATACGAGATAGCAACCCATGAAATTTAATAAGGTATGTTTGATTATGGTTATATTTGGTTATCTGACATGGTAAGTTTGTAGGAAGTAGAAGACCATAGATTGAAAGAAAAATGGTGTATTATAGTTCATGTGACTCTCCTTATATATCAAATTAGAATCAAAGATATGAGAACTCTCCTGACATATTAGATACCTTTAGGAGTTTAAAGGTAGAAATTATAATTTGTAAGACATATAATGATGAAATAATTCGGTCACAAGAAAGACTTTCCAGAGCACAAGAAAAACAAGCATAGGTCAATGCAGCGATCCTTTAAATTTTATCAGATTTGTAGTGACAGGGAAAACCATGGATAAATTATGGACAAGAGGAAAGGAAAAATGGGGCATATGGTAGCAGGTCTCATGGATGGCACAGGTCAGACATGGATGGCACATTCAGAGGTGGAAGATGTACAGATACACCAGACATGAGAGTTAGTGGTTATGAGTTCTATTCTAGTTATAGATTAGAGAGACATCATGGTCATCACCATTATCATCCTTATAGGAGGAGCTGGAAGAAATATTTCCTGGATGAGTTCAAGAAAGTCAAGCCTCCTACCTTTGATGGAGAGCTGAAGAAACTGGAATATGCAGAAGCATGGTTTCTTGGGATGAATAAGTTCTTCAAGCTACACGATTACACAAATAATATGAAAGCCAAGATAAATATATTTAGTCTCAAGGGAAAATTGAACATCTAGTGGGAAAATGTGAAGAGTGTTAGAGGCATCAGGACCAAGGAATCGAGTTGGCATGAGTTCAAAATATTTTTCATAAAGAAGTACTTGTTAGAGAGATATTATGATGGTAAGGCTACGGAATTATACAAATTGAAGTTGGGATCTATGATATATGAAGAGTATACGAATAATTTTTGGAGCTGATGAGGTGTGTACCATATATTAAGGATGAGAAGACAAAGTTTCAAATATTTGCTAGTGGATTTACATTAGAATTTAAAGATCAGATTGAGTATGATTAGCCTTTTTCATTAGAGGAAGTCACTAGGAAGTTGAAACATTTTTATTAGCAGTCTAAGCATAAGTTGGAGCCTAAGCAGGGTTGGAAAGGTAATTATAAGGCTAAGAAAAATGGGATAAGAGTTTAGGAAGACATTAGGATGTAGGTAACAAGGAAAATGCAGCATCGTACAAGAAATTCAATGAAGTTGATAGAGGATATGGATTTCATTATAAGGAGTAGAACAAGTGTGATGGAAGGAATCATTTTCAGTGTTGGAATTGTGGCAAGAATCATTGTAGGATATCCTATCCACAACATCAGGGTGGTAGAACTCAAATTTATAGTGCTTAAGAGGCACAAATAGTTAGGGTTTTTGGAAAAAGTATTCTTCATATTTATGCAGCATTGGATAATAGACAAGCTGATCATCAAGCATCTATTATCGATATGGAAGGTAATATTTGTGATCAATTTGTTTCTATTTCGAGGGACCATGGATCTAACTATAGTTATATCAATCCTGACCTGATGGATAAGTGTTTCTTTAATAAATAAGTGCATCTTGAGTCTTGGTTGGTGTAGATGGATATAGGTACCAAGAAAAGAGTTCATCATTGGCTGAGATATTGTGCATTTGAGCTTAATGGTAAACACATCTAAATGTGCTTATGTTGGATCATATAGTATGTTGTTGGGTATGGATTGGTTGTATATTCACAATACTAAAGTGGATTGTTATGATAAGGCTATTAAGTTTTTGTATGATGATGGAGAGAAGATAATCTTGGAGGGTAAGAAGAAGCCTACATCAGTGAGAATGGTTACAACTATGTCGGTAAAGTGCAATAGCAAGAAAGGGTGTGTATTATTTTCAGTTCATATTTCCAGTGAAAAATTGAAGGGTGTTGAGGATGCTAAATTCTTTAAGAGGTATCTAGTTTTTCAGTAGTTTCAAGATGTATTTCTAGTATAGATTTCAAAGTTACCACCTCATAGGCAAGTGGAATTTTCTATTGAGTTGATGATAGGAGAAACAACACCATCAAAGGAAACTTACAATATGAGCACTCAATAATTAGTGGAATTGAAGTTGTAGCTTAAGGAAATGCTTGATAAGGGATAAATTAGGAAAAGTGTGTCGCCTTGTGGTGCACGAGTGTTGCTTGTGAATAATAAGGATGATATTATCAGTTTATGTATTAAATACACGTAGTTGAAAAATTTGATGATCAAGAACATGTATCCTTTTCTGAAGTTTAATGATTTGTTTGATCAGTTGAAGGGAGAAAAAATATTCTCGAATATTGACTTGAGATCAAGATATCATCAGGTATGCATCAAAGAAGAGGACATCTACAAATCCACATTCCGTACCAAGTATGGGCATTATGAGTTTGTAGTAGTTATTTTTGGCCTTACTAATGCCCTAGCTACTTTCATTTGTTTGATGAATAGTGTGTTGTGTCCTTATCTGGAAAAGTTTTTAATAGTGTTTTTTGATGATATATTGATATATTCTAAGAATGAGGAAGAGACTATAGAACACCTATAAAAAGTGTTAAACTTGTTTAGAGATAATTAGTTGTATGATAATCTTAGTAAGTAGAGTTTATTTCAGAAAAAAAGTTCATTACTTGGACATGTTGTTTCTATGGAAGGTATAGCAGTGGACCTAGGAAAGATCAGATCTATCATGGAATGGGAAAATCCTAGGAATGTGGATGAGGTCAGATCATTCATGGGACTAGTACGTTATTATAGGTGTTTCATCTAGAAATTCTCATAGATAGCATATACTATTACATTTTTGCAGTGAAAAGGAAAGAAGTTTAAATGGACTGAAGGATGTGTAGCTAGTTTTGAGCAGTTGAAGTATTTTCTTATAATTTCTTCAGTTTTGAAGATTGCAGATCTTGAAAAAGAGTTTATGGTATGTAAAAATGCTTGTAAGAAATGACCTGGTGGAGTCCTAATGCAGGAAGGATAGGTGGTATACTATGAGTCAAGGAATTTGAATGACCACGAGAAAAACTATGCGACTTATGATATTGAGTTGGAAACAATTATTCATGTCTTGAAGATGTAGAGAGATAACCTTCTTGGTAGGAGGTTTTTTTTTATGAGTGATCATAGTGGGATGATGTACTTGTTTCACCAACCTAATATGAATGATAAGAAATCTAGATGATTAGATACTCTCAGTGAGTTTGACTTTGAGATCAAGTACATTAAGGGAAAGGAGAACATGATTGTAGATGCTCTTAGTAGAAAAGTGCATGTGAATCATATTGCAATAGTGAGTTCCTATGGGATATACTTGCAGGAGCGGATCTTGTAGGGAGGACAACATGATGACACATATTAATAGTTGACGCACATTTTACAACAATAGGGTATAGGTGATCAGGATGTGGATTATCATGTTGTTAGCCATCTATAAATTTTTCATATACTATGATGGCTAAAACAGGTCTATTAGTCTTCAAGAAACATATTTCATGCAAAATATATGACTTCTTGAAGCCTTGCTAAGTACCTTGTCCTAAAATTCCACATATTTAATATATTCACTTAAGAACCTTCAAAGAAAGCCCTGCCGTTATAAAAGAGACTGTTTTCAGACCCATTTTCCATCATTTTTTTCCTTTGGAAAATCCCTCTTAAAACCCCTTCATTTCACCCAATTTTCCCTTTATTATTCCTCCATTTCCTCAAAAATCCCTTTAAACCATGTAAAAACCCTATTATAAGGTTTAAAACCCCTTTCTTATACCTATAGGAACTGCTAAAAACCCTCAAAAAACATCATTTTTAGCCTTTTCCGCTCCTTTTCAAACATTACGCCTTTAAGCCCCTTTTTATTAAGCCCGAGACCCTTCTTCTGCCATAAGATCATGCCCTGTGACCAAAGCGCTAAGCCCATTAGCGATTCCAAGTTCCTGCTTCCAAGTTTTCTTTCCCGTCGATGGCCGATCCTCTAAGAAGATCTAGACCGTCTATTTCCCCAAGATCCGACGGCCATCACGCCCCTCCATCGTATCGGTGCATTGCATCAGGCCTCACCCTTTTCCCTTCTTCTTCCCTTTTCTCTGCCGATGTGATCCCCCGATTCGATCTCCACCGTCGATCTCCACCTGATCGGACGATCTGCGCTCATCAGCCATCACATTTTCCTCCTTCCCAAACCTTTCTCCCTCGCAGATGCGGTTTCCCGATCACGTCTCCACTGTTTATCTTGTCCCTAATCCAATGGCTCTTGCTTCGTCACACTATCTCGATCGCTCTCCTCCATCGGCCATCGCACTGACCTTTCCCATCGGCCATCGCCCATCATAACTTCCAAATTCTGCCTCCCAAAACTCTTCCCCGTCGATTGCCAATCCTCCTAGTTAATCTCCACCGTCCATCTCCCAGATCCGATGGCTCGCTTTAATTTTCCCCTTTCTTCCACCCCTCCAGCCTTATATCTCTTCCCACTTGATATGAACCGTCTAATTAACCCAAATCTACGGCCCAGATTTACTGCGGAGGCACACCCTGAAATTTTCCTTCATACTCCCAAATGCCCCCGCTGTACATATTTTCTTCCATTTTCCCTTATAATCCCTCTGGTCCCACCCAACTGTGCTGGGCCTGTCCACCATGTTTCCTTCAAATCTCCACCGTTGATCTGGTCCCCCCGCAGATCCAACCGCCCCCAGCTATCTTCGCGCTCGTTTCTCCATAGCTATCCAAAACCCATTTTCAACGTAAAATAGACAATTTTGTTCTCTGGATTTGCATTAGCCTGGCCCCACCATCTCCTCTCGTTGTGCTACTCTCATACCTCTACATTCATTCTCAACCATAGATCTACACCCCCCAAATCCCATTTCGCGTCCATTTTTCTCCCCCTCCCCCTTTGTGCACTTTAAACGCGAAATAGGTGGTTTTCCAGGGGACATGCGTCAGATACCAGACCGTATCGCATTTGATCAGTCCCAAACCACTTACCGCCTTCACCTCACGTGAAAAAATATGCCATATTTCTAATACCATCTTTCCAAATCTTCGTGCCAAACTTAGTTTGAACCCTGGTTTTTGTGGTTTTGAGCCATGAAACCTTTCCCCGCTGTATTCACCTTGCCTCCTCACTGCTCCATAACCCCCGCTGAGCCTTCTGAAGTAGTCAAACCAAAACACGTAGGATTTTATAATATTTTTTTGTTTGTTTGTAGGTTGTAATAGTGGCTTAATGTGCAGGCCCTTTCATGGTCAAATTCAGCGGCAGAGACCGAAGGTGACGATCTTCAGGCCATAATAAATTGCGAAAGGGATATTCGAGGTTTATTATTATTGTTTATCAATGTCTCATGAACACTGATGAATAGCAAAAACCCTCCAGTGTGCCAAAGCTACCTGTACATCAAAGCGAAGAAAAAATTGAAGATTAGTGTAAAATGATTAAGCGCAAAGTGTGAAGATCAAAGGCTTAATCTACGGTTTAGAGGATAAAGACACAATATAAAGCTAAAGATGATTCGAAAAGGCCTAATGAAGCCTAAAGCACAGATCAAAGCCTAAATCAGTGTTTACAGCATCATAGATAGACAGATCAACAAGAGACCACCTCCAAATGCCACATCAGCAAGTCCAATTACTCCTAAGATACCCATAAGGATACCGGTAGTCTAATTTTCCTTTCAAAGACACCGTGACAGCCATCCTGTTGGCAAAAAATCTTTAAAACTGTCAGAATATTTATTACACAGTCATGGGGCTACAAAACCCAAAAAATGACAGTTTACTTGTCATAGAGGTCAAATAGGGTACTTCAGACCAAGATATCTTCAAAGGACACACTTCGGAGTTATTACCAGCCTACCAAATATGCCTCAAAAATAGGAAAAACTACCAAAATGGTACAATCAGTTAATGCCACAGTCATTAAGCAGAATGGGCATTCGAATACCTCTCCCCCTCTGTCTTAACTAATATTTATGATTTTGCCTTCAACACTCTTCCTCTCTCACCTATATGTATTCACAGAAGATTCATTGTAAAGGGTTGGAAAATTGTTAATAGTTGAACAGTTATTGAGTAAGAGTTGTTGAGTAGTTGTAATATAGTAGGCTAGGAAGAGAAGTATCAAGCTGTAAAAGATATTGGACTCAAAGTATGTAACTGGTTTTGCACATCAATAGACAAGCAGATTCACTGGATCCTGATCTAAATCATTGGTGATGTTTTTCTTACTGTAATTGTTATTTTCCTTATGTTTCCATACTGTCCATTTTCTTTGATAAAGAGCAGTAAAATATAGATTAGGATTTACTTCTGAAGTACCCTAATTCTGATAGATAATCTTTATCTCTATGTTTTCTTCTAAATGTGTGTTTGGGAATGATTTCAATAGAGTATAAGCAGTCAAGGAATGTTGGTGAGCCCATGTCTTGCTGAGTAGAACTTGAGATGTTGCTTTTGAATGATATTTTCACCGCATGCTAAGTAGAGTCCTAATCAAGGAAGTTTATGGTTAGCCCTATCCCTTGTTTAGTCTTAAACAACTGTTTTGAAGATTTCCCTTAAGAGTATGCCAAAAGCAGGCTAGGTTAAAGGTCCTTACCTAATCTTAGGTTATTTTTTATGTTTATCTTAAAGTTTTCCCTTGAGTGCATGTCAAAAGCAGGCTAGGTTAAAATTCCTTACTTGATCTTAGACTGCCCTTTGTTTTCTTATATGTTTTCTGTTCTTAAGAGTATGAAAAAAGAAGGATATGTTAAAATTCCTTACCTGATCTTAGGCTGTCTTTTGTTTTCTTACATGTTTTCTTCTTTCACCACATTTCTTAATGTTTCATACCACAAACTAAACTTAAAATATCTTCTGATATAGATGACTTGCCCTTTGAAAACCCTTGAATATCTGTTGTGCAAGTAAACCATTTTATGACTCCATAGCCCAATGGTTTAGCACTGTTTTTTGACCTATATTCCCATGCTCAAAACATCCTTCCACTTGTTTCCTCCTCCACTTCACATGACCTTCTCATTTAATGATCCCCAACCAACAAAAAAACAAACCCCTTGTGCTTAATAACTAGCCTAACATAATATCATAAGCCTTAAAGATATATCCTTTGAAAACACTTATATAGAGAGATCCCTCTTTGAATCCAGGGGGGCTAGATCTTAGGATTCCAAAGTCGTTTTGATGTTGACTTGTCATTTAGTATGCCAATGTTCTAAATCACAAGACCCCAACATAATGGTGACTCCACTGGGGAATTTTTGAAAGGTTTAGGGAAGTCTACGTTTATTATCACTCAAAATCCCACATTGTCACCAACATAATGGCGACTCTGCTAGGGAAGATTCTGAGGGAAATTGTATCTTAGACATCCTTAAGACCTCAGAAGACCCACAACCTCCTTAGATTGGTATTCAATTGCTGATGGTGGACAACAAATCATCTCAAAATTTTTGAAATCCTCTACCTGGCAACTCCACAACTCCCAAAAGACCAGATGACTCCACTAGTGAAGGACTTTAGATAGGTTGTAAAGATACAATGACCTTTTCTTAGACTAATTGAACAAAATGCTAGGGTCTCTGGCAGACCTTTTCTATGATGAAGTTTCAGATGAGTTATCAGAACTAAATCTTGATCATGATCTCCTTGAAGTTGTCTTGCACATTGTGAGGTCACCCCAATTTAATCTTGAAAGTAAGAAAAAATTTCTGGAGATAGTGGTTAAAAAATTGGAAACTGACATTGAGCTTTTGGATTCTCAAATTCAGTCACATGCTTTCCAAAGTCCCAAAAAATTCTTAGAAAGTCTCCCTCCCCCAAAGCAAGAAGAAATTTCACTGCCTTTTGATGTGCATGAAAAGGATGATTATGCTTTCAAAAGCCACACTAAAGATGTAGTGATCAAAGTTGTCAAGGATGCAAATAGCCTACCAGTCATGGAAGGCCTAAAAGAAGAAAGTTTACATCATGTTTCTATTGATCCTGTGGCAGAGTATATGGAGGCCCTGATTGACTCAAGTTCCCAAGCATTGATCCTTTGCAAGAGCCAGATACATCAGGAGTGGTCACCACTGGTGGTGGCCTTGGTTTTGAAGACCCACATTCAAAGTACCCTATGGTTATCTCTGACAAGCAGTCAAATTTTCTACCCTTTTTTGCTATTGCTTAACTAGCTGCACTGGCACTATTGTATCATATAAAATAACAGAGATTTCCAGGTTAGATTAGGGTCGGTAGGAATGTCAATAAATCTCATCTTGTGAGAATTTAGTTAGTTTATTTTGTTCTGCTTTGAAAGAAAAAGAAAAAATACAAAAACAATAGAAAAGAAAAAAAGAGGGAAGATTAGAAAAACAAGAAAGGTACAGCCCCATACTAAAAAAAGAAAGAGAGTTGAAAAGTGTGCAAGCTTAAATGCCACTACTTGAAAGAGCACTGCTATTTAGTCATACAACCTAATCATGAATAGATAGATTTTAATTTACTGTTGATAGGTTAGTGAAGAATATTTTCCAAACTGTTTAATCTTGGCTTATCAGTAGATTAGATTAGGGTAAAAAAGGATGGCTCTAACAAGCTCAAAACCTGAGCCAAAGATACAAAGAAGACTGGTTCTAACATGGTGAAAACTTGAACCAGGTAAAGGGGGAGAAGACAGCTCAAAGAGATCAAATCAGAGCTGAAAGAAACAAGGAAAGACTCCCGTTGTTTTCAGATCTTAAGCCTTCCATGTTTTGTTTTGATTTCTACAAATAAAGGTCTATGAGCAGTCTTTTTTTGATATCATAGCCATCACAGAAAATCAAACAGCTTAATCCTAGTTTGACTGTGTTTTCAATTTCTGTTTTAGAATGTAGAGAATGCAGATCTGTCAAAAAGTTTAATCCTGACAGATAGTAGATTAGGTAGAGAAGCTATGAGTTCAACTGTTTAATCTAGACTCATGGAAGTTATAATGGTAGATTTAGATTAGCTTCCTACTTTAAATAAAAGAATAAAATGTTGATGTCAAAAGTTTTCAAGTCCAAGTACACCTTATCAAGAAAAAAATGTTAGGACAAGTAGGCTGTGTAGGTAGTTGTTTGGGAAAAATTGATTGGTTATAATGTAATGATTGATCATTTTTCAAGCAGTATGATCAAAGAAGAAAGAGGATTTTTCAAGGGCAGGACATTGATCTACATTCCAGAGACAAAATTTTTGAGGTTCTTGACACCTCCAAGGAGCTGCCATCCCCAATTGGAGCTGCTGTTAGCCAATTGACTGAAAAATGAGAACTGTGGAGATTCCGAGCTCTGATTCTGAAAATCTACACCACAGAAATCTACAATCCATTATCTATAAATTTTTCATATACTATGATGGCTAAAACAAGTCTATTAGTCTTCAAGAAACATATTTCATGCAAAATATGTGACTTCTTGAAGCCTTGCTATGTACCTTGTCATAAAAGTCCACCTCTTTGATATCCTCACTTCAGAACCTTCAAAGAAAGCCCTGTTGTTATAAAAGAGACTGTTTTTAGACCCATTTTCCATCATTTTTTTCCTTTGGAAAATCCCTCTTAAAACCCCTTCATTTCACCCATTTTTCCCTTTATTATTCCTCCATTTCCTCAAAAATCCCTTTAAACCATGTAAAACCCCTATTATACTTGGTTGAAAACCCCTTTCTTATACCTATCGGAACTGTTAAAAACCCTCAAAAAACCTCATTTTTGGCCTTTTCCGCTCCTTTTCAAACATTATGCCTTTAGGCCCCTTTTTCTTAAGCCCGAGCCCCTTCTTCTGCCATAATATCACACCCTACGACCAAAGTGCTAAGCCCACTGGCTATCGGCCATCGGCGATTCCAAGTTCCCGCTTCCAAGTTTTCTTTCCCGCCGATGGCTGATCCTCCGAGAAGATATAGCTCGTCCATTTCCTTGAGATCCGACGGCCATCGCGCCCCTCCATCGCATTGGCGCATCACATCGAGCCTCACCCTTTTCCATTCCACTTCCCTTTTCTCTACCGAGGAGATCCCCCGATTCGATATCCACCGTCGATCTCCACCCAATTGGATGGTCCGTGCTCATCGGCCATCGCATTTTCCTCCTTCCCAAATATTTCTCCCTCGCCGATGCGCTTTCCTAATCACATCTCCACTGTTGATCTCATCCCTTATCCAAAATCACTCACTTCATCGCACTATCCCAATCGCTCTCCTCCATCGGCCATCGTACTGACCTTTCCTATCGGCCATCGGCCATCGCAACTTCCAAATTCTGCCTCCCAGAACTCTTCCCCGTCGATTGCCGATCCTCCGAGTTAATCTCTGTCGTCCATCTCCCAGACCTGACGGCTCACTTTAATTCCCCCCTTTCTTCCACCCCGCTAGCCTTATATCTCTTCCCGCTTGATCTAAACCGTCTGATTAACCCAAATCTATGGCCCAGATTTACTGCGGAGGCACACCCCAAAATTTTCCTCCGTACTCCCAAATGCCCCCGCTATACATATTTTCTTCCATTTTCCCTTATAATCCCTCCGGTCCCAACCGACTGCACTGGGCCTGTCCACCGTGTTTCCTTCAAATCTCCATCGTTGATCTGGCCCCTCCCTAGATCCAATGGCCCCTGGTTATCTTCACGCTGGGTTCTCCATAGCTATCTAAAACCCATTTTCAACACAAAATGGATGGTTTTGTTCCCGGGATTCGCATTAGCCCAACCCCACCATCTCCTCTCACCATGCTACTCTCATCCCTCTGTGTTCATTCTCAATCGTAGATCTACACCCCCCAGGTCCAATGGCCCAGATCCCATTTCGCGTCCATTTTTCTCCTCCTCCCCCTCCGTGCACTTTCAACGTAAAATAGGTGGTTTTGCAGGGGACACGCGTCAACTACCAGATCGTATCACGCTCGATCGGTCCCAAACCACTTACCACCTTCACCTCACGCAAAAACTGCTGTCAGTTTTCTAATACCATATTTCCAAATCTTCGCGCCAAACTCAGTTTGAACCCAGGTTTTCATGGTTTTACGCCATGAAACCTTTCCCCACGACATTCACCTTACCTCCTCACTGCTCCATAACCCCCGCTGAGCCTTTTGAAGTAGCCAAACCAAAATGTGCAGGATTTTATAATATGTTTGTGTTTGTTTTCAGGTTGTAATAGTGGCTTAATGTGCAGGCCCTTCCATGGTCAAATTCAGCGGCAGAGGCCGAAGGTGACGATCTTCAGGGCATAATAAATTGTAAAAGGGATATTAGAGGTTTATTATTATTTTTTATCAGTGTCTCATGAACACTGGTGAATAGAAAAAACCCTCCAGTGCGCCAAAGCTACCTGTACATCAAAGCGAAGAAAACAGTGAAGATCGGTGTAAAAGGATTAAGCGCAAAGTGTGAAGATCAAAGGCTTAATCTACGGTTTAGAGGATAAAGACACAATATAAAGCTAAAGATGATTTGAAAAGGCCTAACAAAGCCTAATGCACAGACCAAGGCCTAAATCAGTGTTTACAGCATCAGAGATAGACAGATCAGCAAGATACCACCTCCAAATGCCACATCAGCGAGGCCAATTACTCTTCAGAGGCCCGTAAGGACACCGATAGTCTACTTTTCCTTTCAAAGACACCGTGACAACCATCCTCTTGGTAGAAACTCTTTAAAACTGTTAGAATAGTTATTTCACAGTCATGGGGCTACAATACCCAAAAAATGGCAGTTTACTTGTCATAGAGGTCAAACAGGGTACTTCAAACCAAGATATCTTCAAAGGACACACTTCGGAGGTATTACCAGCCTACCAGATATGCCTCAAAAATGGGAAAAAATACCAAAATGTTACAATTAGTTAATGCAACGGTCATTAAGTAGAATGGGCATTCGAATACCTCTCCCCCTCTGTCTTAACTGATATTTATGATTTTTCCTTCAACACTCTTCCTCTCTCACCTATATGTATTAACAGAAAATTCATTTTAAAGGGTTGGAAAATTGTTAATAGTTGAACTATTATTGAGTAAGAGTTGATGAGTAGTTGTAATATAGTAGGCTGGGAAGAGAAGTATCAGACTGTAAAAGCTATTGGACTCAAAGTATGTAACTGGTTTTTCACATCAATAGACAAGCAGATTCACTAGATCCTAATCTAAATCATTGGTGATATTTTTCTTACTATAATTGTTATTTTCCTTATGTTTCCATACTGTCCATTTTATTTGATAAAGACCAATAAAATATAGATTAGGATTTACTTCTGAAGTACCCTAATTCTGACTGATAAGATTTATCTCTAGGTTTTCTTCTAAATGTGTGTTTGGGAGTGATTTCAATAGAGTATAATCAGTCAAGGAATGTTGGTGAGACCATGTCTTGCTGAGTAGAAATTGAGATGTTGTTTTCACCGCATGCTAAGTAGAGTCCTAATCAAGGAATTTTATGGTTAGCCCTATCCCTTATTTAGTCTTAAACAACTGTTTTGAAGATTTCCCTTCAGATTATGCCAAAATCAGGCTAGGTTAAAGGTACTTACCTGATCTTAGGTTACTTTTTATGTTTATCTTAAAGTTTTCCCTTGAGTGCACGTCAAAATTAGGCTAGGTTGAAATTCCTTACCTGATCTTAGACTGCCCTTTGTTTTCTTATATTTTTTTTGTTCTTAAGAGTATGCCAAAATCAGGATAGGTTAAAAGTCCTTACTTGATGTTAGGTTGCCTTTTGTTTTCTTACATTTTTGCTTATTCACCACATTTCTTAATGTTTCATACCAAAAACTCAACTTAAAAGATCTTTTGATATAGATGACTTGCCCTTTGGAAACCCTTGAATAGTTGTTGTGCAAGTAAACCCTTTTATGACTCCATAGCCCAATGGTTTAGCATTTTGTTTTAACCTATCTTCCCATGCTCAAAAAATCCTTCCACTTATTTCCTCCTTCACTTCACATGACCTTCTCATTTAATGATCCCCAACCAACAAACAAACAAACCCCTTGTGCTTAATAACTAGCCTAACATCATATCATAAGCCTTAAAGATATATCCTTTGAAAACACTTATATAGAGAGATCCCTCTCTGAATCCAGGAGGGCTAGATCCTAGGATTCTAAAGTGGTTCTGATGTTTCCTTGTCATTTAGTATTCCAATCTACTAAATCGCAGGAACCCAACACATGTCACAACATATGGCTTGGTCAGATTCAGGAACAAGATTTATTTACCAAATGATAGTGAGATCAAGCATATTATCTTGAAGGAATTTCATGTTAACCCATATTCAAGTCGCATGGGATATCAAAAGATGTTGACAACAATTAATAAATTATATCATTGGTCAAACTTAAAGAAATATGTGGCAGAGTGTAAGCAGAGTGTAAGCATCTAGGTGATTTATTACAGCGAATTCCAATCATAGAGTGGAAATGGGAGGTAATTTCCACGGATTTCATCATAGGTTTATCAAGTACATCAAAGTTGCATGATTTTATCATGGTTGTGGTTCACAGGTTAAGTAATGTAGTTCAATTCATTGTAGTTAAGTCTACAAATATAGCTAGCGAGGTATCTCAGATTGTCATTAGGGAGATAGTGAAATTGCATGGTGTTTCTAAGAATATTGTATTCGACAGAGATGGTAATTTCACTTCTAGGTTTTGGAAAGAGTTACTTGCAAAGTTTGGGGACAAATTTGGCCTCCAATATAAGTTATCATCTGCAGACAGTTGGACAGAAAAAGAGGGGAAATAGGATTCTTGAGGACATGTTGAGGATGCATGAGATGCATTAGCAGAGAAAGTGGGAGGAGTATCTTCCACTGGTATAATTTGAATATAACAATGGTTATCAGGAGTCCTTAAAGATGATTCCATTTGAGGAAATTTATGGGTAAAGTTGTAATATTCCTATTATCTGGAGTGATTTATCAAACAAGGTACTGATTGGACTGAACATTTCAGCAGAGATGGAAGAAGAAATGCAAGTTATCAAGAAGAATATAAAGGTATCACAATTAATGCATAATATTTATGTAGATCAACATAGGGTATTTAAGGATCTTTAGGTTGGGGAACATGTGTACTTTTCACATGAAGCCCAAGAATAGATCCTTAAGGATTGGATCATGTGTCAATATGGCACCTCAGTATTGTGGGCCTTTCGAGATCCTTGAGAGGATTGGAACAATGGCCTACATAATTACACTGCCTCTAATAGTGAAATTGCATGATGCTTTACATGTTTCATTACTTAACAAGTATGTCTAGGATGTTGATCATGTGATTAACTAGAATATATTATAGGTGGAACTAGAGGGATAATTCCAACCAGAACCATTATGCATATTGCAGTGGAAACAACTCATGTTTTTGAACAGAGTAATCAATCAAGTTAAAGTGCATTCAAAGCACTTTGGGCCTGATGAAGCTACATGGGAGATGGTTGATCAGATGTAGGCTATGTATCTTTCATTATTTTCTAGTTAGAGAAAATGAGTTTTTGGTATATGTATATGTATATGTATATGTGGATGTTGTTGTAGATATTGCAATGAGTTGTGTTATAAATATTTAATAAGAAGTATGATTGTCATGTTTTTCATGTTGGTCATGGTTTGCATTAGTTATGCATTATGAATATTATATTGAGCTATGTTATAAATCTCCAGGGGTATTATGTGTTGTTGTCAGCGGTTTGATGGTCATATGTGTCATTGAAAACCAAGGATAGTGTTCCCCTAAGGGGGAGGGGCTTGTAACAACCCCTAGATGATTTTCCATGTAAATAAAATATAATAAAGACCAAGTTTATGGGACACATATTCCAAGATGAATGTTGGGAAAAACATAATGATGGGTGTTGCTTGCGATTAATAAATGACTATGGAAATTAGGAAAGGCATTGGTAAAGGAAAAGTGGCAATAATTCGCATTTTATTTATGAACTAAAGGAAAATAGGATAATAGTAAGGTGAAGAGACACATATATGCATGAGAGGGAAATTAGAGGGAAAATGAAGGAAAATGAAGAAAATAAAGGCCTCAATGATAAAAAATATTCTAAGTATCAATTCACAGCTTTTGGCTGGTTAAACTTAGAGTATTCTTGGAGCACTTTGGCATGCATTGGACTTGGAGAAAGAAGCAAAAGGAAAGCAGGAAAGCACAAGGGAACTATTGGATTAGAAGCTACAACTGGATTTTTTTGTAGGTAATAGGTTGTATGTGTGATTTCCTTGCTAATTTTTGGATACATGGTATATGCATGTGATTTTATGGTTATGTGATGTCATTAGCATGGATATTTTCCTAAATTGAAAGTGGTTTTAGCCTTGCATTTCCATTTCCTGGATAACCATGGTGTTGTTGTTTTTTCCACCTGTTGTTTTTATGATTAGTGCTCATGTTCTTATGGCTATGGGTTGGAACAAATTCTCTAGAACAACTTGGGTTGAATTACTAGTCCTAGAGCCTAGGTTGGGAAAAAAGTTCTAGAGCCCTTGGTGGGTTGAATTAATAGTCCCTAGAGCCAAGTTGGACAAACGATCTGGAGCCCTGGAAGGTTGTGGGTTGAGTTACTAGTTCCTAGAGTGCTAAAAAACTTTGGTAGAGATATATTTGGTTGGTGTTAGGGATGTTTGACCATAAAGGTGCAATCACTATGGTTGAGGGTTGAAGTGGTTTGGCCTTTGGAAGCCCTGGTTTTGTTTTTTCTTGGTTTATTCCATGAGATCCCACATTCATGCTTAGAATATGGTGCAGGAGTGATTGAAAGAAAGAGAGATTTGGTTTAGCCCAATCTATGGTCAAGTGGTACATGGATGTCCCTGACTTGGTTGGTATTTTCACATGTTAATATGAGACATTATCCTATTTTGATCTATGATCATTGTTAGTGATTAAGTTGGTAATACTATGGTTGAGTTTCCATGGTTTATATGTTGTTTATTTTATATTTATATGTTTTTTATATTATCTACATTATCTATGGCTCTTGTCACGAATTATTTAGCTATTTATTGGTTGATGAATGTATGGACTAATAAGTGTTTCTTCCACTATTTGGAGAGGTGATAGAGCCTTCTTGGTGATTCTTAGATGAAACTCATACTACTATGATCATATATTAATTCATGAATTTTAGATTACATGTTATCCATGTGTTTGAAGAAATGTATGTTATGGAATATGCATCTCCTGGGTCAGTTCTTGTTCAATTTTTGTAAGAAAATATTTGTCATTATGCCATTTATCATTATGAGAAGTTACAGGTAGTTCTGGGTAGTGGTATGGAGGCTGGCATGGAAAAAATTAGGGGAATTTTGAGGTCTAAAATGGGTCTCCTATGGAAATTATAAAATAATAGTGGAAATAATAAAATAAGATTAGATTACATCATCAAATTTTAGAGGGAAAAAAATAAAAAACTACTTTCTCAACTTGTATTTTCAACTTATCTCCCTATGGGTTTACTCAAATTTCGACTGGGAACACTCGTTGGATGAACATTTTTATTCCTCATCTAAGGAGTACCCATTTTTCATACTTTCGATGGGCCCTACTACACACAAAATAAGAAATACATGAAAAATGTGATTGAAATCATGTTTTTTCATGCATTTCTCATTTTTCATGTAGCAGGGTCCATTGAAAGTATGCAATATGGGTACTCCTTGGATGAGGAATTAAATTTTGCATACAACAAGTACTCCTGCTCAAAATTTGAGTAAAACCTTAGGGAAATAAGTTCAAAATACAAGTTGAAAAAGTAGTTTTATTATTATTATTTTTTTAATATTTTTACTTTTTTACCTCAAAAATGGTGAATCATCCCCCATGGTTGACATCATAATCTTGAATCCTATTTTTTCTCATAAATTTTATTTTGGTTGTACATTTTTCTTAGGATGCCCATTTTAGACCTCAAAAATTCTCTAATGGTGGCTCAGATCTTGGGCTGACGCACTTTGAAATGGAGATTTTGGGCTATAATCAGACTCAGGTAGTGTTGTGTGGTTGGAGGCCTATAACTACACTCATGCCTTTTCATGCATGCGGTTGTGGGATTAGGGTAGTGAAAAATAACCCTATCTCAGGGTTTGGCCACCTAGGGTGGTATTTTCACCTCTAAGGGTCCTGTTGCCCTGAGGGATGCTGTGATTTGTTATTTTTGGCTAGTTTGTAGGCTCCACTTCCTTAACTAGAACTACGAGGTTGGGTCATATCATAGTAACTCTTCATGTCATATTTACCTTGAAATTGGGTAAATGTGGGAGGGGTTGTTACAAGCAATGTGTAGTTCCATGAATGGTTGTTGAAATAATGATATCGTAGGATAAGTGGACCCTCGAGCCCTGAAGTCCCAAAATGGTGTTTTTTATTAGATCACATGATATCCTGAGATATTTCAGTTGACAACCCATGAGATATAATAGATCATCTAAAATATATAATAAATTTTACATTATCATTCACTAGATCCCCAAAATCCTTTGGTGGAATTTTGGAAAAAAAACTCTTGATAGTTGGATAGCTTGATAAGGTTTGACTTGCAGTCACAGGGCCTAGTCAAAAGGGGATAAAGAATAGCATGTAAGGGATTATTTCCCCTGGGCCCCTTAAATTCCAAAGTAATTGCTACAAAAGCGTGGATAAGTGGTCTTGATATCCCAAGAACTTGATATGGGAAATCCCTTGGTCACAACACATGATTCTAGGCACTTGAGCACTTAGTGCTTGAATGTCGAGTAAATTATTTCGTAGGTTTATTCTCCTAATGTTTGATAACTCAATATATATTGGTTAATAGTATTCGGGGAAATAAATAGGCATGAATATTAGTAAATATAAGTTTTCAACAAAGTTCCAAAATAAACTTGGTTTTTCAAAGGATTCCTATGTTATAGGATTTCCAGATATTCCTTGATTATAAAGTAGTTTCTCGATTCCTTGAAAAGGTTCAAATTCTATGTTTGAGTGTCTGAAATACCAAGAATTCAAGGTTAATAGAAGGGAGTGTAAAGAAGAATGAAGACCACTTGCATAAGTGCAAATCCAAGATCTATTGGTTAAAGGTGTCGAGCCTAATGAGGAAGCATCTATAAATTGAAGAGATGAGAGAGATAAGTGATGTAGAAAAATAATGAAAGTAATTGTGTGATAAAATGAGAAATAAGAGGTGCACTAAAATGAGGATAAACATAGGATATGTTTGAACCATAGGAAGAGTGAGGATTATCTATAGTGAGGTGTGAATTTAGTGAAGTATAGAGAGAGCGTCTTGGTCTATAATGGTGTGTTATATGTTATGTTTTAAAATTATATTTTAATGTTTAAATAAGTAAAAATTGTCATTATACTAATTCACCCCACCTATCAATATAATTGTGAAGTCCAATAGTGACAACAGTTTGATACCTCAAAAAAAGAGAGATGGAGTGGCTAGGGTTAGTAGAGTGAATGGATAAGGGTGGAATAGGTAAAACAAAATCATATTTTGAAGATAATGATAAAAGGAATATATCAAACATTTTCATTGAAAGTGTATAGATACATCTAATCACTCCTCAAAGCCATATAAAAGCAATGCTCTCCATGGAGCACAAGAAGAAAAGTATTATATAAGGAAATGTTGTCGGAATGAGAACCCACTTATCTTTGCAATAAGCCATAGAAAACACTGAAGCCTAATTGTGATGTGTGATAATACGAGGAGCTGGGAATAAGGACTGTAAAGGGTACATCATTGTAAAATCTCATTGGTATAATAAAGAGACCACGATTTACCTCCTACTCGTATATATTTTTTACATAATCTTTACTGTATGTTATTTTTTTTTTTTTATGATGCTAATGGTAACATGGTTTGTAGGAATATATATAGTGGTACATTTTTTGTTTGTGTGCAGGTTACAAGTGAAAGGAGTTCAAGGGCCAAGATATTGAGGATCTCCATCACCGAAAGCATCGAGCGTCCACCTTCCAAGCTAAGGTGTGCTACCTATATTTTTCTTCTTTAATTTTATCATGCATGTGTTTCATTCATTTTGGGTAGTGTATATATCTAGCGCATTGTATGTCATAGGCCCTTAGAAACACTATGGGTCAAAAGTACTCTATTACTGTAGCGGAAATTCTATATAAACACAACTAAATACTCTAATAGGGAGTCTTAGTGGATCTCTTTGTGGTATTTGTTTTTCATTTATTTATTTTCTTTCACTTTTCTTGCTTTTGATTCATAAGTAAGGGTTTCCAGAGAATATTTTCTAGAAATTTTGTTCTTGAACTTTCAAAATATGGCTATAAAATGTTATGAATCCAACTCCAAAAATAGAAGAAAAGAGAGATCAACACCTTAGAAATCAACCACTTCAAGGGGACAACCTCCAATACATTACATAAATGAACAATGCTTGGATGCTACAAATGACTAAAACCTCCTTCTATATAGAGGAGTCCATGGGGCCACAATATAATCCAAGCTGACCTAACAATAATAATGTGAGGGCACAATAATAACAATATTTGTGTTGCAGGGGTACAACAATAACAATAATGGGGCTATATTAATAACAATATGGGAATAAACTAGTAATATATGGACCTAACATGCCCCTCTCCTTCAAAGAAGTGTTGTCCTCAATGCTTGAGTAGCTCTGGGTGCTTCTGTATAAAATTCTCATCCACCCATGTAGAATATTTAGTGGATAAGTTCTTCCATATGGTTTATGGATATTATAGCTTCCTTAAGTTGTAAAAACCCTTGGAAGTCCAAGTTCTCTTTGAATCTCCATGATTGAGACTCATACTCCTGAAGATAGACACTCAAGGTCTCCTCCCTTGGCGCATCTCCTTCCTCCATCCTTCTTGCAGTGAATGTGGGCAATAGACTGCACTATGGTTCTATATGTGTGGCTGAATGGTCACACCTATCATGTGAATAACTAGGGCTTTCTTCACTTTCAAACCTTCTTAGGAATTTCCCACGCTTCTCCCCTTTCATCTCCTTGAGATCTCCTTGAGATCTTATTTGATATCTTTCATAGCTTAGAAAAGAAGCAAGGAGACCCTCTCTTCATTCATTTCTCAAAATAATGGAGTCATGCCTTTATTTCTTCTGTGAATATTCTCTTTTCTGTGAGAAGCTTCTCCTCCTAATGGCATAATGTCTTGGATGCACAGGCTGAGCCAAGATTATGCTTTGATACCACTGTAATATCCCAAAATGTGATTGCATCAATACATGAACATAAAAATGTAAAACTCTACAAATATAAACATGACATAAGAGGGATAAATTTACAACCATCATATTATTAAGATATTAGCATAAATATACAACAAGATCATGAGGGAAAATCCCTTCAAGCAATGGGAACAAGTCTCCAATGAACAAAACAATCAGCACATGAGATGCTGCAACTGTATAGAATGTCAGAGAGCAGTGATAGCGCTATCTATAATAGTGTAGCTACTGTTGAATACTTGTATAAATATAATGTGGCTGATATACACAAAATAAATGCCCATCAATGAAGATGTGGGCTCTAATACAAGGTTTCTAGCCAACCCGAAAATGATTGCTATAAATACCAAGAAACATACAATGTGACAAATAACCCTGGGGTTAATATGCCACTGCAAACTAAATCTAATATGAGATGAGGCTATGACAGATCTGAAATAATGATGTCCTCCTCCAATGGTATTTCTAACTATAAGGCTAATCCCTCTACTCAGAAATAGACCCTCCTGATGAGCTCAATGAACCCTCCCAACAAATGCCTCCAAAAATAACACAGTTCAAGATGGAAACTACGTTGTGAGGGATATCAGATGGTTGGCCTTATGCAAAAGATGTCAAAATATGCCTGGTATTCCTCCTTTCTGATCCTCCAATGATAGACAACCTCTCCACTAAAAAACACGCTCAGAGATAACTCTAAGAGATCCTCCTTTGCTGCACCCTGCAACACAACCCAACTCTAAACAAAAATTGCGATATAGCTGAAGGAGGTAGCTTGGCCAAAATTATGGAATGAGGAAATGTAGCCCAAAGAGCCTCTCCTTCCCTGAGGATGAGGTAGGGATTCCCTACCAGGAACACCCTTGTGCTAAACAGCACTGCAACCCTGCTAAACAACAAGAGGAAGTAAGTCTAGAAAGACCAATAGTAATGATAATCAAAACATGAATCACAATGGTTGTTATCCTCTCCATATATAGCGTGAGAGTCTCTCCACATTGGGTCCCATCCATATTTTCCACCAAGCTCATGCAGGTTGTTCTCAACTAAAACTGCGTTGTTCATCAAAGAGATTCAATGTATCTAGACAATGCTGTTGACTTGGTCAAAATTGACTGAATCAACATGATCCAGCCCCTGTTCACACCCAAAGGTGCTTAATCCAGCTGCTTATTCTTCCTCCTTTCTCATTAGGAGAATTTTATTGCTATTCAAGAGACTTATGGGCCTCCCCACCCATTTATTAACTGACCTAGTGATAAAAAAACTATAATATTCCATTTACCTTGGAGGCTAAATTTTTGGAATATTACAGTCCTCCCCTCCAAAATGTTGCTTGTCCTCAAGAAACTGTATAAGGAGAGAAAAATTCCTCCTCTTTTGGCCTCCTCATCAATAATTCCCACCACTTCTCAAAACAATCTGCAATAAATCTGTCCTCCAATACTCCCTCCCAAGCATGCAAAACCAAAAGGCTCACATCACAAAAAGGTGGAAGGTGTAAGTGGAAAACTTCTTGCTATCCAATGGCCTCCTCAAGATAGGAGTTATGACAAGCATATGGGATCTCATGACCAATGAGATACTCCCAAGCCCATGCTATCATCCAAATGAAATGAGCCATTCTAGGTAGCTCATCAAAATAATCCTCAACCCTCGGTGTATGCAATGTGTTGGGGCTGCATGGAGAGATTAGATTTTCCCATGCAAGTGATTTCTATCTCCACTTATGGTAAGTATGTTGTTTTTGTTTATCTTGGGCTGAAATTTCATGGCCTCCAATATTGGCCAAAGTTACCCCACAAAGCAAATCAGCCATGAAATTCCTCCTCCAAGAACACAATTTCTTCAAATGGCTCCTCCCATGTGAAGACAAGAAATGTGGTGTGGCAATCATGGTTTGGCCATTGTTTCTCCTGAAACATACATAATGTAAATTAGGGAGAAGAATACTCCCAATGGGCATCTCCAAATCATCTATCACTCTCCAAACAAAGCTCCCCATGAACATAAGAACATCAGCAAAATATGGGAGAAAAAACCAGGGAAAACAAGTTTCCATATGACAACTGGAGAGTGGATCATAGTTCCTCACATGGAACCAGCATAGTGCATCCCTTGCCTGCATCAAAACAAGAGAGAAAAAGTGCTCTCCCAGCCACTTTTTTTCTGCCACAATCATTCTATAAGATAGAAGCATGAAAGTACAATGTGGTGTCAATGGTGCACACCAAGAATCATGTGGCCTCCCCCACATGCCACCGATAGAATGGCCAAAATAAATGTTGAAAATGGCCTCAAGTATATGAAAATACAATATGTAAGAAGGAAATATCCTCCTTGGTACAATATGCTGGTCAAAAAGGGTAAAGGAATGCAAATCATGGTGCATAATTGTACATCCTCTACTATGTACTTTGGTCCTTGAGCTGAAATGGCTCAACTGGAAATTCACCCTCACTCTCAATGAGTAGGGAAGTGGTTGTGCCAACCTCTCCATCACCATCAGGGCTATGTATCTCTCCATATGATGATGCATATCCTGTTGGATTCCATCCCAAGTGAACTCCTCCATCAATGAATGAAATGCATCAAGGTGCATGGAAAGAAAGTCCACATGTGCTGCATGTAAGAGCTTCCTCTTGAGCTCAGAAACTCTAGTCAAGAAGATTCTCCCATAAGAATATATGACCTCACCAACCATCATTTATCTATCATCTCCATCCGGGTCATCAAGTATCATGCATGCACCAAGATCCTTGGAGTACTCTACCAAAAGTTGAGACCTCCAATATGGTTCAACCCTCCTAAGAGACATCACTGAATATCTGAAATGTGAGGCTCCCCAACTGTTGTTGTCTTCTCCTTTGACATCCCTCATGCCAAATTCTTCCTCCAAAATGCTACCATGCCCATCATGTAGCTATTCATGCTCAAATAGAAGTGGTGACCTTTGGAAGTTGGCCTCCCATGAGAAGTTACCATCCAAAAGGAACCTCTTGATCTTGGCCAATGCAAGCATGAGTGGCCTCCATCTACTCCCATGTATGGAGGATTCCTTCCTCAAAATAAGTACCCTCTATTTCTCCAAATCCATGGAGAAACTCCCTTGGACCATCAAGGTGCCATCTTCCATCACTGCAGAAACTTATTTCAGCGCAGTATATGTAGTGAGAGTGGGTAATGCAGAAAATGAAAGAGTACCTCTCTCCTCCTTGAGTCTATCCCAAACTCTCTGTGCTGTGCTAGATTCCTCCAAAGTCTTCACCTCTCTGGAATATAAGAGTGGTGAACTAAATGATGCAATGTCTCCCACCAACTCTAGATCTGGTGGCCTCCTAGGTGGAATTCCCCCATGTGGTGAGACATCTAGATCTAGAGTGGACTGTATATATGTGTGGACTGATTTGTCGCTCTCTTCACTATACAATACAATCTCATTATTTTGTGCAGAAACCTCCTGGAATAGATAAGGGTGAATGCTCATCATCCCTTGATGCTAATCCTTCCTTTCTCCTCCTTCTGTCTGCCAATATTCACAACCCAAAATAACTAATGCATGCTGCTCCGGAATTATGGTCTGGTTCCCACATGTTGGATCATTTGGAACTCCTTGCAAAGACACAAGGGCTCCTCCAATGGAAGAAATGGCTCCCTTCCCATCTCCATGTGGTGATGGATCTTCTCCCAATGGTAAAATGTTGTTAGCTGTTCTCTGCTCATCCTCTTCATCAATATGTGAGATTGCCTCATCATTAATGAGAGACCCTTGATCTTGGTCTTCTCTTGAGGGAGGTTTCTCCATGTCTTCCCTAATAGAAGAGGGTTCTTCAAAAGGTGGGGATCTTTCCCTTGGCAAGATATCATGCATGTTTTTATTCCCTTTATCTAAAATATGGATTGGATTTGGCAAGATAGATCTCTCCAACTCATGCAAAGGTTTTAAGTTTTTGGGCTCCACAAAAGATGTTTCACACTGTTTAATGTCAAATATTTTCACCAATTCCTTAGTGAACCTAGCATAGGTGTTTTTATTTGCATGATAAAATGAATAAGAACTATTAAACCACCAATTATGGGCCATACCTTTGAGGTGTAGCGCTGCTACTCTAATGGCCTTCTTTTCCAAAACTTGTTGTAGCTGAAAATATGAATCTAGCTCCTCCACCCAAGCTTTGGCTGTGCACTCTATTGATCCATCGAAGTTAGATAGAAGGATTATACCTCTCTTGCTTATATCATGGTTTCTAGATATTATAGCTTCCTTAAGTTGGAAAAACCCTTGGAAGTCCAAGTGTCTTTGAATCTCCATGATTGAGACTCATACTCTTGAAGATAGACACTCAAGGTCTCCTCCCTTGGTGCATCTCCTTCCTCCATCCTTCTTGTAGTGAACGTGGGCAATAGATTGCACTGTGGTTCTACATGTGTGGCTGAATGGTCACACCTATCATGTGAATACCTAGGGCTTGCTTCACTTTCAAACCCTCTTAGGAATTTCCCACACTTCTCCCCTTTCATCTCCTTGATATCTTCTTTGATATCTTTCATAGCTTGGAAAAGACGCAGGGATACCCTCTCTTCCTTAATTTCTCCAAATAATGGAGTCATGCCTTTGCTTCTTCTGTTAATATTACCTTTCCTATGAGAAGCTTCTCCTCCTAATGGAATAATGTCTTGGATGCACAAGCTGAGCCAAGATTATGCTCTGATACCACTGTAATATCCCAAAATGGGATTGCAGAAATACATGAACATAAAAATGTAAAACTCTACAAATATGAACATTAAATAAGAGGGATTAATGTAAAACCATCATATTATTAAGATATCAGCAGAAATATACAACAAGATCATGAGGGACAAGCCCCTCAAGCAATGGGAACAAGTCTTCAATGAACAAAACAATCAACACATGAGCTGTTGCAACTGTATAAAATGCCAGAGAACAATGATAGAACTATCTATAATAGTGTAGCTACTGCTTAATACCTGTATAAATATAATGTGGCTAATAGACACAAAATAAATGCCCAGCAATGAAGATGTGGGATCTAATACAAAATTTCTAGCCAACCTAGAAAGGATTGCTAGAAATATCAAGAAACATACAATGTAACAAATAACCCTGGGGTTAATATGCCACAGCAAACTGCATCTGATATGAGATGAGGCTCTGATAGATATGAAATAATGATGTCCTCCTCCAATGGTATTTCTAACTAGAAGGCTGATCCCTCTACTCAGAAATAGTGTAATATTCCCAAATTTTCACATTATGTTTGGAATATTAGAGTCCTTGATTTTCTTAATTAATTAAGTAAATAAAAGGGTGGAGGGACCCACAATCCTCAATAAGAATAAATATCCACTTATGTGTGTGAATGTGGATTAATTTAGCCTAGATCTACAAAAAGAGGTAGTTGAGAAAATACTAATGTGAATGAGATTAGAGATCATGTCTCATTTAATGAGAAAGATCATGGGGGGTTGATTTAGTCAACTAAGATCTTGAAGATGTCAAACAAAGGATCATTGAGCATTCATGATCAAGTGATGGAGAATCAGGTGCAAATGAAGCACATATGGTGGAGGAGGTGTACAATGCACCTAGACTATTTGTTTGATTTGGTCAAACAACGCAGTCCCACTTGGAGGATCTTGTCCACATGAGACTGCGTAGTTGAGATTAGGGCCAAGGCTTAGGGAGGCTCAAAAATTATAAAGGAGATGAAGGCAAAGATGAAAGGCATCTTGGATTATTTGATGTATGATCTTTTAGATATGGAATTTTCAAGTGATATTCCGCTGCATTCTTGGGTTGTTTAGCAGAGATTGCAGGTGTTGTTTAGCACAGGGTGTTCCTAGGAGGGAATCCCTCCTCTTTCTTTGAGTGATCTATAAGGAAGAGGTTTTTAATCCATTATACATCAGGCTTTAAGTGCCATTTAATTTTTCTACTTTCTACATAACATTCATATTCAGAAATCTGTAGATTTCTGAAGATCAGTTTAGAAGGTGGAAGTTGTCTTCAATACTTCAGCTGGAGAAAAAGGTGAGGGATTATTCCCATCACTTGGGCTTATAGATCAACACTCCCAGATCCACATTGTAGATCTGGAATCAAGCCAAAAGTTATTGACCTCCTAGCAACAGTATTCTCCTCAAGAATAACGCTGTCCATATTGCAGATATGAAAGGAGGAAGGAATTTGCTAGTAATTCAGCTAGCAATCCAGTGGAGGATCATTCCTCCACATTTCCATCAGTCTTGCCATCAGCCTAGAGTTTATTGTAGCATATTTCAGTAGGCAGAAGGCATATCTTTCCCTCACAATGTATTTTTGGAGGTAGTCGTGTTGCAGCAACTGCAATCATCTTTTGGAGGATTGAGAAGCTAGATCTAGAGCTTCTAGCTCATAGATCTGAGGAAGGTATCAACCCTTAAAACATAGATCTGATCTGAGCACACATTTCAGCCATATTTTCTTCAGATCTAGCTTCAGATCTGTATTTCCCAGCAGATCAAGAATCAAACCCTGGGGAGGTGAATTTTCTAAAGTTGCAGATCTGGAAAATCCTTTCTGGATTATCTTGGGAATCCATCACATTGGCCAGATCTTGAATCTTGGCATCATTAGAGCTCTAGTTTTGAGTAGATTTTCATTTCTCTTTTCAGCCTACAACTCCATGTTTATATCTTGCTGAAGAGATAGTGTGGTATTTGCTACAGAGCCTCTCCAGTTACGCTGTACCTATTGCATACATGTTTTCAAGGTGATCCTAGCTCATCTCTTTGGCTAGATCTACCTATTTTCTATACTGTTGTAACTGCATCATCTCCAATATAATAAAATGAATCAACTTTTTCTGCATATTCTGATTTGTACTTATATTTATTGTTTATCTTGCTGTAAGTTCTTATATTATGTGAAGTATTACTGCATTCTCCCTTTTGGGATATTACAGTGGTATCAGAGCATGATCTTTGGCTCAACTTGTGGACACTTCATCTTTTACATTGAAAGAAGAACATATAGACGAGATCTATCATGGAAGATGTGAGATCTGTCACTCCTTCCTTCAGATCCATGCAAGATCTCTCCAAGGAGGTCAATCAAATGAAGGAGGAAGAACAGAGAGAAGATCCAAGAAGAAGATGTGATGAGGAAAGTACTTCCTATCAACAATAAAGAAGACCAGAGAATTATAGATCTCCTTTTAGATCCACTAGGCTCACTTTCTTTGAAGAAGGTGAGAGGAATAGAAGTGAAGAAAGGAATGAACCTAAGACTCATGAGACTCTCAGTCTATATCTTGAAGATTACAAAGCACAGTCTAGAGATTTCAAGGAGAAGCTAAATATCCAACAATTCTTCCAGATTAGAGAAGAAAAAGGATCCTATAGCAGCAATAGAAGGAAGAGGCATAATAGATTCTATTTTCCTACATTTGATGGATCTTCCTCGAGCAATGTAAAGGCTTGGAGGAGGGAGTTAGATTCATTTTTCAAGCTACATTTTGTGGCTGAAGAAGAGGCTATTCAAATTGTAGCACTTCATATCTTAGATGAAGCAGAGGATTGGTGGTTTGGGCACATACAACATGCAAAGGTGACCAAGTATTCAGATTTCTTTCACAAGTTGAGGAAGAATTTTGATGTAGAAAAGAGAGAGAATGTCAACCTTGTCACTCTAGACAAGAGGTCACTACTTCCACCACCTGCTGCAGAAGTACTTGTATCTAGAGAAGAGGCACTTGCATCTTTGCAAGGTAGTCCTGAGATCTTGACATATGGAGTCCCATGCATGGATCAGGAGATGCATGAGGGGGAGGAGGAAGATACCAGCACTGGTACACTTGAAGAAAAGAGGCCATCACTCTTACCAGAAGTTGGAGACAGTATTGTCCTATTTGGAGGAACTCTTGTGTTCTGTCAAGAGATTCCCACCTATCATTTGATACAAGGTATGCATAAAATTTCAGCACATATTGTTTCAAGATCAATGCATAACCAAGGGTTAGAACAAAATTTTTATTTGAAGAAGAAGCATATCACAGCACAGAGGACCCTTGATCTAATCAAGGAGGAGACTGAAAACTATCCCTGTTCACCATTTTTGAGCTACATTCAACCCTTTGAGTTGAGATGTAGAGTTTCAGGAAATGGGATTAGCATTATCCTATGTACAATGACTAATTGTGAGATCAATGTTGTAACTTGCTTTGAGACAGTGCATGTATCACCCTGCAGATCTACAGTGTTATCCCTTAGTAGCTGTGAAAAAGAGATGGCTTTGTCATTCTTGGATCATTCCAGAGGTAGCTTCACTCATGACACAATGGAGGCAAAGATGACAAATGGTAGACATATTGAAATGAGAAACCTTTTCTTCCTTCTAGATGACCCTTTCTCAATGAGCCTCTCCCTGCTCAAAGAGAAACTTCTACTTGCAAAAAATCCAAAACTTCTTTGGTTTGGAGGGCCTTTGATGGGGGGAGAATCTCATTTAGAGATCTCATTAAAGATGCATTTCAACATTTCATGAAATGCAAAGGTCTTCAATAGTTTGGGAAGGATGGCATTCTACAAAGGGAGGATGCCATGATTATGCAGTACCTCATTCATCATCCACATGGGAGTGAATGGGTAAGGATGATAAGCAAGGGGTTGCAAAACCACTTGCAGATTTGTATGGGCCATCATGCTTGGTTACGTTGGTTTCCATTGGGAGATTTCTGTCACTCTCCAAAGGCACCTATTTTTCCTATCCATGCCTTGAAAAACACATATGAAATGAAGAAGGAGGCATGGTTGTGCTGGCTACTCATGGGTGAGTATGGATACTACCCAATAACTCATCATTTTCTGAATCAAGCCTTGTATTTCAATGATAGATTGCAGCAAAGGAAGGCATGTTCATTTTGGTTTCACTTGAGAGAGGTTGGCCACCACATGACATCTCCTATTTCTATGTGTCTTGTATTTTGTAAAATTTGGCATCATGGTCTCATGATGTGCATTAGTGATGTTTCTTTGTATTGGGCTGATGCGACATCTCATATGCCCATTAGTATGCTTTTGCTTCATGATGCACATGAGGAGGAGATAGAGCAGCAATATCTCTTGTTTCTTGGGTTTCTTTTGGGGGAGTTTGTCGTGTCCATCTTACATGGAGGAGATGGAGGATGGCAGCAAAGGGCCTTACTCTGGTGGTTATTGTTAGGAGAATATGGTTTGAAATATTTGTCTGCCCATATTACTTCTTCCCTTCTTCTTTTTCATACCTTTGAAATGATGGAGTTTGGATCCGACAAGGCTAAGTATGGGGTCATATCAATGCTCAATCTAGTTCATGAAACATGGGATGAAGGAGTGTATTGTATGATGAAGCTTTTCCTCTGTGGAAAGAGCTACTTTATTTTATGTCTCTCATGTATTCTTGATGATGTTGGACACCATATGGTAGTCACTTGGTACTTCATGATGGAAGGATAACATCTAACCAAACAGTTGGAGGTCATTCTTTATGTTTTTAAGAGACATCTTTGGAACCAAACATACATAACCTATTGCAGCAAATGGAGGAAGCCTTCCTTATGTGGATGCCATTTGGAGGGGAATAGATGGCCTTGCATCTACTTTTGGAGTTGCTTGAGGACAAACAAAATTTTTCTGGGGGGGACTGTAATATTCCCAAATTTTCACATTATGTTTGGAATATTAGAGTCCTTGATTTTCTTAATTAATTAAGTAAATAAATGGGTGGAGGGACCCACAATCCTCAATAATAATAAATATCCACTAATGTGTGTGAATGTGGATTAATTTAGCCTAGATCTACAAAAAGAGATAGTTGAGCAACTACTAATGTGAATGAGATTGGAGATCATGTCTCTTTTAACGAGAAAGATCATGGGGGGTTGATTCACTCAACTAAGATCTTGAAGATGTCAAACAAAGGATCATTGAGCATTCATGATCAAGTGATCGAGAATCAGGTGCAAATGAAGCACATATGGTGGAGGAGGTGTACATTGCACCTAGATTGTTTGGTTGGTTTGGTCAAACAACGCAGTCCCACTTAGAGGATCTTGTCCACATGAGATTGCACAGTTGAGATTAGGGCCAAGGCTTAGGGAGGCTCAAACATTATAAAGGAGATGAAGGCAAAGGTGAAAGGCATCTTAGATTATTTGATGTATGATATTTTAAATCTGGAATTGTCAAGTGACATTCCATTGCATTCTTGGGCTATTTAGCAGAGATTGCAGGTGCTATTTAGCATAGGGTGTTCCCGGGCAGGAATCCCTCCTCTTTCTTTGAGTGATCTCTAAGGAAGAGGTTTGTACTCCATTATACATCAGGATTTAAGTTCCATTTCATTTTTCTACTTTCTACAAAACATTCATATTCAAAAATCTGCAGATTTTTGAAGATCAGTTTGGAAGGTGGGAGTTGTCTTCAATACTTCACCTGGAGAACAAGGTGAGGGATTATTCCCATCACTTGGGCTTATAGATCAGCACTCCCAGAGCCACATTGCAGATCTAGCATCAGGCCAAAAGTTATTGACCTCCTAGAAAAAATATTCTCCTCAAGAATAACACCGTCCATATTGCAGATCTGAAAGGCAGCTAGCAATCCAGTGGAGGATCATTCCTCCACATTGCCATCAGTCTTGCCATTAGCCTGGAGTTTACTATAGCATATTTCAGTAGGCAGAATCCCTCTCTTTCCCTCACAACATAGTTTTGGAGGCAGTTGTGTTGCAGCAGCTGCAATCATATTTTGGAGGATTGAGAAGATAGATCTTGAGCTTCTAGCTCATAGATCTGAGGAAGGGATCAGCCCTTCAAACATAGATCTGATTTGAGCACACATTTCAGCCATATTTTCTTCAAATCTAGCTTCAAATCTTTATTTCCCAGTAGATCAAGGATCAAACCCTAGGGAGGTGAATTTTCCAAAGTTGCAGATCTAGAAAATCCTTTCTGGGTTACCTTGGGAATCCATCACATTGGCCAGATCTTGAATCTTGGCATCATCAGAGCTCCATTTTTGAGTAGATATCCATTTCTCTTCTCAGCCTGCAACTCCATGTTTATATCCTACTGAAGATACATCGCAATATTTGCTCCAGAGCCTCTCCAGTTACACTGTACTTGTTGCATACATGTTTTCAGGGTGATCCTAGCTCATCTCTTTGGCTAGAACTACCTATTTTCTGTACTGTTGTAACTGAATAATATCCAATATAATAAAATGGCTCAACTCTTTCTGCATATTCTGATTTTTACTTAGATTTATTTTTTATCTTGCTGTAAGTTCTTATATTACGTGAAGTATTACTGCATTCTCCCTTTTGGGATATTACAAATAGACCCTTCTGATGAGCTCAATGAACCCTCCCAGAAAATGCCTCAAAAAATAACACAGTTCAAGATGGAAACTGCGCTTTGAGGGATAGAAGATGATTGGCCTTATGCCAAAGATGTCAAAATATGCCCGGTAGTCCTCCTTGCTGATCCTCCAATGAATAGACAACCTATCTACTGAAAAACAAGCTCAGAGATGACTTTAAGAGATCCTCCTTTGCTGCGCCCTGCAACACAACCCATCTCTAAACAGAAACTGTGCTGTAACTGAAGGAGGTAGCTTGGCCAAAATGCCGGAATGAGGAAATGTAGCCCAAAGAGCCTCTCCTTCCCTGAGGATGAGGTAGGGATTCCCAACCTAGAACACCCTTGTGCTAAACAACACTGCAACCCTGCTAAAAAACAAAAGGAAGCAAGTCTAGAAAGACCAATAGTAATGATAATTAAAACATGAATCACAATGGTTGCTATCCTCTCCATATATAGCATGAGAGCCTCTCCACATTGGGTCCCATCCATATTTTCCACCAAGCTCATGCAAGTTGTTCTCAAATAAAGCTGAGTTGTTCATCAAGGAGATTCAATGTATCTAGACAACATTGTTGACTTGGTCAAAATTGACTGAATCAACATGAGCCAACCCCTGTTCACACCCAAAGGTGCTTAATCCAGCTGCTTATTCTTCCTCCTTTCTCATTAGGAGTGTTTTTATTGCTATTCAAGAGACTTATGGGCCTCCCCACCCATTTATTTACCGACCTAGTGATAAAACAACTATAATATTCCATTTAGCTTGGAGGTTAAATTTTTGGAATATTACAAAGAAGCAGGAAGCTCCAATTTGTATGCCATAGTACCAATATTTCGCAACACCTTGTAAGGACCATATTAATTTGGCTATAATTTATTATCCTTCTTAGCTTGCTTGAGGGACATTTGTTTGTATGGTTGTAGCTGTAAAAATACCCAGTCTCCTACATAAAATATTCTCTCGCTCCGATGTTGATCTGCCTGTTATTTCATTTGCTTTTGTGCCAAATTTAGGTTATCCTTTAATAGTTGGATAACTTCTTGTTGATGCTCGATGTGATATTCCACTACTTGAACCTTAGAATTTTCTCTTAAATATGATGTGATGGATGATGGATGATATCCGTAAAGTGCCATAAATGGGGTCATTTTTTCTGCAGCATGGAAGGAAGTGTTATACCACCATTCAGCGAGAGGTAACCACTCGACCCATTTTGTTTGTTTATCAGATACAAAAAAACGAAGATATTCTTCCAAAAATTTATTCACTATCTCAGTTTGACCATCAAATTGAGGATGATAAGATGATCTATGAGCTAGTTGAGTACCCAAACAAGAAAATAACTCCATCCAAAAATTTCCAGTAAAAATGGGATCTCTTTCACTCACAATAATCTTTGGGTTTCGATGTAGCTTTTGAATTGTGTCCATAAATGTAGTAGCAATTGTACTTGCTTTAAATGGATGAGATAATGCAAAAAATTGTGCATACTTGGTAAGTCAATCAACTGCCACCATGATGACACTCTTTCCTCCGGACTTGGGTAAACCTGTGATAAAATCCATTGAAATCTCCTCCCAACGTTTAATTGGAATGGATAAAGGTTGTAGAAGACCCGGGGTCTTAATTGTCTCAAATTTATTTTTCTGGAAAACCAAACATTCCACTAAAAACTTTTGAATATCAGATTTAAGGCCATCCCAAAAGGATTCTTTCTTCACCCTGTGGTAAGGTTTTAAAAATCCTGAGTGACCTCCTAAAGGAGAAGTGTGCAATTCCAAAATAATCTTTTGTTTTAGTTGGGAACTCTTACAAAGATATAAGCGATATTTGTACCATAAGGAATTATTTTTCCAATTAAATGTATCAGATGTACTAGGATCTTTCGACAACTTTTGAATGAGTGTTCACACTTCTTCGTCCTTCTTCCATTCATCCCTTGCGTTAGTTATCCAATCTGGTTAGATAATAGAAATGGCACAAAGCAATGCTTCCACCTCTTCATTCTTTCTTGAGAGTGCATTTGAAACAACATTTAGCTTCCCTTTTTTGTATATTATTTCAAAGTAATAACCCAACATCTTTGTGACCCATTTTTGCTGCTCTTCTAAAGATAGTCTTTGTTCCAAAAAGTGTTTAAGACTATCATGATCAGTTTTTACCTTGAAGTGTCTTCCCATTAGGTAAGGTCACCATTTCTTTAATGCATGTAGTATTGCTAACATTTCCTTCTCATAAATATCTTTCTGTAAATACTTTCCTTTGATTGGACGACTTTCAAAATAAATGGGTCTTCCTTCTTCCATTAAAACAACACCAATTCCATTTCCTGAGGCATCACATTCCAAAATAAAGGTTTTTGGGAAATATGGTGTAGCTAAGACCAGTGCTAGGAAAATTGCCTCTTTAAGATGTTCAAAGGCCTTAGTTGCTTCAGGAGTCCATGAAAATGCATCTTTCTTCTTTAATGTTGTCATAGGTGCTTCTATTCTCCCATAATTCTTAAAAAACTTGCGATAATACCCTGTTAACTCGAGAAATCCTCGCAACTACTTTATGGTTGTGGGTACCTTTCATTCCTTAATGGATTTAATTTTGTTAGGGTCTACCTTAACACCCTCGTGAGATACAATATGACCTAGATATTCCACCTCTTTTACTCCAAAGAAACATTTGGATGCTTTTGCATATAATTGTTTCTCCTGCAATAGTTTGAGCACCCTTTCAACATGTTGAACATGATCCTTCCATGGCCTACTGTAGATTAGTATATCATCAAAAAATACTAGCACAAATTTTGTAAGGAAGGGTTTGAAAATGGAATTCATCAACCATTGAAATGTATAAGGTGCATTGGTAAGGACAAAATGCATGACCAAAATTTGATAATGACCTTCATGACTTCAAAATTTTGTTTTCGGAATATCTTTAGTCTTCATTCTAATTTGATGATATCCTAAACGAAGATCCAACTTAATAAAATAAGTTTCTCCATGTAATTCATCCAATAATTCATCAATCACAAGAATGGGAAATTTATCTTTAATAGTGAGCTTATTGAGCTCCCTATAATCAGGACACATGTGCCATGATCCATCCTTCTTGTGCCCCAATACTACTGGAGCAGAGAAAGAACTTTGACTAGGTTGAATTATACCAGCCTCTAACATTTCTACAATCATATGTTCAATTTCGCTCTTTTGGACATAAGGATATCTATAAGGCTTGATGTTTGGAGGAGCACTTCCTGGAATCAAGTGAATAACATGATAATTATCATGAATAGGTGTGAGTCCTTTGGGAGTTTCAAACACCTTGGAATGAGTATCCAAGACTTTTTGGAGATCTGTAGAAATATATGATTTTGATGGTGGAACTTCTAGTGAGCATAATTGTGCAATTACGCCTCGTTGTTATTTCTTCAGAAGCTTTTTCATGACATTAGAGCTTATTATATTTCCTGGCTTCCCTGCAATACCCCATAATTTGACTTCCCTTCCTTCTAAAAAATATTTCAAGAAAATTTATTGAAAATTAAAAGCTACCATCCCCAAATATTGTAACCATTGTACTCCTAGTACAAATCAGCACCTCCCATTGGAATGGAAAGCATTGGACTATTCAATACATATTCCCCCATGGTTAGCTCTATATTATGGAATTTTCCAAATAAATTTATAGTTCCTCCATTTGCAACCATCACTTTACATTCTGGTGTTGGGTATAGGAAACAATTCAATTCCTTGGCTACCTTACAATGAATAAAATTATGGGTACTACCTGAATCAATCAACACTATTACCTTTTTCTTCTTGATATGTCCTTCTATCTTAAGAGTTTGAGGAGTGGTAATTCCTGCCAATGCATTACACCATATGGTCAGACTCATTTCTTCCTCTTCTAGGGTTGGTTCCTGGTGTATATCCTCTTGTTTTGAAGATTCTTGTTCATTTTCTTCTTCCTCTTCACAATCTATGTAAAATAATTTCTTCTCAGCACACTTATGACCTTTAGTGTATTTGCTATCACAACTGTAGAAAAGCCCTTTTACTCTTTTTTCTTCCAATTGTTGTGGTGTCAACCTTGTAGGTTGTGGAAGTCTAGGAGAAGGAACACTTCCATCTTTATAGATGTGAGTGGTAGGTTTCCTTGTCGCCATAATTTTACATTTAATTTTTCTTGCCAACCTAAATGCCTTCTCCATTGAATCAACTTCCCAAACACGAAATTCATGTTGGATGTTATCCTTTAGAGTCTCTATGAAGACATCAATCCTATGTTCTTAGGGAATATCAGTTACCCTTATATTCAATTTTTGGAAGTCCTCAATGTTCTCCACCACTGAATCCTTTTGTTTGAGATTTATCAATTGGCTAAATAAGGTGTTGCTCTTTGTATCCTCATAATGTGCTATCATTTCCTCTGTAAAAACTAGCCAAGTGAATTTTTGTTTATGGGAGCAAAGCCATCGATACCATACAAATGTATTATGTTCTAAATGTAAAGTTGCAATGCGTACCTTTTGTGTGTTTTGTGCATTATTGAGATCAAAATATTGCTCCATCTGTAGTATCCATGTTACGGGATCCTTGCCATCAAACTTCCTCATATCCATCTTTGGAATATGGTGGTTCTTCCATCCAACATTAGAGTTTATGAAATCATGATTAACATCTATTTTTTTCTCATCATGAGTTTCTTCTACTATCTTTTCTCCATTAGGAATCATTTCTTGTATCAACTTTGTCAAAACTTCCATGTTTCCTTTTAGATCATTCTTCATGTTTTCCATGTTGTCTTTCATTTTTTCTTCCATGTCCTCCATCTTAGCTTCCACACCATCCATCTTACCTTCTATGTCTTTCTTCAAACCATCCATCTTTGCTTCCATGCCTTTCTTCAAAACTTCCATTTCGTCTTTTGTTGCTCTTTGTGAGAGCAAACTTTGGTGCACTTGGTCTTGTAATTTTTATAGATCCTATTGAAATTATTCATCTTCATGAGTCATAGTAGAGTATTCTGAGGGCTTAATGGGTGTTAAATTATTTTTAGGAGGAATTTTAGAACCCAATACTGAAAATATATGTTCAATAGGCCCTTGGAATCAATTCAAATTGATTTTTTACACAAGACTTATGCAATTCAGAAAGAAAAAAAAAAATACACACCTTTTTATTGCTTTTGAGGAGCTCAATATTGAAACTAAATTATATCTGCGATTTCGGATCTTCAATATCTAAAATTTGGCCCTGAGGTATCCCTCTGAATCCTCTTTCAAATGCCATACGTCTGACCTGATTTGGATTCTTCAAGACAAAGTTATGTCAAATCTTCCACAATGACCTAATTATGGACTTGTTTAGTAGAGCGAACTTGTACGACTTGCCATGTGTCACTGTTTCCTCCTTTTAATTTGAAATTGATAGAAAGGAAACTATAGTCCATTTAATTGCAACCAATATTTACAGAATTCCAATCCGATGCTCATAGAGAGAGTTATTAATATTTTCCCACAATCACCTCTTTGAGATGAAATTTGGGAGCCTGAAAAAGCCCTAAATTCCACAGATCCTACCTCCCAAAATAATCCGAATCAATCTCTAAAATTTTTCCATGATGTGCCTTGGGATTTTGGCTTCACTCTATGAAAATTTCAGCTTTTGAACCCTTGTAGAGACAAAGTTATAGCTAAAATTCCGTGATGACCTGTTTAAGTTAAAAATTCACGAGCCTGCAAAAAGTCCTAACTTCCATAGATCATATCTCTGAAAATATTGTGAACCAAGCTCTGAAATTTTAAGAAGATGTTCCTCAGTATTTTGGCTTCGCGCTCTAAATATTTGAGCTTTGGAACCTTCGTAATAAAAAATTATAGGAAAAATTCCATGATGACTTGTTTGGAACAACGAAACCATAGAATCCAAAGCTCTGATACTAAACGTTGTGAAACTAGCTCCAAAAATAGAAGAAATGAGATATCAATGCCTTAGAAATTAGCCACTTCGTGGGGGAAACCTCCAGTACATTACATAAATAAACAATTCTTGGATTCTACAAATGACCAAAACCTCCTATATATTGGAGTCCATGGGGCCAAAATATAATCCTAGTTGACCTAACAATAATAATGTGAGGGCACAATAATAACAATATTGAGGTTGCAGGGGTACAAAAATAACAATAAGGGGGCTATAATAATAACAATAAGGGACTAAAATAGTAATATATGGACCTAACATAAACCCTTTCAAATCTCTTCCTCGGTCTTGAAAAATCATCAATCTCTTGTTCAATGCTCTATATAGCCAATGAAAAAGTGTTGCAACTCTTTATTTATGATTATAAATACATCATTATAATTTTTTTCATCCATATTGATACTTTTAGAGTGAAAAAAGTGGAGGAATAAGCTCGCGTGACCTTTTTTATTGGTAGGAACCAATTTGTAAAATTGGGTTTTACAACCTTTTGGAATTTGTTTTAGGTATAAAACGACAAATTTTGGGGGTAATTTTTTTTCTTTAGTGCCACTCATTTATTTCGTATTATACACACAAAGAACTTTCCAACAAAAAAATAAGAATTTCCTCAATCAAAGTTCTTATTCAAAATTAATTCCACTCGGAAGTTGTGGCCAACATAATTCGAGAGGATGCATTTTCATTCCCTATTATTCATGGAAAACGGGCTATCCACATGAGCATGATGAAGAATAATCTAGAACATTCCTTATTTTAACTTTGGTTAATATTTGAGTGAGTTAAATTTAACCACTAGGAGGATATCATGCTATGTTATAACTGGGCCAGTAGGAGGAGAGAACGTTATTTTTTATGAGTGATTGTATTCCATATACAAGTTGATTAGCCAAGAGTGATAGGAAGCGAGAACACATAAATGATTTGTACACTATATGCTATAAAATACCGCGATGGGGGGGGGGGGGGGGTGGTGGATCAATATTTTAACAATTTCAAAAATTCCTTGCTTAAATTTGTTAGCAACCTTGAACAATACCGAGGGGGAGGGTGAATCAATATTTTGTCTTATGACCTATTTTACCAATTTTTCACCTATCATATTTCCAACCCCAATGCATTTATTCATTAGCAGCATAATACATGAGCAGATCTATGCATAAACCATAAACATAAAATAAACCATATGAGTAGCTAAAAAATATATATAACCATGAGAAACAACGTATCAATAAATAACATGCACACATAGAGACACCAGATGTAAGGTGGAAACTAGAAGGGAGAAAACCATCATTGAGTGTTCTTCTCTTCTCTTCTTCTATTATCATCAAAATTCTCTTTTACATAGTTATCCACCACCACCATTGTGCAAGCCATCAATTTCCTACCATGTGAGCTACTACTCGTTATAGGCCACCACCTATATGAAATTCCAGGACACCACCTATAGGACGCCACTGCTCCCTTGACTTTGTAGGCCACCACCTGCTAGGATCCACCACTCCTAATGGGTCTCGCCTAGCCACCACTGGACTATGAAACCAACACTAGTTGGAATCAACCATTGCTAAGTTATCAAGCCAATACTTGAATGATGTTGCTATACCATCGGAGGGACAGAGTAGAAAATTCCAACTCCAAAATAGATAAATGAATAGGTCATCAACGAGCGATGATCGGACAGGTAGGCAGTATTGGGAGAAGAGAAGAGATGGTATTAGTACAGTGGTGTAGTAGGGAGGGAAGTTCTTAGTACAATAGTGACATTTGTATTATTTCTTTTATGGAGTTTCGAAGCCTCAAGTTGGATTATTCTGGTCAAAATTTCCTCTATCATATCATTCGAAGAAAGAGATCTGTCAAGGAGATTGCATTGAGAAAACCAGATATGGGTCATGCAATCGATTCACTCTGTAGTTGATCTAGGAAGAAGGCCAAAATGAAATGAATAGTCCCCGAAACATGCATCAAAGGGTTGTAATAGTGGGTTGGATTCATCTTATCAATCGACCTGGGAATGACTTGTTTTCTAACCTTATGATTGATTATAGGCCGAGAAATGTTTTTATATCCATGTATCCATCCCCCTAGTTGGAGATTCAATAACGTTGTTTTTATATCTCCATATCTGTCTCCATCCACACTCATCTCCCACTTCTTGTTGGCAATCCACTTCACTTGTCAATGTCCCAATATTCTTGGTTGGAATAATTTTCAATGTCCTAATGGGATATTTCATAATATCTTAAATATTTTCATTCCGCATTTGCCAATGGATAAAAACATGTGATTGGGGTCCAAAAAAAGGGAGAAGGTAAGATAGTCCCAAATCCCCCCCCCCCCCTTTTCATCTCGTCATCTGTTCCTTTAATCAATGGACAAGACCTTTCAATAGAGGCATCAGGCTCCAACGATACATGTCATTCGGTGGAAATAATATATTTGTCATTTGGGAGAGACTATGTCCTCTCATTCTTCATATTCACGAGTGGAATAAAAAAACCTATTCTTTCCTGCCAGGGTTCTCTACTACCCATGGGGATAAAATGGAATCTAGCATATATAATTAACATCTATAAATAGGGAGAACTAGGAGAGAGGTAACCACCCACTAGTTTCAATCTGATCTGTTACCACCCCCACTATAATCTTGCTTCAGATCCCTTCGAAATTGCTAATTCTATGTGGACCAACCATTTATAATGCCATAGATAGCATGCATAGGTGGATCAAACTAAAAGATGGGACTGAATATTGGAGAATTGAAAGTGTTCCATCCTTCCTTGATTGCTTATTGGGTGGGCTATTAATTGAGAAATAAATTCCTATCCCGTTGGTCGAGTCATGCTTACGCATCCTCTCCTTTAATTGAGAGCACTGCCTTCTTTGATTGCTTATTGGGTGGGCGGCTAATGGTCGAGCTATGCTTCATGTTGTGGGGCTTAATTTTTGGATTAAACCTCTCAATATTAATTATAAATCCGGGAGTGGTAAACGCGAGTTGTACTGCGTATTGGCTCAGCTTAATGGTCACAGTATATGAGTTTCCTTATTAATGATAAATTAGGTGCTGAAATGAAACACACATTTGCTGGCAAACAAGAAATCCTGAAAATGAAACCTACTTAACCAATTTCATTCACTACAAACTCCATAATACAATTAAACTATAAGGAAATACGAAGAAATCCTTAATCACATAACATTCTCGCAGTCGAATCCTACTTTTAAATCTTCTATGATAACTTGAAAAACTAATCTATTAACTCTTATCACTAACTTAAAACTAACACTTAAAATTAATAAGCAGAAAGGACACACATTATAAATTCACACCTTAAACTAACTAGACAAATTCAAGATTTAAATTAACAAATTACAATTCTATCTATTTCTAAAAGAAACCATTTCACTCTATAAAATAACACTTAAGAATCCCATTAAAAACTATTTAAATATTTTAATCTAAATGAAAATAAACTATTAAAAATCAAGCATACTTCAAATTGAATCATGTAACTCAATAGCTAAAACTAAATCACGCTGCATGCATAATTAAATCTACACTTCTTGCACTTATAAATAAATGATTATACTACGAAAACACAAATGATTCTAACTAAAAATAAATCTATTTATTAACATTAAATCAATGAATAAACAAATTAAATGAACATTAAATCTGCAAATATTCAAAAAAATTAAATAAGGCAAGCTATGACTAAAACTCGAAGTATTAAAATATGTTCTAACTTGTTAATCAAACTCAAGAATTGAAAAACGAAATAATGATCTAAGTGTGTAATTATACAAATTAAACAATTTAAAACAAAAGATAATTCTACAAATTAAACAAAAGCAGAATTCCTAAATATATGAAGACGAGGGACTCGACTCTAGGTTGTGGTGGATCCTTGCCACTCCCTGGAGCAAGTCCTAAACTAACTCAATGCTCAAAATTAAAATTACAATGCTTATATAAAAACAAACAAATGCAAAAACCAAAAGTAATTGAATTAAATCAAAACATTGCTTCAAATATTAATCAACAAATACATCATCTGCTGGGCAATTGGAATGGTGGATCTACATATGAGCAAATCGACTTGACATGAGAACCTCGAGCTCTACGCATCTCAGAAACTTCACTCCTCTAATTGACGGACTCATACTCTATGCCCCTCTGCATTTGAAAAATTCGATTTTACAAATGATTTGATGGACAGACTCAATGCTTCATCTGTGCTTTATCTAATCAATCTATATCTCTTTGAACTAATGTGCAGCTACCTCTATCTTATGCACACAACGCTCTCCCCTTATAATGCACAACTACTACCATCACTCTATCTACATAATCCATCGATTCCTTCATTCTACAACTACTACCTCCATCACTCTATCTACATAATGCATTGATTCCTTCATTCTATAGCTACTACCTCCATACCCCATCTATCAATTACAACAACTTATATATAGATTGTTAATTACCAAACTTTGGGGATCTCAACAGCTAATCAAAATATAGAAGATAAAATTTTTTACGGAAATGAGAATTAGTTTGAAACAAAATGCCAAATTCAGGAAAACGTTCCTCCTTTTGTGGGATTCTTCTATTGCTAGAAGGTGCGGTATTGGCTTCTAGAGGAAATTGAACTTCATCTAGCTAGCATTGGTCATAACGGGGACCGATAACCTTTGTAGTCAGGATCGTGACACTTTTGATAGTAACATGTTGTTCGGAAATCCACGATATACATCACATGATTGCTCTTATGTTGCCTGCCAATGATTTCACAAAACCGGTTTCCAGATATATTGTATACTATCACACCATGTTCTGAAAACCAATACCAGCTTCGAATATGCCCTGGAACATTTCCTACAGAAGCAACAGATGCCACAAAAGAATCAAGAGATGGAAAAGGATATTTCCCTGATGTGCAAGAGCTTATAGTTCTTTCTTGACATGATCCACTGCAAGTCCAATATCTGTAATACCTCCTCTATTTCCAACAGCCTCAGTATCAAAATTTAGCAACCTATCAAAATTGTAATCAATCCTACATATAAGTGATTCCATGAAGATCTGGTATTCAATCATATCCTTATATTTGAAACAATCGGTGGGAAATAGAAAAGAATTTTTCCCTACCTTCGAAGATAATGGTAATCGGAAACAACGATTCCTAGTATAGACAGCAGAGTCTAGGAAGAGTTCACTACGGCTTTCAGCACAACTATCCCCTTTGACAATATACAATTATTTGAACTTTGTGTCTATTTCTCGTAATCTGGCTATGCGTGCACATATCTCTCCAACAAAAGCACCCACATGTGAATTGTCCTTGAAAGCGGCATTTGGTACATGAATTATTAAATGACGAGAAAACTTTTATGTGGTTGAAGAATCAAGCTCTATTGTCCATTCAGTTTCAAATTGAAGACCATATATGTCAAGCATGCTATCAAAGACGATAGATAACAATAGATCTAATATTTCCACTCCATTTTCCTCCACGTTTAGAGTGCGACTAAATTCCAAATCAAAATATAGATGGCAAGGGGAATCCTCTCAAATGATTTCATAGTGATGACGATACTTAAGGTCCATGCTTTTATACATTCTCCAAATTTCTTCATATGTTGTGGCAAGGAACCTGTGCTGCTCATTGACATGGTCTTGATAGCAAAATAGAGAAACATTGACATGACTTTTGGCAAATTGTATCGCTTGGTCTTGTCGAGGGAAAGTTGCCCACACTGCCACTCTAGGTGGAAGATCATGCCTTTGATTTTCTATCTGGGGAGCCATTTGAGAGTGAACTGAGATTTATTTTAATCCCCAAGCATAACCAGAGTAGCAATATTCATAGAGACCCAATACGTTCACGTTCAGGAGTGGTTTTGAGTGGAATATTCCCTTGACGATAACTCTTTCATGAAGCGCCAAACGGTTTCTGGGTTATAGGAAACATGGTGCTCTGAACACAACCCACGTCTCAGAATTTAGAGATTCTACTCCATTTGGTCGAAAATTGGATATTTTCACCTACAACAATTCAACTAACCAGATGTTGCTTTTATTCATTTGGTGAATTCGCACTCGAATGCATTCTTGTACCGAACCTTCCTACAACCAACAAGAAATTTATTAAAAATACTCATCAAATTAACTAATAACAAGAATAATAGCTATTGTTTCTAAATTCCTCTAATTAACAACATAATGGATTAATAATGATTAAAAACACCAGGTACAAGTATGTATTTATTTGATAAAAATTGTAAATTTTGGACAAAGATGCAGCTCAACATCCCCCCATGCTAAACTTCTTGCATGTCCTCATGCAAGAAAAATTTATAAGACGATGAAATAAGGTAGGGAAAATGTCAGCAAAGATTTTAGCAAATAAGGATGGAGATGCCTGATAATGAAATGCCTTCATTAGCCTGCAAAATAACTATTACAATGCTAGCTAAAATCATGTGAAATGATAAAACAAGATCAAGTATCAAAAATAACCTTTATGGAGAAAATAGTGTTTGCACATACCTGTTATCTTGTCCCAATTTTTTTTTTGCCCAGTGTCTTATGATAAAAATCAAATTTTGTTGAAAAGGTGCAATTTTACAAATACTACCACAGGTTTCATGCACCTACTATAGAAATCTTGTACCTAGGTCATTCAGCACATATGTAGAGGAAACTATAATCAATATACATTGTTGGAAACCAACACCTTGCGAGTAGTCATCATTAAGTAATTCATCACTCTGAATACCATGAAAATTAAAGTGAGCAACCTTTTTATTTGAACATTCTAAGTTCTGTTGTTATCCGGATTCAAAAATAGATTTCCTCTTAATCTAGTACAAAGGATTACCTTCACTAAGGGTACCACATCATTCAAATATTCTTGATTTTTGAAAGATAGAACTTAAAGCATCATGTTCAAATTGTCTTAAAACCATTGTCCAAGAAAAATGATGAGTCTTAGGGAAAGAGAAGGATAGCCAAGAAAATCATAGTATGTAGTTAACTTTAATACCACAGACATGGCCCTGCTACCCGTAGGTGTCCATAACCTCCACAGGGATTTATTTTAACCTAGCGAAATATCAATATCCCACTTACTAGATATAGATTCAGAGTTTGTTTATTTGAATTTTTAGATGGAGGCCATTGGTCTGGCTTGGTAACCAGCTGATGGTAGTGCCACCCACAAGAAGTAACATGGATGAACAGGCCGGCTCGTGATGAGACCTCTCGTCTTCCATCTTTCTAGCTGAAAGCCATTACTCTGGCTTGGTGACCAGTAGTAGTAATGTCATGCATGCTAGGTCTCATGATCGTGGTAGGTCGGCTCATCATGAGACCTCCTATCCTTCCATAAATCTTTGTAAGCTCTGATTATGATTAACCTTAAAGGTTACTTAGTAAGTGGGGAGACAGATCTACTCCTTAAGAGTACTGGATGGGGTGAAAAGTTTTTAATGACTAATCATTGCTGGCTAGTTACTCTACCCTAAAGGCTTATTAAAGATATCCCAGACAATGACTGAAAAATTCTTTGAGTTAATAATGCTAGTGTTCTCCCAAATGGTCTTTGCAAGAGTGGTCCACCATATGGGTTTCCAATAGTACCTTCTAAGGGAAATTGAAAATATATATCCAAGACGATAACTTATTAGAGTGATTAATCATGGTTACTTTTGCAAAATCATATGGTATTAGAGTGAATTGTACTCAAGAATATTTGTCACAAATGTGTGTGTTAACAACTAATGTGGATTAAAATTAGTTTTAATAGGCATTATTAAAATTCAAAACCCTAATAGCATTGTAACTGCTTTATTCATTTATTCTCCTACCCTACTTTACCCTGAAAGACTCCCATTTAAGTATAGGAGTACTTCCAATGAAGCCATGTGCGTAACAAAATGTTGATTATTATCACGCTTAGTTTTAGAGGAATAGACTTCAAGACATACGAAAGCATGAGAAACCAGTTGCTTCAATTGATATGGTACCAAAAGTTTCCGAATGTTGAGGAAATAAGATGGCTTGATGACTGCTTGAAACCAGGATTCAATGGAATCCACATATTTATGATTTTCCAACTGATGCAAATCTTCCATAGTTTGATAGTCACTCTCCTGGAGGCACAAAGAATTCGGTGAAACAGAAAAGATAAATCCATCAAGTTCAGGCTCAAATATCTTCTTTTCAAACTGAAAAGAATGGTTGAGAGAGATTCTAGGGTTTTGAGTTTCAACAACATTTTTAGAACAAGTTCCAATGAAATATTTCTCCTCTTGTGTTCTTTGAATTATATCTTCCTGGGGTGAATGGTCTATAGAAATGGGGGAAGTTTCCGACTTCATTCCTTTTTCCAACATAGAAGGTGTGACATTTTGTTCAATAGGGGAATCAAGGGAAAGAATAGGTGGTTCAAATTGCTGTGCAACCTCATGGTTTAGATTAGGGTTTAAAAGATGGTTTGGTGTAGGGTTTTGGTTAATGCTTGGACTAAGGTTTGGATTTGGATTGGGATTAGGTCTAGGGTTTGAGTTAAGGCTAGGGTTTGAATGAGGGCTAGGTTTAAGGTTAGGTCTAGGGTATGAACTAGGGTTAGGTATGGATTAGGGTTTGGATTAGAACTAGGATATGGATTAGGGTAAGGGTAAGGTTGCACATATGGCTGGGACCATGGAGGAGGATAACTTAATGGTGCGTTGGAAAGAAATTGCGGTTGTTGTAGGTGTTCATATGATTGAATTTGCATGGGATATTTCCCAAGAGAGAAGGATCCAAATGATTCCTGAGGACATGGAGATATCTAGCTAGAGGATGACAGCTAAGGAGAGGGCCACTGCGACCATGAATTAGGATATTCAATTGGAGGAGGATCAGAAGTTTTCCATGAAATTCCAGGATTATAAACATGCTGAGGAACCTACTCAGGAAAATAATAATTATTCCAAATATCAAATGGTGCTGTGTTTTGGGTTATACCTGGCGGTTGAATTGATTCCTTACTTGATTCCCTGAGTACCTTTCATAATCGTGGTTGTGATGGGAAATGTTCGGTTGCATGACCATCCTCGCAGATTTCGCAAACTTCCAGACCCCTAAGTGGGCACTTTCCAAGGAAATGTTTCTTTCGACAGTTGGCGCAAAGGGTATGCAGTGGTTCTTCATCCTTCTCTTGTTCCTGCAAATCATCCAATTTCGAAAACAAATATTTAATTATATTAAATTTATGTTCAAGCAAAGTGTTAAATTTTGCACTTGTGAATTCTTCATCAGATGAGTTGTTCGTCTCTGTAGTAGCATGAAAACTCCTCATTGAATGATTCTTGAAAATACCATCTTCTTGTCTTCAACAAGAAAACTGGTACATTATGTCATCACATGGATTAGTACACAAGGGTTCTTACAGTATCCCAAAAATGATATAACTTTGAATATTGGACTCTGAAGATAAATGAATTTAAAAAAAAAAATTGACTGAAATACAACTCACCACACTTGCATAAAGGGAAAATGTCGAATCAAAGTGCTATTTAACAAGGTAATTCAGAAATTAAATGTCTAAAGCATGCTTCTACTTCTAAACATAAGTAAGATAAGGAAATAAAAGTTCAAGAGATAAGAAAGGTGGCCAGACTTTGGAGCAACCCTACAATAGTGGATGCATGGCTCTTCACTCACTTCTTACCATACACTCTCTGCCCTCTGACGTCCTACAATACCCTTGAAAATCTGTAAGAAAATTTTTACCTGAGCCAAAAAACAACTCCCCAGCAACGACGCCAAAATTTTGTGGGGCTTAATTTTCAGATTAAACCTCTCAATATTAATTATCAATCCAGGAGACGTAAACGCGAGTTGTACTGCGTATTGGCTCAGTTTAATGGCCAGAGTATATGAGTTTCCTTATTAATGATAAATTAGGTGCTGAAATGAAACACACATTTGCTGGCAAACAAGAAATCCTGAAAATGAAACCTACTTAACCAATTTCATTCACTACAAACCCCATAATGCAATTAAACTATAAGGAAATACAAATAAATCCTCAATCACATAACATTCTCGCACTCGAATCCTACTTTTAAATCTTCAATGATAACTTGAAAAACTAATCTATTAACTCTTCTCACTAACTTGAAGCTAACTCTTGAAATTAATAAGCAGAAAGGACACACATTATAAATTCACACCTTAAACTAACTAGACAAATTCAAGATTTAAATTAACAAATAACAATTCTATCTATTTCTAAAAGAAACCATTTCACTCTATAAAATAACCCTTAAGAATCCCATTAAAAACTATTTAAATATTTTAATCTAAGTGAAAATGAACTATTAAAAAGCAAGCCTACTTCAAATCGAATCATGTAACTCAATAGCTAAACCTAAATCACGCTGCATGCATAATTAAATCTACACTTCTTGCACTTATAAATAAATGATTATACTATGAAAACACAAATGATTCTAACTAAAAATAAATCTAATTAGTAACATTAAATCAATGAATAAAAAAATTAAATGAACATTAAATCTGCAAATATTCAAACAAATTAAATAAGGCAAGCCATGACTAAAACTTGAAGTATTAAAATCTGTTCTAATTCCTGAATCAAACTCAAGAATTGAAAAACAAAATAATGATCTAAGTGTGTAATTCTATAAATTAAACAATTTAAAACAAAACATAATTCTACAAATTAAACAAAAGCATAATTTCTAAATCTATGAAGACGAGGGACTCGACTCCAGGTTGCGGTGGATCCTTGCCACTCCCTAGAGCAAGTCCTAAACTAACTCAATGCTTAAAATTAAAATTACAATGCTTATATAAAAACAAGCAAATGCAGAAACCAAAAGTTATTGAATTAAATCAAAACATTGCTTCAAATATTAATCAACAAATACATAATTTGTTGGGCAATTGGAATGCTCGATCTACATATGAGCAAATTGACTTGACATGAGAACCTAGGGCTCTACGCATCTCAGAAATTTCGCTCCTCTAATTGACGGACTCATACTCTGTGCCCCTCTGCATTTGGAAAATTCGATTTTACAAATGATTTGACGGACGGACTCAATGCTTCATCTGCGCTTTATCTAATTGATCTATATCTCTTTGATCTAATGCGCAGCTACCTCTATCTTATGCGCACAACACTCTCTCATTCTAATGCACAACTATTACCATCAATCTATCTACATAATCCATCAATTCCTTCATTCTACAGCTACTACCTCCATCACTCTATCTACATAATCCATCGATTCCTTCATTCTACAGCTACTACCTCCATATCCCATCTATCAATTACAACAACTTATATATACATTGTTAATTACCAAAATTGGGGGATCTCAACAGTAATCATAATATAGAAGATAAAAAAATTTCCGGAAATGAGAATTAGTTTGAAACAAAATGGAAAATTCAGGAAAATGTTCCTCCTTTTGTGGGATTCTTCTGTTTCTAGAAGGTGTGTTCTTGGTTTCTAGAGGAAATTGAACTTCGTCTAGCTAGCATTGGACATAATGGGGATCGATAACCTTTGCAGTCAGGATCGTGACACTTTTAATAGTAACATGTTGTTCAGAAATCCACGATATACATCACATGATTGCTCTTATGCTGCCTGCCAATGATTTCAAAAAATTGATTTCCAGATATATTGTATACTATCACACCATGTTCTGAAAACCAATACCAGCTTCGAATATGCCCTGGAGAATTTCCTATAGAAGCAATCAGATCCCACAAAAGCATCAAGAGCTGGAAAAGGAGATTTCCCTGATGTGCAAGAGCTTATAGTTCTTTTTTTATGCTTGACATGATCCACTGCAAGTCCAATATCTGTAATACCTCCTCTATTGCCAATAGCCTCAGTATCAAAATTTAGCAACCTCTCACAATTGGAATCAATCCTACATATAATTGATTCCATGAAGATCTGGTATTCACTCATATCCTTACATTTGAAACAATCGGTGGGAAATAGAAAAGAATTTTTCCCTGCCTTCGAAGATAATGGTAATCGAAAACAACGATTCCTAGTATAGACAGCAGAGTCTAGGAAGAGTTCACTACAGCTTTCAGCACAACTATCCCCCTTGAAAATATACAATTATTTGAACTTTGTGTCTATTTCTCATAATATGGCTGTCCATGCACATATCTCTCCAACAAAATAACCCACATGTGAATTGTCCTTGAAAGCGGAATTTGGTACATGAATTATTAAATGACGAGAAAAATTTTCTGTGGTTGAAGAATCAAGCTCTATTGTCCAATCAGTTTCAAATTGAAGACCATATATGTCAAGCATGCTATCAAAGACAACAGATAACAATAGATCTACTATTTCCACTCCATTTTCCTCCACGTTTAAAGTGCGACTAAATTCCAAATCAAAATATAGATGGCAAGGAGGACCCTCTCGAATGATTTCATAGTGATGACGATACTTAAGGTCCATGCTTTTATACCTTCTCCACAGTTCTTTATATGTTGTGGCAAGGAACCTGTGCTGCCCATTGACATGGTTTTGATAGAAAAATAGAGAAACATTGACATGACTTTCGGCAAATTATATCGCTTGGTCCTGTCGTGGGAAAGTTGCCCACACTGCCACTCTGGGTGGAGGATCATGCCTCTACTTTTCTATATGGGGATCCATTTGAGAGTGAACTGAGATTTCTTTTAATCCCCAAACATAACCAGAGTAGCAATATTCATAGAGACCCAATATGTTCACGTTCAGGAGTGGTTTTGAGTGGAATATTCCCTTGACGATAACTCTTTAGCGAAGCCGAATTTCGCCAAACGGTTTCTGGGTTATAGGAAACATGGTGCTATGAACACAACCCACATATCAGAATTCAAATATTCTGCTCCATTTTTTCACAAATTGGATATTTTCACCTAAAAAAATTCAACTACCCAGCTGCTGCTTTTATTCATTTGGTGAATTTTCACTCGAATGCATTCCTGTACCGAACCTTCCTGCAACCAAGAAGCACTTTATTAAAAACACTCATGAAACTAACTAATAACAAGAATAATAGCTATTGTTTTTAAAATCCTCTAATTAACAAAATAATGGATTAATAATGATTAAAAACACCAAGTACAAGTATGTTTTTAGTTGATAAAAATCATAAAAATTTGGACAAAGATGCAGCTCAACACTTCACATCCTCTCCCACTCCCTCTCCCTTATGGTCAAGCCCACTATAGCATCCTTATGGTATTTAGGCCTTACTTCACCTCTCCCTTATGGTCAAGTCACTTAATGTACCTTATAGCCTAAACGAAAGGGAAAAGCACCGACAAGGCCCTAACCTTAAAGCTCTTTGGTGGACCAAGTTTCACAATGTTTTAGATTGGATCTACGATCTATGCAATCAAACACATGTGGGCCTCATTTTGTCCATTTTCATATTGTACTCACAATATCAATATGTTCCTATCAACAAATGAATCCAACATCAACAACCCAACCTCAATCAATACATCAATCCATCAACTAAATATAATCTGCACAACTGAATCAACTCTAAAACAACACACAATAATGATTTGATCTACACACTCAACCATCAATAACTCAAAATAAAAACTATACAAAAACTCATATAATGAAGATAAAACGAGGAAATATCCAATAAAACCCTTTCAGCATAAACATATTATCAAATCTATCTCTGATCTAAAGTATGTACAACAACAACTACACCAAAAAATATACTCTCCATATCAAAAAAAACCTGGGAGCCAAAATCTGCAACCCAAATAGATTAGATGTTGTGAAACCAGCTCCAGAAATAGAAGAAAAGAGATATCAACGCCTTAGAAATAAGCCACTTCGAGGGGGAAACCTCCAATACATTACATGAATGAACAATTCTTGGATGATACAAATTACAAAACCTCCTTTCTATATATAGGAGTCCATAGGGCCACAATGTAATCGTAGCCGACCTAACAATAATAATTTAAGGGCACAATAATAACAATATGGGGGTTACAAGGGTAAAATAATAACAATAAGGGGGTTACGCTAACAATAATAAGGGACTATACTAGTAATATAGGGACCTAACATGCCCCTCTCCTTCAAAAAAATGTTGTCCTCAATGCTTGAGTAGCTCTGGGTGCTTCTGTATAAAATTCTCATCCTCCCATGTAGAATCTTCAGTGGGTAAGTTCTTCCACTTGATGAGATACTCTGAAATTGATCGATTCCGTAGTTGTCGAGTTCTTGTTTCCGTGATTGCTTCTGGTTCCAATATGATTTTCCTTCCTCATCAAGTTCTGGAAATATTGTTTGAACTGGAAGATTTTCACCTATAACCTTCTTTAAGCATGAAACATGGAAAACTGGATGTACTCGTGAAGAAGCAGGAAGCTCCAATTTGTATGCCATAGAACCAATCTTTTGCAACACCCTGTAAGGACCATAGTACTTTGGTGATAATTTATTATCCTTCTTAGCTTGCTTGAGGGACATTTGTTTGTATGGTTGTAGCCGTAAAAATACCCAATCTCCTACATCAAAACTTCTCTCACTGCGATGTTGATCTGCCTGTTGTTTCATTCGATTTTGTGCCAAATTTAGGTTGTCCTTTAAGAGTTGGAGAATTTCTTGATGATGCTCAATGTGATCTTCCACTGCTTGAACCTTCAAATTTTCTCTTAAATATGATGTGATGGATGGTGGATGATATCCATAAAGTGACATAAATGGGGTCATTTTTGTTGCAGTATGGAAGTGTTATACCACAATTCAGTGAGAGGTAACCACTTGGCCCATTGTGTTTGTTTATCAGATACAAAAAAGTGAAGATATCCTTCCAAACATTTATTTACTATATCAGTTTGACTATCGTATTGAGGATGATAAGATGATTTGTGAGCTAATTGAGTACCCAAACAAGAAAATAACTCCGTCCAAAAATTTCCAATAAAAATGGGGTCTCTATCACTCACAATAACCCTTGATTTTCCATGTAGCTTTTGAATTGTGTCCATAAATGTAGTAGAAATTGTACTTGCTTTAAATGGATGAGATAATGCACAAAAGTGTGCATACTTGGTAAGTCTATCAACTACCACCATGATGACACTCTTTCCTTCGGACATAGGTAAACCTGTGATAAAATCCATTGAAATATCCTCCCAACATTCACTTGGAATGGATAAAGGTTGTAGAAGATCCGGGGTCTTAATTGTCTCAACTTTATTCTGCTGGCAAACCAAACATTCTGCCACAAAATTTTGAATATCAGATTTAAGGCCATCCCAAAAAATTCTTTCTTCACCCTATGGTAAGTTTTTAAAAATCCTGTGTCCTCCTAAAGGAGAAGTGTGAAATTCGAAAAGAATCTTTTGTTTTAGTTGGGAGTTCTTACAAAGATATAAGCAATCTTTGTACCATAAGGAATCATTTTTCCAACTAAATGTATTTAATGTACTAGGATATTGCTGCAACTTTTGAATGAGTGTCCACAATTCTTCGTCCTTCTTCCATTCATCTCTTGCTTCGGTTATCCAATCTAGTTGGATAATAGAAATGGCACAAAGCAATGCTTCCACCTCTTCATTCTTTCTTGAGAGTGCATCCGCAACAACATTTAGCTTCCCTTTTTTGTATATTATTTCAAAGTCATAACCCAACATCTTTGTGACCCATTTTTGCTGCTCTTCTAAAGATAGTCTTTGTTCCAAAAAGTGTTTAAGACTATCATGATCAGTTTTTACCTTGAAGTTTCTTCCCATTAGGTAAGTTATCCATTTCTTTAGTGCATGCAGTATTGCTAACATTTCCTTCTCATAAATAGGTTTCTGTAAATACTTTCCTTTGATTGGACGACTTTCAAAAGCAATGGGTCTTCCTTCCTACATTAAAACATCACCAATTCCATCTCCTGAGGCATCACATTCCACAATAAAGGTTTTTGTGAAGTCTGTCGTAGCTAAGACTGTTGCTAGGCACATTGCCTCTTTAAGATGTTCAAAGGACTTAGTTGCTTCAGGAGTCCATGAAAATTCATCTTTCTTCAATAATGTTGTTAGAGGTGCTGCTATTCTCCCATAATTCTTAACAAACTTGCAATAACACCCTATTAACCCGAGAAATCCTTGCAACTGCTTTATGGTTGTGGGGACTTTCCATTCCTTAATGGCTTTAATTTTGTTAGGGTCTACCTTAACACCCTCATGAGATACAATATGACCCAGATATTCCACCTCTTGTACTCCAAAGAAACATTTGGATGTTTTTGCATATAATTGTTTCTCCTCCAATAGTTTGAGCACCCTGTCAACATGTTGGACATGATCCTTCCAAGACCTGCTGTAGATTAGTATGTCATCAAAAAATACTAGCACAAATTTTCTAAGGAGGGGTTTGAAGATGGAATTCATCAACCCTTGAATGTAGAAGGTGCATTGGTAAGACCAAAAGGCATGAAAAAAAATTCATAATGACCCTCATGAGTTCGAAATGTGGTTTTTGGAATATCTTCACTCTTCATTCTAATTTGATGATATCATGAACGAAGATCCAACTTGGTAAAATAAATTTCTCCATGTAATTCATCCAATAATTCATCAATCACAGGAATGGGAAATTTATCTTTAGTGGTGAGCTTATTGAGCTCCCTATAATCGGGATACATGCGCAATGATCCATCCTTCTTGTGTACCAATAATACAGGAGCAAAGAAAGAACTTTGACTAGGTTGAATTATACCAACCTTTAACATTTCTGCAAGCATACGTTCAATTTCACTCTTTTGGACATAAGGATATCTGTAAGGTCAGATGTTTGGAGGAACACTTCCTGGAATCAAATGAATAGCATGATCATGATCATGAATAGGTGGGAGTCCTTTGGGAGTATCAAACATATTGGAATGATTGTCCAAAACTATTTGGAGATCTGGAGAAATAGATGTTTTTGATGTTGGAACTTCTAGTGAGCATAATTGTGCAATGACGCCTCATTGTTCTTTCTTCAGAAGCTTTGTCATGACATTAGAGATTATTATATTTCTTGGCTTCCCTGTGATACCACGTAATTCAATTTCCTTTCATTTCGAAAAAAATTTCGAGAAAAGTTCTTGAAAATTAAAAGCTACCATCCCCAAAGATTGTAACCATTGTACTCCTAGTACGACATCAGCACCTCCCATTGGGATGGAAAGCATTGGACTATTCAATAAATATTCCCCCATGGATAGCTTGATATTATGGCATTTTCCAGAGCAATTTATAGTTCCTCCATTTGCAACCATCACTTGACATTCTGGTGCTGGGTATAGGAAACAATTCAATTCCTTGGCTACTTTACAATGAATAAAATTATGGGTGCTACCTGAATCAATCAACACTATTACCTTTTTCTTCTTGATATGTCCTTCTATCTTGAGAGTTTGAGGAGTGGTAATTCCTACCAATGCATTACACGATATGGTCGGACTCATTTCTTCCTCTTCTAGGGCTGGTTCCTTGTGTATATCCTCTTCTTGTTCATTTTCTTCTTCCTCTTCACAATCTATGTAAAATAATTTCTTCTCAGCACACTTATGACCTTTAGTGTATTTTCTATCACAACCGTAGCAAAGCCCTTTTGCTCTTTTTTCTTCCAATTGTTGTGGTGTCAACCTTGTAGGTTGTGGAAATCTAGGCGTAGCAACACTTCCTTCTTTATAGAATTGAGTGGTAGGCTTCCTTGTCGCCATAATTTTACATTCAACTTTTCTTGCCAACCCGAATGCCTTCTCCAATGAATCAGGTTCCAAAACGCGAACTTCATGTTGGATGTTATCCTTTAAAGTGCCTATGAAGAGATCAATCCTGTGTTCCTCTGGAATATCAGTTACCCTTATATTCAATTTTTGGAAGTCCTCAATGTGCTCCCCCACTAAAACCTTTTGTTTGAGATTTATCAATTGGCTAAAGAAGGTGTTGCTCTTTGTATCCTCATAATGTGCAATCATGTCCTCCGTAAAAATTGACCAAGTGATAATTTTTTATGGGAGAAAAGCCATCGATACCATACGAATTTATTTTGTTCTAGATGTAAAGTTGCAATGCGTACCTTTTGTGTGTTTTTCACATTATTGAGGTCAAAATATTGCTCCATCTGTAGTATCCATGTTACAGGATCCTTGCCATCAAACTTCCTCATATCCATCTTTGGAATATGGTTGTTCTTCCTACTAGGATTAGAGTTTATGAAATCACGATTATCATTTATTTTGTTCTCATCATGAGTTTCCTCTACTATCTTTTCACTATTAGGAAAAATTTGTTGTATCAACTTTGTCAAACCTTCCATGTATGCTTTTAGATCATTCTTCATGTTTTTCATTTTTTCATCGATCTTAGCTTCCATGCCAACTTCCATGCCATCCATCTTAACTTCCAAACCATTCATCTTAGCTTCCACGCCTTTCTTCAAACCATCCATTTCATTTTTTGTTGCTCTTTGCGATAACGAAATTTGGTGCACTTGCTTATGGACTTTTGATATCTCATGTTGCATTTCTTCATCTTCATGAGACACAGTAGAGACTTTTGAAGGCTTAATGGGTGTTGAATTATTTTTAGGAGGAATTTTAGAACCCAATACTGATAGCTATGCTCAATAGGCCTTTGGAATCAACTAGAACTTATTTTTCAAACCAGACTTATGCAATTTGAAAAAAAATACACACATTTTTCTTGATTTTGAGGAGCTCGATATTGAAACTGAATTATATATGTGATTTTGGATCTTCAATATCTAAAATTTGGCCTTGAAGTTACCCTCTAGATCTTATTTCGAATGCCACAGGTTTGACCTGATTTTGATTCTTCAAGGCAAAGTTATGTCCAATCTCCCACAATGACCCAATTATGGATTGGTTCAGTATAGCGAACTTGTACGACTTGCCACATGTCACTGTTTCCTTCTTTGGCTCTGAAATTTATAGACATGAAACTACAGTCCGTGTACTAGTGGCCAATTTTTACAGCATTCCAATCCGATGCTCCGAGAGAGATTTATGAAGGTTTTCCCACAATAATCTCTTTGAGATGAAATTCGGGAGCCTAAAAAAGACCTAACTTCCACAGATCATATCTTCAAAAATATTTCACACCAAGCTCTAAGATTTTGCGATGATGTTCCTCAGGATTTTAGCTTCACTCTCTACAAATTTCAACTTCTGAAACTTCGTAGAAAAAAAGTTATAGTGCAAATTCCGAGATGACCTATTTAGGTTAAATTGAGGAGCCTACAAAAATCCCTAACTTCCACAGATCATATCTCTGAAAATATTGCGAACCAAGCTCTGAAATTTTGTGATGATGTTCCTCAAGATTTTGGCTTCGCACGCTCAAAATTTCAGCTTCTGAACCTTCGTAGAAAAAAAGTTATAGCGAAAAATGCCACGATGACTTGTTTGGGGCAATGAAACCCTAGAATCCAAACCTCTGATACCAAATGTTGTGAAACCAGCTCTAGAAATAGAAGAAAAGAGATATCAATGCGTTAGAAATAATCCACTTCGAGGGGGCAACCTCCAATACATTACATGAGTGAACAATTCTTGGATGATACAAATTACAAAACTTCCTTTCTATATATAGGTGTCCATAGGGCCACAATGTAATCCTAGTGGGGTCACAATGTAATCCTAGCCGACCTAACAATAATAATTTAAGGGCACAATAATAACAATATGGGGGTTACAAGGGTACAATAATAATAATAAGGGGGTTACACTAACAATAATAAGGGACTATACTAGTAATATAGGGACCTAACATTAGGCATATTGATCTATTGTAGCTCCATAATCCTCTGAAATATGCTCCAAGTTTGAACTATGAATTTCTCTCCAACTTTGAAAACTTGCAACATATAGTCTCTCTCATTCTCACACTTTTTAACCCCTTCTACTTCATTCTCGGGAATTTTATAAATGATTGAATATGAAATCAATATTCATCACTAATCCTCCTCATCTTTGACTTGATCACCTTCTAGATGATGGTTGAATCAAGTCGACTCTCTCCATCAAAAATCATGAGAAAAAACCCTAGCAAATAACTCTATAATCCACTATGTTATCACTCAGAAAAAATGAAACATCATTTGACATAGTCTTAGAAATTCATTTGTCAAAGGTATGGTCATAGAGTTCATTAGGAAAATTTAAAATTTTTCATATTAGCCTATCCTAAGGTCCAAACCCACCCCCATTCAAGTCATATCATGTCCCATCAGTCATAATTTGCTAACATATTCCATTTCCCAAGATTTTGAATTTGAAAAGGTCATTTAGCCAAGATTTATTGTTTTCTTAGCGAATTACACAGTAAAAAGGAAGTTTTCTCTATGAAACTACTAATACTTTCGTAGCGAAACTGCTAGTAAATACACTAACTATGCTACGAAAATGGGTTTTTCTATCTTTGTTTTCAAATTCAGTGCAAGGTGTTAGTCAATCATTAGAAGTGTTAGGGTGGATGTCATTCGAGTCAGTTAGGGTTAAATCAAGGTAAAACAGTCATATTTGAGGTCATTATTACTGTTTTTAGCATGTATGAGTCATGATTAAGCTATGGGATGTCATTGAAACTTTAAAACATTACCCAATTGAATCATTTTTCATTCTCCACTCCATATTTGCATACTATTGAGCCCTGGAGAGCTGTTTCACCAAGCCAAGCTGGTTTCTGGCATTTTCGAAAGTTGCACGTGTAACTTATCAAGTGAGGTAGAGAAGGTATAAAATCATCATGGCTGCAAAGAGGAAAACCAACAAAGGTGGGCACTGCCTCAGATATTAGCCATCAGACATGAATTTGATTAATGAAGACCCAACTGCCTTCGAAGTTTTCAGAAGAAAAGGGTGTTTGTAGTTTTTCCAAAGATTTCAAGGGTGCCATGTGAAGGTTTCTAAGGAGTTTTCCATCAGTTTCAATGGGACAACTTCAAAGGTGGGAATGTTGAACCTAATTGTAACACCAGAGACCATTGCAATAGCAGCATGGATCCCTAGAGGAGGAGAACAATGTTTCAAAGGCTTCAAGTTCACCATGCAGGAATGTAAGGAATTTATCAAGCCAGAGCATATAGAGATTGATCTCACAAATGCTATCCCAAGGAGCCACATGAAAGACAACTTCTCAAAGCTGCTATTGATCATTCAGAAATATTTCACTTGTGAAGGGAGGTATCATATGGTTTATTCTTACCACCTCAAGCTTCTGCTACATTTTTTTGGTAAGAGGTCTCTTGATTTACCTTTTTACTTATACATAAGCTTAGCTAAAATGTAAGACAAAGTTCAAGCTAAATCTAAAGGAAATGAAACCTCACTCTTTCATCAGGGTTTAATCAAGTTGCTGGTATTAGAAGAGTTAAAAATATTAGGCAGAGACTGGTCATATTTTCTATTTTTCAGTGGTTTTGAAGTAGATGCCATCACTCCTAAAATAAATCCTAAACCTAGAGATATACCATCACCTTCAGTGGCAGAGAAAATTGAGCCAGTGATCATGGAGACCAAGCCATTGCAGAAGCCTGACACACCCAAAGTTACACCTGCAAAACAAAAGCCAACAATGAGCAAACATGGCACAAGAGGGTTACAAGAAGCCAATTAGCAGCTAAGGGTAACTTAGAAGACATTCTGCATGCTATTGATATTGAAGAAACTCCCATAGTTCAAGCTGAAGATATAGATGAGGGAGGAAAGAAGCTCAAGAAAGCAAAAACATCTAAGAAGTTAGAGTTTGCAGGTGAATATGCGGGATTCATGTTTAAAGCTAGGAAACCAATGAAAAGACATGCCAGAAAGGTCTTGGAAAGTAGTAAACAAGCCCAGAAGGTCATTGAAACTATCTAGCCACCACCAAGCATCATTGACCTTTCCTCACCTAGAAAAGAAGAATCGGTCATTAAACAAAGGAAAGGAAAAGAGAAAATCATTGAAAAAATTGAGATTGAGGTCCTTAAGGAGCAGTTGAAGCTGGAAAATGATGAAATATCAATCTTGAAGAAAGAGGCAAGGAAGCACAAGGTTCAAAAGGTACAGTTTGAGAAAATGAAATAAATTTGGGAAGAGCAGGTCATAAGTGTGTCAAAGACCTTAGATAACACACATCAATTGATCGAATGGACTTACTACAAGGAAAATACCCTATAGCAGATGTTTTTAAGGATCCAAAAAAAAAAATACCCCATACATCCATTTCTAGCGGAGGTTACTAGAGGAGGTTGGCAAGCAGAAGGTTTTGCGGATGTTTTCCTATCGGTGATCTTATCGTTAAAACTCACCCCGGTGCTCTCAAAAAAATAAAGCACCGGTGCGGACAAAATCATTGGCACACCAGACACCATGCACTCCGTACACACCCACCTGGTGCGTCATAATATAATAGAGCACTGGTGCCTCACAACTTGTCCGTGCCAGTGCATTATAAAACACAATTCCAACACCGAAACCACCCGGTGTGGTAGATAGAAACTGCACTGGTGCATCATAAAAAACGCGTCAAAACACAAACCGACTGGTGTGTTTGTAGCAAAAGTAGCGGTGCACCTATAAACAACGTGCACTAGTAAAGGGTTAAATTAAAAAAATATTTACGACAAAAAACCTGTATTTTTCAGTTTTTCAGTGCTCCTGAGCTATCTATTACCGGTGGGCACGTTACCATAGAATGCACTGGTGCACACCAAACATTCGCACACTGGATAGCATACGCAAAGTACACACACTGTTGGGGCATCTAATTACTGTAATGCACCAGTGCGTTGTTCTCTAAGAGCATCGGTGCGCCAGAAACCACATGCACTGGAATAGTGTTATGTAAAAAACAAATTAAGGCCAAAAAATCGGTGCTTTGCGACTATTACGCATCGGTACTTCACCATTACGCCACCCTAGTGCATCATCAAATTTTTGCGCCAAAACTGAAACATCTTGGTGTGTGGTTAGGGAAATGCCCTGGTGCATTATAAACAACACGCCAAAATTGATACCGCCTGGTGCGGTTTTATTTAACCACACCGATGCGCTTATAAAACCCCATGCACCAAAACAGGGTTAATTAAAAAAAAAATTATGGCCAAAAAACTTCATTATTCACTTTCCCCAGTGCTTTAGAGCTCTCAAGCCCTGGTGCTATTTCCTTGTTTCTGAGCCACCCTGACATCGGTGCTCTCATTGCACCCATTGCATGCACTGCTGCTCTGCATTGGCCACCAATCTCCAGCTTGCATTTTGAAAAATAGTGGGAAAATTTTATTTTCCAAATTTTACAGCCAATATGCCTCCTCGACGGTGAAATGTACAGGTATTTTCCTAGTTTTTCTATAATTAAGCCTTTTAGCGGATTAGAAATTGAAATAAACTAAAAAATAACCATTAAAAAATAAAAAAGAAAAAAAATTTGCGCGGTGTGCTCGAGCTGTTTGGCTCACACTGGATAGCAGTGCTACTTGTAAAATTTACAGGCAGCACCGCTATTGGTGCTAACGGTAACCGCACTATTTCTGGGGCAGTGCCGGAAGGCACCCAAAATAATTTTAAACTAAAAAAAGAAGAAGAAAAAAGGCGATGGGCTCATTTATCCAGGCACACCGTTGACCCTGAAAATCATAGTGCAGTGCATTGACTTCATTTTCCGCCCCAGTTTATGTCAGCGCACCGCATTTTACATTCTGATAGGGTCAACGGTGTGGCCGGGTAAAATATCGCACCGTCAACTATATCATTGTCATGAAGTCAGTGCGCTGACACGACTATACACACCCTGGCATATATTTCAGTCAGTGCACTGCTATTCTGAATTATATACAGTCCACGGTGCTTGAAAAATAGACATCTGCACCGAATCCAAAGCGGTCTGTTTCATTAGGGGCCTCAGGGATGGTGCGCTAAAATATTAGGACGCACCGGCACCGGTGCGTGACTTTTTTTATGGAGCACCGACTTGTATGTTTGTTTTTTTTTCAAAAAAAATTATATATGTATATTTATAAATACATTTCTGTTTTAATAAAAAAAAATTATTTAATATGGCAATGATTCAGAGAGAACATGAGCAACATCAGCAACAACAAGCAGAACAATATGACATGATTCGGTAATGGGAGGCGAGAGAGAGGGAGATAGATGGATGCCCTTGCCCTATTACTGCAGATACCCAGGAGATCCTTATGCAGGTAGGCCTCCTCAAGTTCTATGAGGAGGCTATTTCTGGCTTAAAGGCCCATAGTGTGCTTTTGAGACATCTTATGGGTAGGTGGAATGCCCACCGACAGGATTTTCAAGTTGTTCCTGACCAGTGATACACACCCACTGAGGAGGACATTTATTTTATTACAGGACTATCGAGGAGAGGGTTGGATTTTCGCTCATTCCTAGACGTGCCAGCTAGTTGTGTAGTAGAGAGTTAGTTAGTTTACGCCCAGAGATACATTGGAGCACATGTACTGTCTCCTTCAGAGTTTCAGGTACCTAGAGGTCAGTTATGTATAGGTGCTTTTGGTAGACAGGACATGTAGTGCCTCTCTATTATCGCTTCGATCATTTCGCACAACACCAGTGATGGGCAACGCATTAGTTGCTTGCTTTTATATTACGTTGATTGTTTAGCACAACAGCCACAACTTGTCAAGTGGTCTGCCATTTTTTTGCGACAGTTTTGTACGGCCTTAGATAGATTTTGTGCTCATGCACAAGGGAGGGTCAACTTCCCTTTTTCTTCAGAGCTGTTTTGTTTATTTTTGGAGAGGTTTCCAGAGATGAGACCTAGTTTTGTTCAATAGCCTCATAGGCCAATGTTCGAGGTCTGGATGCGCATGTGGGGGCAGATGATGCCCAAGAGGGGAGACACTATGTTTCCATCAAGGATATCACATGATTCGCTGGACTTACTAGCCAGTCATGGCGAGCTGCATCCTTTCATTATGGTCCCATGTCCTTATGCTGAACTAGATTGGTGAGGGTGTCCCAACATCCTCTTCACTCCTGATGAGTCGCTAGATGATAGAGGTAATATTACTGTTTTATTTATATTTATTCTATCATGTTCTTTAACTTGTTTTTATTAAATTGTGTAATGAAATTTTCTAATTATTGTTGTGTACTTGTATATATTTTGCAGACATTGGCTCTTTTGATGACGATGAGATGCCAGATCCACCACATGATCCAGGTGTCGATCCTGATGATTACGATAAGGAGATGGCTGATGCGTCGAAGGATGAGGCCAGTGGTGCAGCAGAGAGATGTGTTGATCCTGCGCCTCATGGTGCACCAGTATCGCCTTTTTCTAGGCGTGGTCGACCTGAGACCAGATACCGGATGGAGTTGGGAAGCCAACTCTGTGGATTGATTTCAGATGCAGGCATCAGGCCCGATCATTATAGAGAGATACAGGGTGATGATAGACTGTTATGGATGTGGAGAGGCATGCCGCGTGACATGTACGGCCTGATGCGGCATGTTGTAGGAGCTACGATAGCTATTACACGATTGAGGAGGATTGTCCGCAGCTATAGGCGTAGTCGAGCTACGGCACGTGATGGAAAATCCGCCGGCAGCGAATAAAATGCATCTCATGATCGTTCACCTCACGGCGCGCCTGATGAGCAGCATGAGGCTCCACTGGCAGCATCTGACACTAGTCATCATGGAGATGAGGCTGGACCATCTGCCACATACAGTCAGAAGCCTGTAGTATCCATCATGAGTACTAGTCACAATCATCATGAGCAGGCTGGACCATCGACTGCCGAGGCTGCAGTACTATTGACTGAGCAGGACTCCATTACTACTACGCCTCATATTGATCATGTTGTACTACCACCAGCAGATGCATCCATCAGTACTAGTGATCATCATGATCATGAGCAGGCTAGTCGACCATCGACTGTCGAGGCTGCACCCAGCTTTACTGAGCAGGCCACATCCACTTGTACTAGTGTTATTGATGTTGTTATACTACCACCAGTGCCTGATCCATGACATTTATATTACAGTTTTATATTTTTAACATTATTCAGTTATATATATATATATATATATATATATATATATATATATATATATATGGTCCATATATTTTATGTTCATGTTGCAGTTGTACTTAATTTTCATGTTGATGATCATCATGATGTGGCGCATATTGTTAGTCATGTTAGATATGTTCATTTAATGTTTAGCTTGCAGATAGATGTGTATATATGATAGGCGCATGAATTATTTGACATTATATTGAGATGTATATTTGATGTTTGTGTTGTGATGATGTTAATAAATAATGTTAATTTGATGTTAATTGAATGTGTTTATTAGTCGAATATGATGTTTGTATGATGGTTATCATGATCGTGATGATGTTTATTAATTAATTTAATATTATTAAATGACCGTGATATTTATTAAATATTATGTCGTGAATGTAATTGTAATTTAAATTTTAATTCTATGTAAAATTGTAAAATTGTATTTGTATTTGTACTAATTGTAATTTTAAGTGTAATTGTATGTAAAATATTTATTAATGTAAAATTTTAATTGTAATTGTAATATTTAATTTATTCTGAAATGATTGTAATTGCATATATGAAAAATTGTAAAATTGTAATTGTAATTCTAATTGTATGTAAATTTCACAAATTGTAATTGTAATTTTAATTGAATTGTATGTAAAATATTTGTAAAATTGTAATTGTAAATGTAATTCTATGTAAAATTGTAAATGTAATTGTATTTGTAACTGTAATTTTAATTGAATTGTCTATAAAATATTTGTAAAATTGTAATTTTAATTGTAAATGTAATTATATGTAAAATTGTAAATGTAATTGTATGTAAAATTAAAATTCTAATTCTAATTCTAATTCTAATTCATGTATGTGAAATTAATGTAAAATTGTAATTGTAATTGTAATTCTAATTCTAATTCTAATTTTAATTAATGTAATTGTATGTAAAATATTAATTTGTAAAATTTTAATTCTATTAATGTGAAAATTTTAATTGTATTAATGTGAAATGATTTTTTTAAAATATTTAAATTTGTAAATTTGAAAATAATTGTAAAATAACAAATCTAGAATAATACAAATTTTTGTAACATAAAGTTTAGACAATAATGAAAATAAATTCATGTACTTTATAATTATCACTATTTTATTATGATCTTACATATATAAAGATTAGAAAATAATGAAAATAAATTCATGTACTTTATAATTATCATTATTATTATGATCTTACATACAAAAAAGAAAACTTTAAAAATTCCAGTGTGCTTATCATCCTAATAAGCCCCAGTGCGTCGTATTAATACAACGCACCGGTGCATCACATTTTCGCGCACTGGAAACGAATAAACGAAAATAAAAAAACGCAACCCTATTTTGTTTAAGTTAAAAAAAAGCGCCAATTTGAAAAAAGGGCAGCAAAATATTTTTGAAAATCTATTTTGATAAAATAATTCTTTAAATACTAAACACTTTTCATTATTTCACTATTTTTGCTAAAAAATTTCAGTCAGATTTTTGCAGGAGACAGAGCTGGAGCAAGAGAGCACGAGGGCACTGTGGATGGCGAAATACGTTCGAATAGAAGTATTCAGACAATCAGAAACCAAAAATCTGGTGATTCAAGCACTTTATCATAGAATTTCAAACCATTTCGTGATTAAATTTAATTCTTTTTTTTTACTTTTTTCTGCAGTTTTTTACTTTTTCCTACATTTTTATACATTTTTACCCTGAACCCTTCATTTTTTTGTTTTTTCCCTTTCTTCTCCCTATTTCTGTGACTTCAGAATTAGGGTTTTTCATTTCATATTGACGTCCAACCCACAGGACGACTTGCATAGTCAAATCCCAATCCATTCAGCCATCGCGTGAATTTTTGAAAAAATGGATTTTTCTTTATCGATGCACCTTGCTTATGCCACCACACCGGTGCTCTATATTATTACAGTGCACCGCGCAAGTTCTGTGTCGTAAAAAATTGAAAACATTTTTTTAAATCCGTGCGCCAAATTTGAAATAGGGCACCGGTGCTCTCTTTAATTAGGAAAACACCATACGGTGTATTACACCGTTTTTACGGTGTGTTTATAATACCCCACGCACCGTTAAGTCTATTACACTATTTTTGCAGTGTGTTTATAATACCAAATGCACCGTACGGTGTATTATACTATTTTTCGGTGCATTGTTAATATATCCACGCACCGGCGGCGGTGCAGATTTCATGAAAGGCGCATTGGTGTCTCGAGATTTATTTTCTACCTGAAAAGTTGAGAATTTATCTATAAATATATTAATGAATGATATGCTACAGGTTTCAGATTGATAAATAAAATATTGACAAGATATCAAGTAACAAAAATACTGTTAACACATCAAGAAAAGCAAAAAAGGCAAGTTCTTTGTAAATTCTTTATAAAAAATATTATCTTTGAACTATATGTAACTTTAACTAATATGTATTGTTTACTGTGTATCATGCAGAGCCAGAAAATGAAGAAGCTTGATATGATTATTTTTTATCTACGACCATAAAAGCGTAAAAGTTTAATGGAAAAATTGCAAAAAGATGAATCAGGTGAATGAAACAATACTATCGATCCAATATGAGTTTCTTTTTTTAATTGTCATTAATAATATACTTAAAATTATTAGATAACATGTGTCAACCAGTGTCCTAATTCACATCTTTTTAATGTTCTACAAGGACTAACAAATCAGAAAAGGAATTATGTGCTAAGAAAAGAAAAAATATAGAACATGCAAATGAAAATGAAATGCTCCTTGGCTCATCTGGAGTGGTGCTGGAGTTAACGAAAGGGGGTAAAACTTTTACAAAAGTTTGAGGGATATAGTGGAATGAATACAACAACGTGCTTCAAATGTAATATGTAATCATTGAATTTTTCAATCATTAGGTACAATAAATAAAAAATTTACCATTAAATATTAATTTTCAAGAATTTTCTTGCAGAAAAGAAAAGAAAATGGAACCCATTCAGCACATAAAACAGGACGACAAGGAAGAAAATGGTCGATCTCTAAGTTTGAGAGTAATTGTTACTTCCTTATAACAACTTAAGTAGATTTCATTTTTTTATTTTTTAAGTGGATGTTTCTAAAAAAAAAAATGAAAATCAGTGCGTTTATGTGTCTATACACACTGGTGCGTTTATGATTCTATGGGCACCACACTAATACTGATTCCAGTTATAAATATCGGTGCGTTTGTGTGATACTGTGCACCAGGGTGTTTATGTATCTATAAGCACTGGTACATTTGTAGATGCCATGTGCACCGCATGAATACCAATACCAATTATAAATCTCGGTTCCTTTATGTGATACGGAGCGTCGATGCCTTATAAAGATACACGCACCGGTGCGCTTATACGACCTATGGGTACCGCTCAAATCCCAAGACTAATTAGAACGGCCCCATGCATTGTATCACCAACACCAGGACTGGTGCTGCTGTTTTCCTTAATGTCCCGGTGCATTATCCATTGATCGCCCCGGTGCGCTGTCTACCGATACGCACCGGTGCGTTAAAACCTGATAAGAGCACTGATGAAAAAACATTTGTAATAACCTCCGGCCGCCCATTTTTTTTAGTTGTGTTGAATTTTCGTTAAAATCTCCACCAAAACCTCCGTTACTAGAAACAGATGTGGTAGCATATGTTTTTTTGACAATTTTGGCCAATTTTATAACACTAAAAACCTCCTTTATAACCTCTGCTAGAGGGTTTTTTCATTGTAGTGGCTCAGCCATTGAGAGGAGAGGTGAAGCATATCAGAAAAATGAACCTGCACTTGAAATATAAGAATAGAACACTGAAGGACCAAGTCAAATACCTTTAAGAGTAATTAGAATTGATTCATGAAGAGCTGGAGAAGAAGGGCTTAAAGATGATTGTGGTTGAGGAGCTCATAGCTCAACTAATAATTAATAAAGAGGAAACACAACATGGGTCTTAAGTTGAGGTTGATTATGTTTTATAAGGTTCATGGCATGTTGAAGACTAAGTTTTTATAGCTGGAGGTCACCTTTTTGAGACAGTGTTGAAATCTGGAAATTTTCTAGTTTTTCACAGTTTTGTAGTGTTTTAGGCTTAAAGCCCAGAAAACGCTACGAAAATTTCTGTAGCAGCTTATTTGCTTCCAAAATAACTTGTTTTTATTTTTCAATGAGGGATTTTAATGGTGGTGAGGTTTCATGTCTTGGTTGACACCATGGAACAAAAAAGGAGCAAACATTTTGGGTGTAGAAGCTTCATTGTCAACGCTACGAAAGCTCGCTACGAAACCGTCTTGTTTTCGTAGCGAGTTACTTTGAAGGTTTTGAAGCATCCTAATGGTAGTTTTTGGACAACTAGAATCCTCCAAATGGTCAAGGGACCTTAACATAAAACATTTATGACTTGAAGAAAGTGTTGTAGAGACAACTCATCAGCTAAAGCTCTCATTGAAGATAAGGGTCTTGCTTTCCTGAAAAATAGGGTTTTGTTCCATATGTTTAGGAGCGATTTTAATGTGTAAAGTAGTGATGAACTATTTCATAGACTTTTCGAGCATGTGATGCTTATTTTTAATTGATATGTAACAGTTTCAGAAAGATAAGGTAGAATATGTAATAAATAGGAGTTTGAATCCTATTAGGAAATGCCATCTTTAGGGTGTAGCTGCCATTTTCTTGTTAAAAGGCATGTTTTTCTGTTATATGATGTTTCATAGGAATAATTCAATGAATCTACCCAAGAGGCAGATCATCCTTGCTATAATAATGTCTATTTAAAGTAAAATCATCGAAGTAGTAAAGGGTTGGAGACTTTTTACACCAAACTTCTGCTTTATGTAATTTGACTTATATCAGTAATACAAAGTGACTTTCTTCTTGACATAATTGAGATTCTCATGGGGTTTTTAATTTCTTTCTGATATATATATTTATACTTACCACTTGCAGTATATTTCATATTTATTACTCAAAATTCATATGTTTATGCTCTGACTTCTTTTATTGATGAAATGACTGTGTTTCCCTATGTTCTATGCGTGATTTTCCTTTGTTAAAAACCCCTATCTGCCTCAGCTTCCATGTCAAGAAACCTTGCCACTGAAACTACTAATTGTTGACTCCTTAAGACTAATGGTAGCAAGCCTGCATTATTTTCAACCTACATACATAAAAATCAAGTTATTTTTTCAAATAGAGTTAGCCATCTAGTACTATCATTATCTAATATCTTAAACTCCTTTGAGAGAGCCCTCTCAGACTGAAGAGGCTAAGCTTCCGTCAAAAGCTGGTTTGAAATAGTTACATAGAGTTGTCTGATCAATAGCCAATAAAGTAAAGTTTTGTGATAAGACACAACAATGTGCATAGAAATTGAAAAAATAATTCTAGACAGTGTAATGTGGGTCATCAGTTTGGGAAGAGCGTTACTAGGAGAGGTAACGTAGGTTTCTTGAAAAAAACCCGAGTTACATTGATTTTAGCCCAAAAATGCAAAGAAACTGCCCTAAATTCTTTTGAAATTGATCCTATGTACCTAAAAACATCTACCAAGCCTGTCGATCCTCTGTAATATCATTTCAAGGCTCTAAACATCATGTCAAGGCCACAAAACTTAATCAATTTATCATCATGTCAAGGCCTCCAAACTTGTTGACCCCATGTCACTAAAATCAAATCCTCACTTGACTCCTTATGTAGACACCTAATACACCTAGAAATTGAATCCAAAGTTGATTCCATAGTTAAACACCTTTGTAAAAAAACATGATCATGGGGTAGACCACATCAATGGCATCACCAGGAGACTCTATGAACAAATATAATCATGAGTGCCACCAAAAATAGGTTTACATCATGAAGAACACTACTAATAGGTTAACATCACGAGGACCACTAGGTTGAAATCAATGCCAACACCATTAAAAAACATGTCCAACATGCTCACCATTTGGCATTGATGTCAACCTATAGCCATAACGCTAAAATCGATCTCATTCTCATCTTGTGGCTATCACTCTCCCCCTTTGACAATGATGGAAAAGGGTGGATGAGTATGGCTAAACACTATTTATATCAACTAATATGCAGATGAAAATGACTCAACTCCTCATGCCAACACCATGCCAACAAACCAGCATGCCTCCATGCCAAAATTACTCAAACATTATGCCTCTATACCAACTCCATGCAATTCCTTCCACTCCTAGGCTGAGAAAACCCCCCCTAAACATATAATGGGATTGCAAAACTTCTCTCCATACTATTGTACATGCTACCACTGCTGGTTCCAATGCCTCATCTTCACATGGAAGGCTACTCCTCATAAACCAATGCTTCAATAAACTTTGTACCAATGATATACTAAGAGTGACAGGGATATATAAGCATAATACATGGCTACATGAATGATAATACATGGTTGTAAAATGCCTCCAAACAACCAACATATGGCTGAAATATGACTCCTATCTCATGCATGGGCATCACTCACATGACTCAACCAATGCCCCATTAGAAATAAATAATAGTACATGGATACATAATGACTCCAAAATTATAGGCATGGTTGAAACACATGACACCAAACAACAAAAATATGGTTGCAACAACTCTCATCTCGCATACAAAACCCACATCAACATATACCTGACATGACCCATGACTCTCTCTCTCTCTACTTTAGTACCAATCCGCCAAGAACCAAATGATGAAACAACATAATACAGGGCTCTATATGAGATTACATGGCTGAAAAATGATTATGTACACCATAAAACATATGGTTATTACATCATTCTAAAAAATCTCTCCAATGCATGACCAAGACTCATCACTCTTTCCAAGACATGTACCACTCAACCAATGACAACAATTAACAATTATTACAAGTCTAATCTTTGAACACATGAGTGCATACATGGCTGAAGCAACTAAACCACTACAGTGCATGCCATAAACAATATTTCTTATCCATCATGCCAACAATGAAAAGTAAAAAAATATGGTTGAATTAGTTGACATCCACCATAACTCCTCAATAAAAAATGATATGAAATAAGATACATGGATACTACAACAATGAAACTCCTCTATGCATGGTTGAATCAATGATGTTCATCTATGCATATTTGTACATGAACTCTTCAACCAATTTCCAATGAAGTTAAAAGAGCATATATATGGTTTAAATATGCACTTTTTTCTACCCATGAAAAGACATATGGGGCTGCTAAAAATACATGAGTGAAAAACAAGTGAAAATGAAAAACAAGACATGAAACTATATATCATGCATAACTCCCCCTGAGCTCATTATACCTCTAATAGGAAGACTAATCCTGTGGACTTGACTATGTAATGAGGTTCATGATCATACCATATTGTTGCTACTCATCTCCACCAACTAATCATGCTTCCATATTCTACTATCATACGCTCCCCCTGAGGCTATGCGCCTCTCATAAAATCTATAGTATTCTATGAATATGAATGAGGTAAAAAAGAAATACAGAGGGGGATGATATCTCTACTTCACAATTTTTTTCTCTTTCTTCCTTTACATGGTATTTGGCTACTTCTTTTCTTCCTTCTCTAGTTTTCTTCTAGGTTGTCTTTGAATCTACTGCCCTTACTATATTTTCCTTGAGGAGCTAGGAAACATGAATTCTCTCTCCATATGGCTAAATTTGTGACATGTGTAACACTTCACATGGATGAGATATGAAGAAATAGGATAAAATATCCTACTTATCATGCTAGATATGTGCCGCATATAAGATGTGCCTCTCCTCCAAGGGATAGATCTATAGTTAATTTACTTATGACCAAACTGATTGCATGAGTAAGAGTAACCATTAAAAGTACAATTATACATGATGGCTAATATCCTTGTCTTCTCATACTATTGCAAGCTCTGATGACTAGATATGTACACTTTGCTCCTGCAATTGGATGCAACATGTCCAAAATTGTGAAAAATGCAACACTTCACCTCGTCCATTAAAGGAAAGAATGGGATTTGATTCGTTTGAAATTTTATATATTTTTCCATAATGTTTCCACAATCTCTAACCCTAGGAGAAAATGGTATTCCAAATGTAGGTGCTCCTTGGTGTCTTCTTCTCTTCTGCATTTTTCCTCCTTCGCTACTTTTCCTACTCATTAGGGGAATTTTGAGGTCTAAAATGGGCCTCATAAGAAAAATTTACAAAAAAAATAAACTCTATAAGAAACAATAAGATTCAAGATGATGATGCCAACCATGGGGGATGATTCATCATTTTTTAAGTAAAAGGGTAAAAATATTAAAAAATAATAAAATAATTAAACCACTTTTTCAACTCATATTTTCAACTTATCTCGCAAATGTTTTACTGAAATTTCGAGTGGGAGTACTTGTTGGATGAAAAATTTAATTCCTCATCCAAGGAGTACCCATGTTTCAAACTTTTGATGGACCCTACTATATGAAAAATGATAAATACATGAAAAAACATGATTGAAATCACGTTTTTCATGTATTTCTCATTTTTCGTGTAGCAGGATCCATCAAAAGTATGAAACATGGGTACTCCTTGGATGAGGAATTAAATTTTGCATCCAACAAATACTCCCGCCCGAAATTTGAGTAAAAAATTTGGGAGATAAGTTGAAAATTTAGTTTTTTCTTTTTGTCCCTCTAAAATATGATGATGTAATCAAATATTATTTTATTATTTCCACTATTATTATATAATTTCCTTAGGAGGCCTATTTTAGACCTCAAAATTCCCCTAATGCCTATTGTTTGATACAAGTCTATTTGGTCCTGCTTTCTTTTTATTTTCTGCATGCAAACCTGACTCTCCCTTTTGAAAACCAAGAATAGATATGTCCAATGGAAATATTTGGTTATTAATAAAACTATCCATGGCTATGGTGCTCTTTACTTGCTTCAACTATTGGTTCTTTTCTTCAAACTACTTTCTCAATGTGATAACTTCACTTTCAAGTTGTATAACTCGACCCTCTTTCTCTTTTTTCTTGTTTCTCATATGTAATATTCCTATTTTAATAGGAATATTCAATTTCATTTTGTTTCCTTTGTTCATAGAATAATTATGTAAAGGAGGGTCAAAAACTCCTACATAAAAGAATAAATACATGCCCAATGTGAACAGAGGTAAATCAGGGTTGTCTTGATAAAATCCACTTGTGTGTGAAATAGGATTGAGCCATTTGACTGGGTCAACAGGACCAAATCACAACACAATCCAGATGCATTGAACCTCCCGTATGATAAACGCAGTTCTAGAAGGAGGTCTGCCATGTGAAAAGGGTTAAATGAATGAAGGTGGTTTAGGGTTTTGGCAAGCTCTCATCTTATAAAAGGAAGGGGAAGGCAACATGTTGAGGTTGTTCAATGATTTTATTTCTAAATTGATGTCTGTTTATACAAACAACGTTCTTGGCTGCTTAGCCTAGATTGCATTGGAATTTCCTGTTTAGGAGTTCCATCTCTTCCCATTGAGGAGCTCTTGGGAGAGCTTGTATCACTTGTCCACTATCTATTTGAAGACCAAGCTTCTAATTCCAACTGCAACGCAGATCCAGTGAGGGTTTGCTTGCTTTTTTAAGCTGCAACAAGTGGAGAACTAGATCTGTTCAGATTTAGCCTGTATTGGAGCCTCTTCTCAGTGAGTGTGTCTTTTAACCTCCTAGAAGAGTGCATCCATTGTTTAAGCTTTAGTTTTGTATCTTGGAATCAGGCCAAAGAGTTCTCCATCCACAATTTCACAGTTCCTTGAAGAGACTACATCCTTTTTGGCAGGAAGAGTTGCATTGGGGTTTTTGTATCAGCTTGGTGGAAATATCTCTAGTGAAAGGGACCCTTCCCTTCACTGTGGTGATCCATGGATTTTCCAACCAATCCATTTTCATTTCAGATCTGATCTATTGTGTATCATATGATTCAGAAATTTCTGAATATTGTTGTAGATCTGTGGCTTAGATCTCAGATCTACTCATTGATATCCATCTTTTGTTAAGATCCCCAAGGGGAGTGTAAAGAAGAGCCTCTTTGGCATATGGATCTGTAATAGATCTATATTTTTATGTAAATATCTTCCCTATATCTGAAATATAATTAAATATTTCTTCAGACCCCTAAAAATTACGCTGTCAATCTTATTATGCATTCTCTTGTGTTGCAGTGTCTCATTTCAAAGCCTAGATCCATGGAAAACTTTTGTCTTTCTCTAATATATTGCATAAATCATATCATAGGTCTGATTTACTAATTTTCATAATTATTTTCACCTAATTCCTTCATAAATTTATGCTGCATATGCTTCATTCACATTCTGCATACTCTAGGTCATAGGAAATCAGCATTTTTAAGCCATTCGGGGAGTGGGAGAGATGTTTAACCTAGCTAGCGTTATTTTTTTTGGCTGAAATTTGGTATGGGAGTTGCACATAACCTAAGCTAACGGAATCAACCGTCATCCCTCCTTATTTTTAAGCATATTTCTGAAAATGATCTTTTTAGGGCTTAAATTACTGTTTTTCCCCACTTTTGGTTGAAGGGATAGATCATTTTCCTTTCTGATGTGTATATTACTGATATTAAAGGGTTTATTAACACCTCACATGCATTTTTAGCCTGCTAATACTCCAATACAATGTTTATATATTGTTGCAGTCCCTCAAAGGATGATTATCAAGCCATACTAGGTGTGGGAGGCTTGTTTGCCTCACCTAGTTTGTTTGGTTTCTGATCTCCTCTTGGAATTGGGTCTTATATTATTATATCTAAGGAATCCAAGGGCTGATATTGGTTTTTGAAGAACACATCCCTAAAAAAATTGTTTTTCAGGCCTGTTTTGTTGAGTAGTCCCTTTCGAGATATTACAGTGGTATCAGAGCAAGATCTTTGGCCCAGCCTATGGGCTTCAAGCCAAAGTTATATAAATAGAAGTAGCAGAGAACAAAATTATGGAGAGGATGAGATTTCTCTCATAAATTTTCAGATCTAAGAAGAAAGAAGAAGAAGAATGCAATGAAACTCCTAGAGGGTTTCAAGAAGAAGAAAGATGCATTGAGACCTCTAGAAGGTTTCAAGAGGAAGAATAAGACCCATACACTTCTTGTTCTTATAGAGGAAGTGGAAAAACATAATACCACTTAGAGCATGAGATCCTGAATGGGTATTTAGTAGAATACAAGTGCCAACCTAGGGCTTTCAAAGAGACCCTAGATTTTCCTCAGTTTATTCAACTGAGGGAAGAAAGAAGACCATGCAGTAAGAGAATGATAATGGGCAACAGATTCATCTTGTCTACATTTGATGGATTACTCAAGTGTGTAGAAAAGACTTGGGTGATGAAGCTAGAATTATTTTTCCTAATACATCTAGTAGTGGAGGAAGAGGCTGTGGAGATCTCAGTGCTGCACTTGGAGAGCAAGGAAAGCTCTTGGTGGATTAGCAATGAAGGTCATGCAAGAATATCTAATTTTTCTGATTTTATTCATCAAGTAATTAGGAGATTTGATAGTAGAAGACCAGAGGGGGAAGAGTCCTCTTCTCCACTTGAGGAGCCTTGTACCAGCGTTGTCACATTCATGGAGGGGCAGCCATCTGTAGCAGTAGTTGGATCAACCAACACATTGAAGAGATGGACCCTTACAACCATACAAGAGGTTCCCAAGACTCACCAAGGACCACAAGCTTGCACCGTGTTGTGCAATTTGGAATTGATCCAAGAGGGGATGAACATTCATTCCTTTGCACCTTATTTGATTTGCATACAACATGAGGAGTTAGGGTGCAAGATGGTGGTAGGAATGATGAATGTTGTACCACTTTCTATTGGTGTTTGGCCTTTAACAAGCTTGGATTCTTTTGGATCTAAGAGGATCATTGATGTGAGGTCTTTTTTGAAAGATCTCCAAGCGGTTACTTCTCAAATTCCCATGAGGTGTAAGGAGGAATACTTGCTTTGGAAGTTTGGTAGTCTTCATTGGGAAGATACCAAAGGAGGAAATGATTGGAGGCATCCACCTTTGGATGAAGAGTCTTCTTCTAAAAAAAAAGACATGAAGATTCCTCTTTCAGAGGTAGAACAAGATCTAAGGTCTCCTATTGAGGATGACGCATTTTCTACCCTTGAAGGAAAGGCTAGGGGTGATAGTGCAGTCATGACAGAGGCATCTCTAGCATTTCATGTAGAAGAAGAAGAAGCAGCTGCTCCAAGAAGAGAAGCTCTTGCATTATTGCAAGGTGTTGGCGAAGAAATGCGTCTCGCAGGCAAGACCTAGGTTCAAAGGTTGGGGCCAACAAGGGTATCCGTTGTAGTCTGGAACCACGCTGCAATTGTCACCCTACTCTGGAGAGCAGAGAGTCTCACCCGAGGCGTGCCGCGACCACATGCAGAAGGGGAGTAGATCGATAGTGGTGGAATGATCTGCAACTCATGTTTAAGATGAGATTGATTGCATAAACATCATCATATACGCAAGAACATTCAGAAGAGTGAACATGTATTAAGAAAATAAAATTTTAAGACATCATAGACATCATGCATGCATGTAACTCATATAATAAGACAGTAACCTGCAAGTGTATTGATAATCTTCAGCCAAATCCATAGTTACATCGCTTCCCCAAGAAGATCTTTACAAGTCCGTTACAGACATCTTATAGGATAGAAATATAGATAAGAGAAGCCTAGGAGCTACAAATATATCATGCTCAGAATGGATTCCCTCTATAGCATCTGCTCAATCCTCTTCAGTTGCTCTGCATTCGTCCCTTCTTTCGGCCGGGTGACGGCTATTTATTCACCTGTCATCGCAACTGCTAGTTCCTCTTTGTGTTCTTCTTCAACTACTTTCAACTTCTCTCTTGTTGTCTATGAGTTCTGCTCTCTATCTTCTATTGTATCTTCTCTTCGTCTGCACTTATGCATCTAATTTCCTCAGCTATCTCTTATTTCTTCACAACCTTGGTAGCTCCGCTACTCACCGTAGTTGCGACTTGGTTGCGGCTACCATGTGTCATTCTGCAACCCAAAAATCTGCTCTTTACTCAAAATTCAAAACATTCAAAACAAGTATTCAAAACAAGGGCCCTAACAGGCCCCAACCATAGTTTCTTGACTCGTCCCGAGTCAATCAAAAATCACAGTCTCTATCTCCATTGCCCCACTGGACCCCGTGCCCTGTTCTTACTGTGCGCCTTCAACCTGTTGTCCAAACAAGGGCCCCAACTCCGAGACTTTGCTGAACGTTGTAGCCTTAAGCTCATTGAAGGTCGTCACAACTTGCTTCTATCCCTATAACAATGCATCTGTCTCTGCGGAAATCGTGGTGATAGCTGCCTCCTCTACATGCGCTGGTACAGTCTCGAACACCGTGCCGATTTGGGTTTCGGCCTTGGCGTCTAGCTGCTGCATTATCTTGGCACTGAGTTGGAGGGGCAGGCGGAGCTCACGAATTACTGGTTTGGCCATGGCTGAGCTAGCCTCTATTTGTTGGATCTGCAACTCTAGAGCATCCGCCTGGGCATATAAATGGTCCAACCGAGAGGGGTCCGCGGTTTCTTGGATTTCCCTCGAAAGTTGCTACAGCTGTGCTGAAATTGGTTGTGTTTTGACTGTAAGGGCCATCGAACACTCCTGAAGACCCTTCAAGAGGTCGTAAGCATTGCACACTGCAGAGTTGAGAGTTTCCTGCATCTGGTTGGCCTGGCCCTACTTTTCTGCAATTTGTGCTGTATAAACTGCCTCTGGATCGGGCAGCGCTGGCCATGCTGCTAATGCTGCTTGGAGCTCCTCATTTTCCTTGTGGAGGCCATTGAATGCGATCCGAAGGTGGAGGGCCTGTGCCACGATATTTGTCTCCGGTACATCTGCAGGCAGCTGAGTGTAATGAGCCTCAATGGCTGGCCATACCTCGGCAAACACCTTGGTGAATTCATTTATCTGACCTTGGAGCTGCCCCTATGCTGCTGTGAGATGGTCACGCTGTTCAGTAAGCGCGGTGATCTACTGTTGTTGCTCTTCGCACCTCTGCTATAGTTCAGAATGAAGCCATTCTGCCTGAAGGGCCACCCTCTAGATGAAAAGGTATAGCTGAGCTGTACCCCATGTTTCTAAATTAGCAACCCCCGAAGTGCTTTTCTCTGGCTGCCTTTCCTGTAGGGGTTGCCCACTGGAAACTGATCGAGTGGAGTGCTCTGGAGGGGATGGCGGTGGGGTCTGATGAGGTACTGACTCAACCATATTCAAGTCTGGTCACTCCTACTGATCTGTCTGGATAGTCTGTGGAAGTATAGTAGGCTCAAGCTGAGCCTCGACTGAGTCGGCAACAATTTCTGCCATCTAGGTAATTATATCAGACAAAGAAACTTGGGGTTCCCCAGCGGGGTCGACCGGTGGTACTACGGCTGCAATACTAGAGTCAACCTCGACCCCGTGGTCCCCATTAAGTAGATTTCATATGATTGGGTCGGACACGGTGGTGGATGAATTGGATGGAGCGGATGAAGTGGTAGGTGGAAGTGAAATGGTACGTGGTGGTGAAAGTCAGATGTTGATGAGCTCGGAGGGGTCAATGGGTGGTTCTTCCTGTATCGGCACCCCTGTATTCAGTGGTCGTGGTGGATCCTCCTCAGTGAGGTCCACCACCGGACTTGATTCAATGGTTCAGGCCTGCTTAGCCTGAGGAGCTTCTAGGAGGTCAGTGGACTTGCCCTTTTCCCCCATCGGGGTCATCATCGGGCTTGGAGAAGTAAATAAAACAGTAGGGATGGGGGAGGTTATGGAAGTTGTGTGGGGACGCAATGTGGAGTGAGAGAGATGGAACTCAGAAAGAAAATGAAAAGGAATGATGCCGCTTGAGACGACCTTGGTCGCCTCATTAAAACTGCGTACCTGAGTGTTTAAGTGGCGAATGAGGGGGACGAGCTGCACGGTGGAGTCCTGTTGTGCCGCCTCCGCATCCATCTCGGTGGGCTGTTGCTGCGGTAGCATCTGATCAAAGTTGTAAATGGGTACCCCATTCCATATTTCCATCGTGACCCCCGACCACAAACAAACTTCATTGTGGATAGCGGTATCTTCAAGCTGGAACTTCAGCGGCCGCATGTGAAATGTGTCCTTTGGCACGCAAGTAGGTCAGATATAAGTATGCTTGTGACTGGCCCCGAACCATACTTTCTCACTGTACTCATCTAGCAGGTTCATGGGCACCCGCTGCTGGCTTGTTACCATGTCCGTCATTAAACCATACCAGGTCTGAAATGCCTCTGCATTAACTTCTTTGGTACTGGGATCACCTGACACCTTCCATGGAATGAACTTCATCGCTAGAGGCTGGCCCTCTAGAATTTCCACTGGTAACCTGACGAGGGGAGTGTGCCACTTCCACATGGAAAATGCAACTATCAAATATCCGTAAATGAAGCTTGTAGGCCGCTTGTAATTTTCTTCGCATGCATCAAACAGTTCCTTCAACAGGAAGGAGCACCAGTTCAATTTAGCCCCCTAAATATAGTGCTCGGCAATGGAGATAGTATCCAGGGTACATTCTCCCTTTGTGTAGTGCCTCATTGTCCTGATGGCAATGAGGTAGCATGCTAACTTGATCTCGGGCTTATTGATAAGCTCCATCTTGGCTCCCTTTCCTCCCTGTCGTGTGCCATATTTGACATAATAGTCAGCGTCTCCCAACTTCATGTGCCATATTTGACATGCAGTTGAGACATTCGAGCCATTCTGTGAAAGCCCTCTAAGCCAGTGGATATCCTCAGCATGAATAGGAATTTCCCTATTTAGCCAAAAGGACCCATTTTGGACGTGGCTGAGTAAGAACATGGTGCACTGCATGGCCAGTCCTATGGTCTCGAAGACCGAGAGATTTCTTAAGTTCAGAAGAGAGGATTGTTGCAGGCCTCAGAACTCTAGTAAAATTATGTTCGCTGAGCGCCCGACTTCTGTGAAGTAGTGTTCCATATACACCTGCCATTGGAGTGTCGGGAACTCGCAAGAGTCTGAGAGGTTTTCGTCTATGAGGGCCGCATTGTCATATTTCCCGACGAGGGACTCTTTCTTATGAATTCTGCTGTCGAGCTATGGTTCTAGGACTACTGGGTTGGCTTTTGGCATCGTCGCTCAGTGTTGATACACTTGCAGAATTGATCTTGGCATCTTCTCTTGGTGCTGTGCTTCTGGATACTTCTGTTGCTCTGGTTCTGCCTCAATTTCTAATTCTAACTGCTCCGGAATTCTCATGCTTTTTTTCATGGAAGTTATGTAATTACCTGGCACGAGTGAGGTTGATGAGACCCCATAATGAGTTAATTATTGCTGGCATTCTTCTCGGCAATAATCGTGTGATCAATCGCGTGCTAAGGTGTATTCTTAAAGTTGCTAACAGTGGCATGGGGAAATGGGCGGACATGACGACTGAGGTTACTGTGAATTATCACAAAATGATTATTGCAGGGTTACTTCTAATTATGGCCATTTATGCTGCAAATCTAGATGATCCTACGGACTGACAGAGGTACTGACGAAAATGATATGGGCTGACACTGACACATTTGCTGATCCTACGGGGATGACACGCTGGACACGCCCCTCCCCAACCACAATTGGTTGAGGTGCGGTCCCCGCAACAGAGTGGTTATTAACGACCTATGCATGAACGATAAACACTACCTATGCTCATCCCAGTTGCGGGAGAGTTTATTAATCTACGCTACTCTACGGCTTCTCTCGGTTGTGAGAGTTATTAATGAAAAGTGAAAGAAACTTATTCATGGTAGGGTTTCAGGCGTGCACCATTCACCCATCCAGGTAAAATAGTACCGTCCAGCTGATCCAACCGGATGGCTCTGGAATCTCTAATCTCGACGATAAAGTAAGGGCCCAACCAGTGCATCTGCAATTTTCCTGGAAACTTCTGAAACTTGCTATCATATAAGAGAACCTTTCCTCCTACCTCGAACATTTTTCTCTTGATGTGGAGGTCGTGCCATGCCTTCTGCCTATCCTTTTGAACCTTTTGGTGAAACTCGACCAGAAACCGAGCCTCGTCCAGTTCCTGTAATTCGTGGAGGCACTCTTGTAGCGACTCTTCTTCTGAGAACTTGAGGGATGTGGCAATTAAAAGACTCGGTACGGATAACTCGGCGGGAATCACAGCTTTCCGGCCATACACCAACTAGAACAGTGTCTGATTGGTCAAGCGCTTCACCGTAGTCCAGTAGGCCCATAGTGCAGCTGGTAACCGCTCATCCCAGTCATCCCGCTGGGCATTGCAGATCTTTGTCAACCCCTTTTTGAGGATTTTATTGAATGCTTCAACAGTACCATTGGACTGTGGGTGGTACAGGCTGCTTTTGTGGTGTTGAATCATGAATATGTTCAGCAGCGATTTGATCATTTCACTAATGAAATGTGTACCCTGATCACTGGTTAAACTTCGTGGGAAGCCAAACCTACTGATGATGTGTTCAAAGATGAACCACGCTGCTGTATCTGCCGTACAGTCCCGTACTGCCGATGCCTCAGCCCACCTGGTGAGGTAGTCGGTTGCGGTAATGATGTATCGGGCCTTGGAATGCCTAGCTACCGGGGCTATGGGGCTATGGGGCCTTCAGAAGAGTGAATAGGTATTAAGCAAATAAAATTTTAAGACATTACAGACATCATGCATGCATGTAACTCATATAATAAGACAGTAACCTGCAATTGTATTGATAATCTTCAGCCAAATCCGTAGTTACATCGCTTCCCCAGGAAGAGCTTTACAAGTCCATTACAAACATCTTATAGGACAAAAAGATAGATAAGAGAATCCTAGGAACTATAGAGATATCATGCTCGGAATGGATTCCCTCTGCATCATCTGCTCAATCCTCTTTAGTCACTCTGCATTCGTCCCTTCTTTCGGCCGGGTGACGGCTATTTATTCACCCCCCATCGCAACTGTTATTTCTTCTTTGCGTTCTTCTTCAGCTGCTTCCAACTTCTCTCTTGTTGTCTATGAGTTCTTCTCTCTGTCTTCTGTTGTATCTTCTCTTCGTCTACACTTATGCATCTTCTTTCTTCAGCTATCTCCTATTTCTTTGCAAACTTGGTAGCTCCGCTACTCACCGTAGTTGCGACTTGGTTGCGGTTGCCATGTGTCGTTCCACAACCCAAAAATCTGCTCTTTACTCAAAATTCAAGACATTCAAAACAAGTATTCAAAACAAGGGCCCCAACACAAGGAGTTTCAAAGAGTCTCACATATAGAAATTATGGCATAATCCATGAGCAGCATGTGCCATCAATATCAGATGGTGAGATCCTGAATATTGCAGAAGATGAAGAGGAGGGAAAGCTTCATTGGGAAGGAAACATTTACCCCTCTTTATTTCAAAATATTGATATACTAAGAAGGCATGAAGATCTATGCAAGACAAGCCAGGACACATCAGTCCATACCTCTTTCTATTATGATCTATGCCTTGATGTCTCCTTACTTTGAAGAAGCCCTCTAGGGCAACTCCTTAATGGAAAGAGAAATTTTTTCTCTCAACTTTGTATAGTGATGATACATTTGGCCAAGAGAGGGACTATTACAGCACTGGAGACTTTGGGTAAGAAACATGCTTATGTCAATCACATTCTATTTTATGATTGCATGCATTCTTTTACTTTACATGTGCAGCCCATGACTCCAAAGATGAGTGTCATACCTTATAAACTTCATGGCCAACTATGGGCCAGAACTATTCTCAAGTATGGCCACTCCCTTGATGGGCTAAGGGAGGTTCTGCAGCATGATGGGTGCTTCCCTAAAGCACCAAATATACATTTCACCTTCAGCCTTGGTGGAATGATGAGGGAAACAAGTAAGTGGTATGTAAACCACTTACCACATCTAGATCTAAATCAGGGAGGAGATGACCTGCACTGGTTTCTATTGGGTGAGTGTGGGTACCACCCAAGGTTTTTGATTTTCTTGTATCATGCCTTGTATCTCAAGGAAAGAATGCATAAGGAGGAGGCATGGTTGCTCTGGTTGACAAGAAGAAAGTATGGACACCCCATGATGAATTCCATGTCCATACATTTACTTATGTCTATGATGTATGTACATGTATTTCTGTTTAGATTGAATATCATAATCATGTATGTACTTTGGGTTGGGAGAAATTGTAACCTTATCATGAGGAGGCATAAGGGAGCTTGTTTGTATCATGATGACAATAATGCTCTAATATTTGTTATGAATATGAGAGGAGGAATGAAACATTGGTTAAGTGTGTCCTTTGGGGATGAAATCTCCCACATTCATTCATGCTTCAAGAGCAGAGTAGGACATTGTGTGGCTGCTACATTATATCATTTGTTTCCTTATGCTAGAAGCCATATGTTGGGCTTATTTCATTGGAAAAAGTCTCTCACTTGGGAGAATTTGCAGCAAGACATGTGTTGTTTGCATCATGTTCAACCAACACCTATTACTCTCTACTATTTCCAAGCTTTGAAGAAGCTTCTTGCAGCAAGAAGGTGGTGGGATGGCCACTTATTGTACTATGAATTGAGGTAGCAAGATGAAGGACAACACTGGTCTCAAAGGAGGGACTATTGTCACCATCCAATATATCATATGACACTTAGTCCATATTTCTTTTGGAGCACATATGGTGAAGATACTTTATTCACTATATGCATGGAAGATTGGGAAAGAAGGCTCACTAGAATCCATGAAGGGAATCATGAATTTCCAAGTCTTTTTTGGCTTCATGAGGACTATATTATTGCAGCCTAGGATCATCAGCTCCATATTTATCATAAATGGAGGGAGAGATAGCGTAAGTTGAGCATTCTTATCTCTCATTTCCAGCCATGGAGCCCCTACACATTGCATATGGTGGGGATTGATGAATATTTATTTGAGATGTTAAAGATGGCTCACTTGTGTGGAATGATAGCATGGAGATTGAAGTTTCTCATGGGGGTTGAAGTACACAATGTTTATCATCTCTCATGCCTTGAAGGGACCAATGGACAACATATGATTCTTCTATGTAACTCTCATTAATTCATGATGACAGCTATTTGGTTCATCCACCAAAGGGAGACTTGCATTCTTGGGAGGAGATAGATCCATTGGAGATTTTCCAAAGTCCTTGTGAGTTGCTTGAGGAAAAGCAACATTTTGGAGGGGAGGACTGTAATATTCCTATTTTAATAGGAATATTAAATTTCATTTTGTTTCCTTTTTTCAAAGAATAATTATATAAAGTGTTGGGGTCCCGTGATTTGGCTGATTGGCAAGCCAAATGATAGTGTAACATAAAACCAGTCTTTGAAGCCCAAGGACCTAGCCTTCCTGGACTTAGAGAGGGCTCTCTCTATTTGTGTAAGGGATATCTGTGTGTTTTCTTATTGTTTTCTTGATTTTAGGCTAGTTATGAAGTAGGTTTTTTGTTTTGGTTTTTAGGTTGTGAGGGATGAACTGATCAAAGACATAAGATAGGTAAAAAAATGTCAGATCAACTAGGCTATGGGGTCAAAAAGGTCAAGAAAGCTTTCAGGTGGTGATACAATATTGTTGAAGGGCCGATTTGATTTGAGGTAAAATGGATCTTTGGGCAAAATGGAGTGAAATGGACATTAAATTTGTGAATAACAAAGGATTTCGAGCATAAATAGTTTAATATCTGACATAAACATGGTAGGGAAAACCATTAATCATGATAAATGTAACTATAAGCTGATCAATGCATAGAAATAAACATTCAAGCCATTCATAGAGATATATATGACTCTCTAACTTTAGGAAATGGCTATCAGACTTTGGGGAAATACATTTAAGACATACAAACAACTCAAATCACTATTTCAGAACGCCTAAACATAGTACTTCAAGCTAGGGAAATACATTTAAGACATACAAACAACTCAAATCACTATGTCAGAACGCCTAAATATAGTACTTCAAGCTATTGGGCACTTTGAAAACAAGATTGCATAGTTTTAAGCAAATGGCAAGATCAGTACAAGACCTCCTTGGTTCAACAAATGAAAATCTAATAAATCAATGAGAGGTTTCATAGGTGGAGCTATGGCTAGCCATGAGTAAGCAGGGCATACCATAAATCATACTTATCATGCATAAAATCATAAATGAAACAAGCAAAAAATATTCTTGAGTTATTAAAGAGCAATCAAGGATTCTTTAACATGACTAAGAATGAAGAAAACATGGAAGCTATAAAGAAACAGGAAATTTGAGGTTCCTCCAAGGGCATGTCTAAAACCTGTTCTCTATTGTCTTATAGCAAGAAAGAACATGGATTTATGAATGAAAACTAGGAAACAAAACAGAGAGAGAGACACTATACCATTCTACCAAGTCATGGAATCCAACAACAATCCTCTTTCATCATCCAAGAACACCCAAGAAACTATCCAAAAGCATGAGACAAGTATTTCTTCCAAAGCTTATATGACCATATATTGCTTCTATTCATCAAGTTCAGTCTTGTTTACAATGAAATCCTTTGGAATATATAGGCCAAAGTGAGGAAAACCTCTTGGTTCAACTTGCAATCTCATTGGCCTATCCAAAATATTTGATTTTGTCCTTGAGGATTTGCAAAGCCCAAGGCACAAAAGATCTAATAAAATATCTCAAAAATGATAAAAAAGGGAAATATATTGACTTTTCATAACTTATCATGTACAAAAATAGCTAAATGCACATGAGGAAAAGTCACTTTTGAAAGGTTCAATTTTTACAAAAAATACTCAAAACATACATCAGCGAAAAGTCCCCTGACTTGCCGGAAACCTTTGGAGGCCATCCCGATGTCGAAACAAGGCCCGTGATGGCTCGTTGGAAATCTCTGAGTGTCTAATTTATAGAAAAACTTTAATTTTCCAAATTTTATGCTTGTAAGTTCTCCAAAAATAGGCATGTGTGTAAAAAACCAAAAAATAGGCCTTGCTAATAAATGGGGCAGAGTGTAGAAAAAGCGAGTGTTTTTCGCCATTTTGGGGGAGAAAATGATCTTCAATTGATCTAAAAGTTGCTGAGTATGTGCCCCTGAAATTATGGCATCCAATGATACCATTTTAATCCTTTTAGGATGCCCCAAACTGAAATGGCGATGCCCATGAGTTTTGGCCAAAAACCAAAAAATGACAAAAAAACCAAAATTTGTCGAATTTCACCCAAACTTGGCGAGCATGACCCTCAAGGGTTTTCAGAAACATGTTGTGAAGCTGAGGCCAAAATTTGGAGCCTTGAGGTGTATTTCTTCAATTTTGGTGCTGAGCACTTCCCTTTAGCCTCCTTGAGTTTTTCTTGAGCGGCCTTCAATTTCCGCCTGGAAAATTGATTGAGCTTTTTATAATACCTGGTAACCCTCCATTGAAGGTCCAAGTCCCTATTTGCCTTCTCCAATTTATTCTCCAAGTGATCATTAAATCTCTCAAGCCATGCTTCCTGATTGTTCTCTATCTCTTGTTCGAACAATGTAGTGAGAGGGGTGGATTGGAGAAGGGCATCTTCTTCTTCCTTTTGCTTCTCAAGGGCCCTTTTGAGCCCCATGGTTCTTGGCCTCTTTCACCTAGGCTGATCTTCATCTTTGTTCTCATCGAACTCACCGATGAGTTCTTCCAATCTCACTTGTGCTTTGGAGGCCTCCTTTTTGTATTTGATGGCTCGTGTCTCATATACATCCGTATGGACACTCATCTGCTTGTTTTGAACTTGCAAAAAGTGATTGAAGTTTCTAGCCCTATCAAGATCAGTCCTCAAAGCATCAATTTGGTTTTCTCTATTGATCAAGAGATTTTCTAGGATCCAAGCTTCATTATCACTATCATCACTTTGGATTTGGATGATTTTGAATTCCCTTTCCTGTTCATGACTGCCTTTTTCTTTCTCCTTTCCTTTGCTTTGGGTGGCTCTTTTAGTCTTCCTCCTCTTCGGAAATTCGACAATGGGCTTCTTGGGAAATTTTCCCTTGCTTCGAAGGGCCCTAGTCACATTTGGAGTTACAACTCTAGGCACCCTTTTCCTAGATGTCCGGGGCTTGGCCACTTTCGGAGAAGAGAGCATGGTCCCTTGCCTAGGAGAGGCAGCTAGCACATGCTCCATTGGCTCTTTACCCTTGTCACTTTGCTCATCGTTCTTGCCACTGTCTTGGATTTCTTCATGGATGCCTTGACTATCCTTGTGCATTTCTTTTTTAGGACTGTCATCCTCACTGTATTGCACCTGTTTATCATGCTACCCTTCTTCTTCATGAGGTTGTTGTTATTTTTTATGAGGCTGTTGTTCATCATCCTGTAGTTGCCTCTGTTCATCATCATGAGGCTGTTGCTCATCATGCTGTGGCTGCTGACCTTCACTGTGCTGCACATCTTCATGTTGTTGTCCTTCATCATCTTCAGGATTCTGTTGTTCTACCTCACTATGATGCTTCTCATCATCATGTTGTGGCTGCCCCTATTCATCATCTTTATGAGTCTGCTCACCCTCACTGTGCTGCACATATTTATCATGCTGCCCTTCATCATCTTGAGGAGTCTACTCACCATCATCATGTTCCTTTTCATCATGCCCAGGAGTCTGTTGTTCTGCCTCACTGTTATGTTGCTCATCATCATCTTCCTCATCATCCCCTTGCTGCCCTATTTCATCATGCTACTACTCATCATCACTTCCCTCTTCTTGCTCATGCTCTTCTTCCTCATCATGCTCTTTTGTTTGTTCTATGGTAAACTTGAGCTTCTTGGGAATAGATTTTCTAGAAGAAGGCGAATGATGGTGAGTAGAAGGTGAAGGAGATGTATGAACTGGAGGGACAGTGGAGAAATCCGGATGGGTGATGAAAGTATCCCAAGAGATCTCCTTCTTCTCAAGCTGATGAAGAATAATGACTTTGATGAGGGAGTGATGGAAGAGGCAGGCTGTCTGCTGAGAAGGAGGCTTTTTCTGAACAGTGGATGCCATTTTCTCAAGACTTCTGTGTAGGAAGAAAGGGAGATTTAACAATTTGGCCCTCGTGAAATGCATGAGCAATCAGATATGATAGGCATAGACTCGAGAGAATCTTCCCTTGCAAGTGAAGTATTTCATGATGATCTTCATGAGGGGGGTGTAGCTAGTCAAAAGATATGAGAAGGGGAAAATGGATGGACACGAATCTCTATGCTCAGGCTTCAGAAAAGGCTTGTATTCTTCTGAGTCCAGGTGGCTTTATTTAAACCAATTCTCCCCGACATAAGGGATTTTAGTGGCCTTGGAGATGGACCTTGTAGAGAATTTGAAATCTATGCCTGCCAGCTAAAAATTCTTCTCTTGAAACCTCAAAGCACAAAGGTGTGTTAAAAGGGAATAACTCTTCACGTCTTGCACTCTTTGGAAAAAATCTAGACACCCAACCTCATGGAAATTAAATAGAACTGATGGATGGGCATTCACTTCTTTAGTGGAAACGGGCTCAAATCTCTTGTGCAGGCCACTCCTACTGTCTTGCCTGGGAGGCATCTTGTTTTGAATGTTCTCTGTAACACCAAGCTGTCTCAAATGGCCTTTGGAATGTTTTTCTCAAGCACACACCTTTGTCCTCCTGGTTAGTCACTGTTTGACCAAGGTAAATTGCTTCAAATGCTATGTGAAATGGTTCTTTAATACCAACTTTCTTCTCCTCACAAATCATTGTTTTGCCCCTTTTTATGCCAATCAACAAATAGTTATCAAATAAAGAGCACACAATCAAATGATTACTGTGCTTGGGCAAGGTAATTTGAGGAAGAGGTAATGGTGGCTTTTTGTAGAACAGATATCTCCTTGTTTTTTGACAGAAACAAAATAGCCTTGTACTTGGATAAAAACATAAACACCCTCCCCAAAAACACTTTTCTTGTATTCATTGTTTTTACATAGGTAGACAAAACACCCTCAAATGATTTGAAAAATCCCTCACCACACTCTGTTTTATGGGACAATGGAAGTAGCACTAGTCTGTTATTTAATAACATAGAGAAAACAATCTATAATGATTAGACTTCCACCTTATAACAATGTTTTTTCTTAGATTTTGTAGACACGGGTTAATTTTGTTTTTTAACACTGCAAGGGCACCTTCAGCAATTATAGGCTCTCTGCTCAACACAGGAAGGAGAACATCTCTCTAGACTGACCTCAGGACCTTCAAACATTGTTGTTTCTTCTTTAAAATATGGTAGATGCACAGAGTTTCTTTCTCCATATCATAAAAAAGGAAGTTTTATCCACATACCTAGCCTTTCATCTTTTTAGAACCATACTCCTTCACTATCATTGTTTTCGAAAAACAAGAAGGGCTCTTAAAACTATTTCAACACTCTCTCCTATCACTTGAAATTATTTGTGTCATCTACAGTCCTAACCAACTTTGTTTTTTATCAAAAATCCTACCCTACTATATCACTGCTTCTTGTCTTATGAGAAAAACCTTGTCACCCCTTTATGATTTCAAAACATTAGTACTAGGGATTGGAGAATACCTTGGGATGGCTTATGGCCCTTTTTTAAATCAATTGAGTAGGTCTCAAAGATTTTTGAAAGCATAAGGAGTGAGCGGCACTTTTGTTATAAAGAACGTTGCGCTGTGTAGAAGAGTCGGGTCGGCCTTCGGGCAAAGGTGACCGCATGCACAGGCATGTCATGCGCCACTACAAGCGTGCTGCGCCAACATTATATGCCTGTGTAATTTCACCTATGAACGCACCACACACTTTTCCAGGCACATCGTGCGGGCTTAAAGGCCTCAAACACTCTGAAATTTCGCTCAAAATCTCTCTTTTCTTCAATGGGTGGCTAGGAGAGCAATTGTGAGTGCTTGTTTGCGTTTTTGAAACTTGCAAATAGGCTTGCAACGGTCCTTTAACCTCTTAAAGTCGAAAGAGCCGATTACCCCTGAGGTTTCTTTGTGAGGGTTTTGGAGGCCCTTTTGAAAAGGCTTTCTCGGTCATAATTACACATAAAGAAAATGTTCCTTTTAAAACATAACAGAGACTCATTTTTGCTTAAATAAATGACACAGTGGCATGAACAACTTCTTTTACAGGCATGACTTCTTTTTTGAAGTAAAGAAGCCTTTTTAAGAGTCAAAATATTTCCACTGTTTCTCATTAAGGGATGAAACTTTGTTTCCTTTGTTGATATCTGTTTTGTAGAGGAAAACTATGCTCCAAGCCATGTGAATGATTGTAGATGTTCCTTTTGAATGACATTGCTTTTTGACTGGGGGAAAATTCGCTACATTTTCTTGGGTTTGAAAAACATATGCTCATTAAAAATAAGATCCTCTAAAGGATTCTCCTGTAATTATATGCAACAGCTAGGTATCTTCATATGTTTCAAAATTCCTTTGTTTGTGACAGCGTCATGCTTCATTTCTTCGAGTATTGTTCCTGAAATTGAAACACTTGCCATATCATTTCTTCACTTTTATGAACCTATGTGTCTATTTGCAAAGCCTTCTTCAGAAATTAGGCTTAGGTTACCTTCTTGTCCATTTGATGAGTTTTTTGACAAAGACCTCAGTAGAATTTGTTCATTTTGTCTTCAGATTTCCTTTGGAGGAAAACTCTGATAGAAGATAAGTCAGCCTCTTTGATCATTACAATACCCCTACTTTGCCTCTTCTTTTAACACTAATTTCTATTCAGAAACCTTCAGTTTCTTTCCCACTGCACCTAAAATTTGCCTTTTAGTCAGTGAAAACCTTAAAATCAAACCCTATCCCTGGTCCTCTGCTTATAGATGAAGGAGGCCTTTATCACAGTTCCAAACCCTCTGCTTGTAAAATGAAGGAGGTTTTCTCAGTCTTTCAACCCTCTGCTCATGTATGGAGGAGGTTTTTCTCAGTGATGCCATTTCATCAGCTTTTAAGCAGTGATATCTTTCCTTTTACTGCCTATTCATTCTTGAGCAAATGAAGATGACAAACTGACAATAAGTCATGATGGGTATTTCTTTGGGACATGTAATTCTACTTTCCAAATACCTTTGCACCTTTTTAGACATCACAAGCAATTTGGCTAGTATCTGAAAATAAATTCTTGTCATTTACAATTCACTAACCTTTGACTGTGATTGCAAGATCTTAATGAAATAACTCTCTGTCCTGTAGCTGCATCCCAGGCTCAAAACCACATGAGAAGCAGCTGTATTCTCATGTTGAGTTTAATACTATCTTCTGGAATACTGGTACACTTCTTCTCTTGAAAGATCCATTGAAATACTGTAAAACCACCTAATATCAGTTTGACCTCTTAGCCACCTATAATATTTGATTATAACAAAAGGTGGCTAAGACTGTTTGAGTCTCCAAGGAACAAAGTTTTATTACTAAAAATCATTGGCTCTTGAAGACTCTTGAAGGCCTCATGCCTCTGTCCAAAATATTCATTGCTGTTCCCATTTTATACTCAGAAATTCTGCTGATTTCATGAGAAAAGACTGCTGAAAAACCATCATTTTCCTCCTCCCCCTCTTCCAAAATTAACCTTCATTTTCTCCCCTTTTCTCCATTAATTCCTCTATTTTTCATGATTTCCCTTCTTCCATTCATGAAAATCATCTTTACAAGGTTAAAAAATCACTTTTTAACCTTTCCGAACCCATCAAATTCCATTGAAAAACTCTGAAAAATTCATAAAAAAAAAGTTTTTTTTACTATGGACCTAAGCCCCTAGGGCTAAGTCCTAACCACTTCCCCCCACATACCCACATGTTGGAACCCAAGCGCTAAACCTATCCGGTGTTTATTGCATCGGAAAGTTTCGAATGCACAAGTCTTTCCCATGTTCCAAAGTTTTCGATGCGACTGGATTTGTATTGGAACACCCCGATGCGATTAGCCTTTATATAACTATACTGTGGGCCCGTCTTTGCGCTTAAAACCTTATGAAATCCATTCCCGATCTTCTTTTTCCTTTGTAAAGTCTTAAAACCCATTTTCCCAAAGTTTAAACTAAAAAACCAAAATCACTTGCTAAATATAAATGGGTTTATTGAAAAGATCTGATCGTGCAATCGCATGGGAGAAATCCAATGGGTTGATCTAAAATACCCGCATCAAAAGTTCCAATGCGATTGGGTCTTATATATGTTTTTCCGCCCCACCACTGTTTCATATGACTTATGCCCAGGACCGAGTGTTGAAGTCTCAAGCGCTGAAATCACATCGCAAGTTTTCAGAATGGTTAGATCAAAAATACCCGACCTCCGATTGCGATAGGCCCTTTTTATATAAAGCCCTGGGCCCATCACGATTCATACATCCGAAGGCCCCACAGTCGGGTGCCAGACCTTTTATATATTTCCTTTCCGCCCCCGATCCATAAAAAACCTTTGTTTTTATTTAAACTTTGGGTTTTATTTTAAAGGTTTCCGCCAGTGTGTGTTTTAAACACGATCTCCGTCGTTGATCAGTAGGCCGATCTAACGACTAGTGCTCAATCGCATCCCAGTGCTCAATCGCATTGCAAAGTTAAAATCGCATACATTTTTTTTTCTCCCCCGATCGGCCATACCCCAATTCGTTCTCCACCATTGATCTACTCCTTAGATCGAAGGTCTGCGCAAACTCGCATCGCATGTTTCGATCGGTGCACTTGCTCGCTACCCCCAATTGCGATCCTTCGATTGAATCCGGACCCTCCGCATCTCCAGATCGGACGGTCCATAAATCACTCTCCTTTTTTCTTCTCTCGCTCTCCTTTTTACCTTTCTACACAGATCTCCACCGTTGGATTTTTTCATCCAACGTCCATGCTTCTCCCTGACGCCTCCAACGCAGTTTAACCTAATTCCGCAGGATTTCATAACATTTTGTTTGTTTTGCAGGTTTCGAAGGTTTTGTCCATATTACAAAGGAAAAGAAATCCAAAGGTCCTGATCTTTCAGCCTTTGGTTATCAAAGGGACTAAAAGGTTCCACTTCATGTTTTATCAACGTTCCATGGGCGCTGATACTATAAAAGCCCTGCGTGGCCCTTCACATCGACAAGACACTGTTTTATTCAAAGCACAGTTAAAGAGTATAAGTTTGAAGAACAAAGTGCAGCAGAGTAGAAGATTGAAGACAGATATGGGAATTACGGCTAAGAATGCTTATCAAAAGCCTAATTCCCAAAATTAAAACACAATTAAAAGAAATCACAAGTGTTTAACAGACAGAAAGGCCTCCACCTCCACATATGAGGAAAATTGATTCCTCCCAGCTACCACAAAGCTGCCTATTGCCTCAAAGCATTCAAACAGAGGCTGAAGTTATTGCAGAATCAGATATTTTGCCTCAGCACAGCCAAGGAATTACTTCTGCAAGGAAATAAATGCAAAAATATCTGTAGAGTTACTCCAAACATTACGCAAAGCCTCGAAGTCAAATAAATCTCCCACCGAGTTTTGATATTAATTGTAAAATAGTTAATACAGTAAACCACCTGTAAACTTCCTCATCGAGCCTTTCAAAAGCAGAAAAGTCATCACTCTGTATTAATTGAACTTAGAAGATATTTTATCCTATTCCACCTCCTCATTTCTTTTATAAATACTTCTGAAGAAGATGAGATAGGGGTTGGTTGTTGTTTGATCACAAGTTGTAATACTGAAACTCTTTGAAATAAATACATAGTCCGTTGAAGTTGAAGAACAAATTGAAGTCTTGGAGGTCTTGATGATGTTGTTGCATGCTTGTTCCTGAGAAGGCTCTATGATTGGATCCATGAGCTTGGTTGTTGGTGAAGTATTCTGAACTGTTTGATGTTTTTTCCTGTTTTCATTCTGTTACATAATTTCTTACTACAGTAGGTTGAAATTTTTGGGCTAAGAAATGACTCTTGGAAGCACCTTAGACCTGTTCATCCTTCACTGTTTTGTGTTTTCTTCTGCTGAAGTATTTTAGAGGCTTTAATCTTTCTCTGTAGTCTTCGTGCTTGTTTATTTCCTTAATAGTTTGAACAGTTGGTTTCAGCATGATTTATGGTTCTCCCTGCTTGTCTGCTGCCACTTAAAAACTGTTATTGAAGTCTCCCTTTTAAGTTCCTTGCTTACAGTGAATCAAAGAGGTCTGTTTTGATCTTGCCCTTTGTCCTCACTTAAAAAGTTGGCTTAAAGGTCGTTATAATTATGATCATAGATGTTTTTAGGTGTTCTCTTTTCTATGAATGCAATTATCAGTGAATCTTTTGTGTTTTCTAAGTCATTTGAAATAAGATCTTTGAGGAAATAGGGTGTTCCCTGAATCTTAGATTTCATTTTAAAAGTTGTTTTGAAATCATTATTTTCTTAAAGGTGTGATTTGTAGAATTTATGGTTAGCCCTGTCTATCAAAGAGCTCTTTATTGTTCAAATTATGCTTTCAAATTTCCCTTTGTTGATAATTAAACCTCTCTTTCCAAATCATTAATGTTCATCTCATTCCAAAAATAAAAGGATCCTGTGGCCAAGTTAGATTTTCCCTTTGATATCCCATATCCATTCATGATTTTTTTTGACCTTTTCTTGACTCCATTGCCCAATGAACCAGATATTTCTCTATCCTATATATCTTTCCTAGGCCTTTCATGTTATGTTGTGTCATTCCAACCAAACAAACAAACAAATAAACACCTGCACTTAATAACTAGTCTAAAGCCAATACTCAAAGCACACAAGATAAACCTTTGCAAACAAAATTTTGAGAGATCCCTCTCTGAGAATAGGAGGACTAGATCCTATAACTCTAAATATTGGTTCTGATGTTGCCTTGTCTTTTTATTTGCCAAACTATCAAAACACGGGACACCAACATAATGGCGATCACGGTGGGACACTGAGTAAAATCTTAAAAAATAAAACACTCACTATCTAAGTATAACATAAGTAACCTCCTTCAAGCACTACCAAGCAATGGTAATCATGATGGGACTTAATTGAATCAGTGACAAACTAAGTAACCCTTAGGATTATCATTAAACCTTATCAAACCTTGAAGGAAGCAGTTACCAAGCCATAAGAGTGAACTTTGTACGTCTTGACACCCTAGCTAAGTGTTAAATCAGACTTAGAACACTCTCTTAACCTATAAGATCATAAAACTCAGAAAAACCCAAAAAATTTCAGTTTGGCTTCATAATAAACTTGGTGGTGGACCATAAAACCTTTTACCTCCAAAAGAGTTAAAAATCTCCACCTGGCGACTCCAAAATCCTAAAAAACAGACCTTAAGACTCCACTGGGAAGACCCCAAGTCTTAATAGCATCATACAAACTCAGCTAGAAGGATTTAAAATTAAAATTTTCCTTCTTTTGAAAAGATTAGTTAGCCTCTTAAAGATTGTCATATTTGGTTAAACTTTTCTTTTTTTACTAGGTCTGAAAAACATAGCATAGTGGCTCCTAGAAAGATTCATACTAAAGCCTACCCTGACCCAAACCCACCAGAAGTAGTTGACAACCCTGAAAGTATCCTTAGGAAGTCTCCTAAGATTAAATTATCAAATTTTTTCAGATCACCCTTGAGAGCTAATTCAGTTCCTGAAAATCTTTCAGCTCTACAACAATCTCAAGTTGACTTAGTAAATCCATTTAGAACTAGGTCTCTTGGTGATTTAGATCAGTTAGATTCTGAGTCTTCACTATCATCTCCTGAAACAAGTGAACCTCTTGGTAGCAGAGAAACAACACCTCCTAATTTACATTTCCTTCACAACTTAGGTGTCTCTCATCCAAGATCAGCTTAGCAGTCTATTCCTGGTCCATCCACTTCTACTCACCCTACATCCACTGTTCAAACCACTACACCTTAGCCCACTGTTCCTATTTTTAATCCATTCCTTGTGAATCCACCCCCACCACCTATCATGGCAGCATGGTATGCTCCCCTAGTCCATCCTGTACCATTAGTCAACCTTCCATAGGACTATCAGTCAAATATTCCATTATATGATGCTAACAATGCTACAACCGGATCACAACATGTGGATAAGATGAATGACTACTTTGACAGAAATGAAAATGATGATGATTCTGTCAAGCTTAGGTTATTTTCTCAGAGCTTAGGTGGAGAAGTAAGGAAATGGTTCAAAGGTTTAACCCCCCATAGTATCCATGATCTCCAAGCCTTCCATCAAACTTTCTTAAACAAATGGGAAGTAAAGAAGAATCCTCTCCAAGTCCTTTCTGACTACAAGAATCTCCATAGAAACACTGGAGAAAGTGTACAAGCTTACTGCACTAGATTCAATAGTGTTTATAATGCACTATCCACAGAACTAAAACCTCCACAGGAATCAGCTTTAAACAAGTTTCCTAAAGGGTTTGACTCTGACATGACCTATCAGCTGAGAGAAATAGATTTTGCAACTCTTGAAGATATGCAAAAGGGTGCCCTTTCTGTGGAAGTCAACTTAATGGAGAAGAGAACAAGAATGAAAATTGAGAAGAGAGTATATTTTAGAGAAGAATCCACTCCTTCTACTTCAAGCTCAAAGATGGAGAGGATGTTGGAAGAAATGATGAAAGAGATGAGCATAATTAAGAAAGCACAAGCAAATCAAAACCAAAATTCTCCTCAAAATAGAAACCAGAATTTTAGAACAAACCAACCTCCAAACAGACCCAAGGAAGATGATCAGCAGATCACTCCTCCTTTTCATCAGAACTATGTAGATCAATATGAGGAAGATAGGGAGTTGGAAAGGTTGGAAGAATCTCATGTAAACTTGATCGAATCAGACAATGGAGATGATGTTTTCCTCACTGAGGAAGAACAAGATTTCTTCTCTTATGATCAAAATACAAACACCTATGAAGATTATGATGACTATATATTGGGTTTTGAAAATGCAATCATGGAGGTACACAAACATTATGATATTAGGATAAAGGGAAGCATAGATAAATCAAAAGATAAGAACACTAATACCGCTGTCAAGAAAAACGTAGAAAACCAGCCCAAAAAGACAGCAGAGAAAACCAACATTTTGGCTAAAAAACCAGACTTGAACAAAGATAAAGGTGTCCAGCCAAAGGTTGAACAAAGTACCCCTAGCACTTCAGCTAGTGGTCCTAATAAAACTGTCCCAATTACCAGTCCAAACAAGGTTCAACAAATCAAAGTTGCTGAAAAGAATTCAATTGAAAAAACAGATGTAAATACAAACAAGTCAATTATTCCTTTTAGCCTTGAGGGAGAGATTTCTAAGATAAAAATTACCATCCCCCTAGCTGAATTAGTAACCCAAGAGGTGTATAAAAACCAAGTTTTGAAAGCTTTGAACTTAGGAAGTGATATAGACACTTTAAACTTGACAGACGATAAACCTGAGTTGTTATTTGGTCCAGAAGTTGAAGGAAAATATTAAGAAGGGGCTGTCCCTCCCTTCTATGTTAGCTTGAACATACATGAGAAAATTTTACACAATGCCATGTTAGATTCAGGAGCTTCACACAATCTAATGCCCAAGGTGGTAATGGAGAGCTTAGGCTTAGAGATTACTAAACCATATAAAGATTTGTATTCTTTTGACACAAGCCGAGTCAAATTTTTGGGTTTAATCAAAGATTTATGTGTTAATCTACCTCAGATCACTGCTAAGAGTCTAGTTATGGATATAGTTGTAGCTGAAATTCCCCCTAAGTATGGCATGCTCTTATCAAGATCTTGGGGAGCCAAACTTCAGGGAAGCCTTCAAATGGACATGTCTTATGCCACCATCCCTGTTTTTAACCAAAACAGAAGACTATACAGAGAATCTCACATGAAGTACATGGTGAGAAACCTAGAAAAATCGAACAACACTCCAATATATTCTACTCATTCAAGTTTAGATTCCTTTATCTTATGTAACGAAGATGAAATTACTCAACAAGATAAAGAGAACATAGGCCCAACTGATTCACCAGAAAAATTGAATCTTCTCTCAAATCAACTTCAAAACATCGAAATTCAACAACAACAAGAAAACGAAAATGAGTCAAGCATAATGTGGACAATAAACTTTGATGGATCTTGTAATAAAGCAAGCACAGGCGCAGGTGCATGGATCCAGAATACGAATCAAATTTTTTCATACAAATTGAATTTCCCATGCACTAACAATATCGCTGAGTATGAAGAACTTCTCCTAGGTTTACAATTACTCAAACAATTAGAAGCCCAAAAGATAATGATCCTAGGAGATTCTATACTTATCATAAAACAAATCAAAGGAGAACACTCAGCCAGAAATCTGAGGCTTAGGGAATATCAGAACGTTTCCCTCGATTTATTGAAAACCTTTGAAAAATACGAACTTGTTTTCATTCCTAGAGCATTTAATCATTTAGCAAATGAAATCGCTTTCAATGCCAGTAACTGTCAAATACCTGAGATAAATGAACAGTTTAGCGTAAAGTTAAAACACAGGCCTGCAGTGCCTGATAACGAAGATCACTGGCAAGTGTTTGATTCTGACCAACACATAGATGATTTCCTAAAGTCAGAAAACAATTTCACCATACCAATATCTGAATCTAGCCATATTGAAAACTGTCCATATATCGAAGAAATCCTAGAAGCTGAAATAACACACTCTGCTGATATAAATCATTATGAGAATCCGTTTGAAGCAGAGTTAATTGACAACGTGGACCAAAAAGACCTGGAAGTTTTAGAATGTAAAAACGGTTCAATTCCAAGAGGTCTCTCACCTTTGGAACACCTTTTCGAATTTAATGATGTAGCCAAAGAACCAAAAATGGAGCCTGTAGAAAAAAACGTAGAAGAACACAACATAGGCTCCCTAACAGAACCCAAGATGATTAAATTGTCCAGCACTCTTCCAACTCACATAAAATCTCGATACATTGATCTGTTTAAAGAGTTTAAAGATGTTTTTGCCTGGGCATACATAGATCTGAAGTCTTACGATACCAGCATCATTCAGCACAAGATTCCCCTGAAGGAAAATCAAAAGCCCTTCAAACAAAAACTAAGGAGAATAAACCCACTTTTATTACCTTTAGTTAGAGCCAAAATCGAAAAGATGCATGATGTTGGCATTATAGTACCAATTAGATTTTCATAATGGGTATCAAACTTAGTTTCTGTTAGGAAAAAGACAGGGGAGATCAGACTCTGTATCGACTTTAGAAAATTAAACAGAGCATCCCTAAAAGACAACTACCCATTGCCCAAGATGGATCATATACTTCATAGGGTATTTGGGTCAAAAAGGATATCACTCTTAGATGGGTTCTTGGGTTACAACCAAGTGTTAGTGCTCCCAAGTGATCAAATCAAAACTGCTTTTACCACACCTTGGGGCACCTTTATGTATGTCAAAATTCCTTTCAGGTTAATGAATGCAGGGGCCACCTTCCAAAGGGCCATGGACATAGCCTTTTCTGAAGATATTGGCTATTTCATAATTATTTACCTTGATGATATAACTGTCTTTTCAAAAACTGATGAAGAACATTTGACTCACTTAAGAAAAGTTTTTGAGAAGTGTAGGAAATTTGGCTTGTCATTGAATCCCAAGAAGACACTCTTTGGTCTCCAAGAAGGTAAAATTCTTGGTCACATAATTTCAGAAGAAGGAATCAAAATAGACCCTACAAGGATAGATGGCATATTGCAAATTAGCCATCCAAGAAGCCTCAAAGAATTACAATCTTTCATTGGAAAAATTAATTTTTTGAGAAGATTTATCCCCAACCTTGCTGAGCTATTAAAAAACATTACAAACATTCTTAAGAAAGACGTGGGTGTAAAATGGACTTTACTAGCTAAAAAATCATTCGAACTGGTCAAACAAGCTCTTACCCAAACACCAGTCCTGATTAGTCCAGATTTTACCAAAGACTTTTACATATTTTCTTATGCATCTAAACATACAATAGCTGCAGTTTTGCTTCAAAAGAATGACCTGGGGCAAGAACAACCAATACATTTCTTTAGTATGGCCTTAAGAGATGCTCCTCTCAAATATAATATCATGGAGAAGCAAGCCTTAGCATTACTGAAAGCATTAAAATACTTTAGGGTCTATATTTTACACTCTCACATAATTACTTTTGTTCCACATACTGTTGTCAAGGACATTATAAGTGAAGACCCTGATGGTAAAAGGGGAAAATGGATTGCAACTATTCTTGAATATGACTTAGAAATTAGGCCCACCAAACTAGTTAAAGGGCAAGGATTAGCAAAACTTATGGCTGAGTCTAACTTCCAAGAACTAGACATGAATATGGTGGATGTGTTGGAAGAAATAGAAGAATCTAATGCTCCTTTTATTGAAGAAACATTTCTAAATTCTCCTTGGTATGCTGACATTATTTATGTGCTTTTATATTTAAATGCCCCTCCTTCTTTGTCTAAAACTGAAGCTAGATTCTTGAAACAAAAGGCTTTGAGTTTTTGTATCTTAGATGGAGTATTATATTGGAAAAATGCTGTTGGGATTTTGCTTAAATGCTTACTTGAAGATGATGCAGGAAAGATCATGCATGAGTTGCATGAAGGAGAATGTGGAGGACACCTCTACTGGAAGGCCACATCAAATAAAATTCTTAGATCTGGTTACTATTGGCCTACCCTTTTCCCAGACACTCAAAATTTGGTCATGTCTTGCCATAAGTGTCAAATCTTTGATGGCAAAATAAAACTTCTTCCCTTACCTTTACATCCTATCAAAGTTGAGGCACCTTTTCAACAATGGGGAAATTCATCCGTCGTCCTCAGCTCAACATAAGTGGATCCTCACAACCACTGACTTCTTTACCAAGTGGATAGAAGCTCTACCCTCCAGAAATGCTAATGACTCTTTCATTATCAAGTTCCTTGAAACAAATATCCTATCCAGATTTGGTTGTCCCAGAAAAATCATAACAGACAATGCTGCTGCTTTTAAATCTAAGAAGATGGTTGATTTCTGTTACAAATACCACATAACCTTGGGCCATTCCACTGCTTACTATCCCCAAGGAAATGGATTAGCTGAATACTCCAACAAGAGTCTCCTCAATATAATTAAAAAACTGTTGGAACAAAATCAGAAATCATGGCACAGTAAGCTGGTTCATGCCTTGTGGGTTGATATGTTAACTACAAAGAAATAAATAAATATGTCCCCCTATTAGTTAGTTTATGGCATGGATGCAGTTTTTCCTACCTCATTGGGAGTTCCAGTCATGAAACTCCTTCAAGAAGTGCAGATTGAAGAGAATGATATGCAGAGAAGGATCAACCAATCAATCCATTTACATCATACTAGAGAAGAAATTTATCAGAGAACACAGTTAGTCCAAGAAAAAATGAAGAAGCTATTTGATAAGAGGACTAAGGCAAACAATTTCCAAGTTGGAAATGTTGTTCTTAAAAGGGATTCAAGAAGAGAAGAGAAGGGAAAACATGGCAAGTTTGAGAACTTGTGGAAAGGGCCATATATTATTCATGCTAAGAGGGGTCACAATGCATTTTTCTTGAAAGAATTGAATGGAGAAGATCTATATGGAGGTCCTATCAACGGCAAGATGCTCAAGCATTACTTCTGCCAAGAGTCTTAAGTTTCAAAGCATTTTATTTTTCATTGTAAATATCATAGTCTAACCATTGCATTCAAAGTTAGAAAAATCAAAAATACAAAAAAAAACAAAGAAAGAAACGAGGGCAGATTGTAAAAAGAAATAAAGGTACAGCCCCATACCAAAAAAGAGAAATAAATTCTGAAAGTGTGCAAGCTCAAATGCCACTACTAAAAAACACACTTCTAGTTAGTCAAACTTCCTAATCTTGACTAATTAGCCTTTTAAATTTTCTGCTGATAGGATAGTGAATTCGATTTGCCAAACTGTTTAATATTGGCTTATCAGTAGATAGATTAGGACAGAAATCAAAGGTTCAAACATACTCAAAATCTGAACCTAACATTTCAAAAAGAGAATGACTCAAATTTGTTTTATTTTCTGAGTAAAAAAGGATAAAAATCTGGTTCTAATTAGCTAAAAATCTGAACCAGAGAAAAAAGAAGAAACAACTCAAATAAAGTCAAAATAGAGCTGTAAAGAGATGAAGGAAGTGCTTTAAATTTTCAGATCTTAAACCTTCAACATTTTGATTTAATTTTCTGCAAAATAAATGTCTATGTGCAGCTTATTTTTTATGCCATAGACCAGCATCAAGTTAGACTGTTTAATCCTGACTTGAATGCTTTTTAAATTTTTGTTTTAGAATTTAGAGAATGAAAATCTGTTGGACAGTTTAATCCCAACAGATGGTAGATTAGGTAGAGAATCATCTAAACTCAACTGTTTAATCTGAGTTCAGGGAGAAATAAGGAGTATAAATAGATTAGATTTCCTTCTTTCAAAAGAATAAAATGTTGTGAAATATTTTGCCAATCCAAGTGCACTCTAAAGAAGAAACTATGTTAGATCAGTAGGAGTGGGTAGGTAGAAAGCTTTTTGATGAATGATTCATTGTTTTCCATGGCTGTTAGCTTTTCCAGAGCAAAAGAAGATCATTCAATCAAAGAAAGATAGCCCAATGGATGAGGCAACTGATCAGCATCTCAGAGAATGCAATTCTGAAATTCTTGATGCCTTCAAGAAGGCATCATCCCCAAGTGGAGCCACTATTAGCCACCTATAATATTTGATTATAAAAAAAGGTGGCTAAGACTTTTTGAGTCTCCAAGGAACAAAGTTTTATTACTAAAAATCGTTGGCTCTTGAAGACTCTTGAAGGCCTCATGCCTCTGTCCAAAATCTTCATTGCTGTTCCCATTTTATACTCAGAAATTCTGCTAATTTCATGAGAAAAGACTGTTGAAAAACCATCATTTTCCTCCTCCCCCTCTTACAAAATTAACCTTCATTTTCTCCCCTTTTCTCCATGAATTCCTCTATTTTTCATGATTTTCCTTCTTCCATTCATGAAAATCATCTTTACAAGGTTAAAAACTCACTTTTTAACCTCACCGAACCCATCAAATTCCATTGAAAAATTCTGAAAAATTCATAAAAACCAAGTTTTATTTACTATGGACCTAAGCCCCTAGGGCTAAGTCCTAACCACTTCCCCCCACATACCCACACGTTGGAACCCAAGCGCTAAACCTATCCGGTGCTTATCACATCGGAAAGTTTCGAATGCACAAGTCTTTCCCATGTTCCAAAGTTTCCGATGCGATTGGCTTTGTATTGGAACACCCCGATGCGATTAGCCTTTATATAACTATACTGTGGGCCCGTATTTGCGCTTAAAACCTTATGAAATCCATTCCCGACCCGCTTTTTCCTTTGTAAAGTCTTAAAACCCATTTTCCCAAAGTTTAAACTAAAAAACCAAAATCACTTGCTAAATATAAATGGGTTGATTGAAAAGAGCCGATCGCGCAATCGCATCGGAGAAATCCAATGGGTTGATCGAAAAGACCCACATCAAAAGTTACGATGCGATTGGGTCTTATATATGTTTTTCCGCCCCACCACTGTTTCATATGACTTATGCCCGGGATCGAGTGTTGAAGTCCCAAGCGCTGAAATCACATCACAAGTTTTCAGAATGGTTAGATCAAAAAGACCCGACCTCCGATTGCGATAGGCCCTTTTTATATAAAGCCCTGGGCCCATCACGATTCATACATCCGAAGGCCTCGCAGTCAGGTGCCAGACCTTTTTATATATTTTCTTTCCACCCCCGATCCATAAAAAAACTTTGTTTTTATTTAAACTTTGGGTTTTATTTTAAAGGTTTCCGCCAGTGTGTGTTTTAAACACGATCTCCGCCATTGATTAGTAGGCCGATCTAATGACCAGTGCTCAATCGCATCCCAGCGCTCAATCGCATCACAAAGTTAAAATCACATACATTTGTTTTTCTCCCCCATTTGGCCATACCCCGATTCATTCTCCACCATTGATCTACTCCTTAGATCGATGGTCTGCGCAAACTCGCATCACATGTTTCGATCGGTGCACTTGCTCGCTACCCCCGATTGCGATCCTTCGATTGAATTTGGACCGTCCACGTGTCCAGATCGGACGGTCCATATATCACTCTCCTTTTTTCTTCTCCCGCTCTCCTTTTTTCCTTTCTGTGTAGATCTCCACCGTTGGATGTTTTCATCCAATGGCCATGCTTCTCCCCAACGCCTCCAACGCAGTTTAACCTAATTCTGTAGGATTTCATAACATTTTGTTTGTTTTGCAGGTTTCGAAGGTTTTGTCCATATTACAAAGGAGAAGAAAGCCAAAGGTCTTGATCTTTCGGCCTTTGGTTATCAAAGGGACTAAAAGGTTCCGCTTCACTTTTTATCAACGTTCCATGGGTGCCGATACTATAAAAGCCCTGCGTGGCCCTGCACATCGACAAGACACTATTTTATTCAAAGCACAGTTAAAGAGTATAAGTTTGAAGAACAAAGCGCAGTAGAGTAGAATATTGAAGACAGATATGGGAATTACGGCTAAGAATGCTTATCAAAAGCCTAATTCCCAGAATTAAAACACAATTAAAAGAAATCACAAGTGTTTAACAGACAAAAAGGCCTCCACCGCCACATCTGAGGAAAATTGATTCCTCCCAGCTACCACAGAGCCACCTGTTGCCTCAAAGCATTCAAACAGAGGCTGAACTTATTGCAGAATCAGATATTTTGCCTCAGCACAGCCAGGGAGTTACTTCTACAAGGAAATAAATGTAGAAATATATGTAGAGTTACTCCAAACATTACGCAGAGCGTCGAATTCAAATAAAGCTCCCACCGAGTTTTGATATTAATTTTAAAACAGCTAATACAGTAAACTACCTGTAAACTTCCTCATCGAGCCTTTCAAAAGCCGAGAAGTCATCAATCTGTATTAATTGAACTTAGAAGATATTTTATCCTATTCCACCTCCTCATTTCTTCTATAAATACTTCTGAAGAAGATGAGATAGGAGTTGGTTGTTGTTTGGTCACAAGTTGTAATACTGAAACTCTTTGAAATAAATACATAGTCCGTTGAAGTTGAAGAACAAATTGAAGTCTTGGAGGTCTTGATGATGTTGTTGCATGCTTGTTCCTGAGAAGGCTCTATCATTGGATCCATGAGCTTGGCTGTTGGTGAAGTATTCTGAACTGTTTGATTTTTTCTCCTGTTTTCATTCTGTTACATAATTTCTTACTACAGTAGGTTGAAAGTTTTGGGCTAAGAAATGACTCTTGGAAGCACCTTAGACTTGTTCATCCTTCACTGTTTTTTGTTTTCTTCTGCTAAAGTATTTTAGAGGCTTTAATCTTTCTCTTTAGTCTTCGTGCTTGTTTATTTCCTTAATAGTTTGAATAGTTGGTTTCAGCATGATTTATGGTTCTCCCTGCTTGTCTGCTGCCACTTAAAAACTGTTATTGAATTCTCCCTTTGAAGTTCTTTGCTTATAGTGAATCTAAGAGGTTTGTTTTGATCTTGCCCTTTGTCCTCACTTAAATAGTTGGCTTAAAGATCGTTATAATTATGATCATAGATGTTTTTAAGTGTTCTCTTTTCTATGACTGCAATTATTAGTGAATATTTTGTGTTTTCTAAGTCATTTGAAATAAGATCTTTGAGGAAATAGGGTGTTCCCTGAATCTTAGATTTCATTTTAAAAGTTGTTTTGAAATCATTATTTGCTTAAAGGTGTGATTTGTAGAATTTATGGTTAGCCCTGTCTATCAAAGAGCTCTTTATTGTTCAAATTATGCTTTCAAATTTCCTTTTGTTGAGAATAAACCTCTCTTTCCAAATCATTAATGTTCATCTCATTCCAAAAATAAAAGGATCCTGTGGCCAAGTTAGATTTTCCCTTTGATATCCCATATCCATTCATGAGTTTTTTATGACCTTTTCTTGACTCCATTGCCCAATGAACCAGATATTTCTCTGTCCTATATATCTTTCCGAGGCCTTTTGTTACAACATTTTTTGGTCATCTAACCTATTATCATTAGATGGACCCAAGTACACCATGTAAGACCAATTTTACCCTAAGTAAAATTGCCTTCACTATGTTAAATAACTTAATAAACCACATTTATTAGGTTGTTTATGGTCTAAACATGAAACCCCAAAAGGAAATATTAAACAAACCTATATTTGTTTGATTTTCCTCATGGAATAATTAATTAAACCATAATTTAATTATTATTCCCAGTCATGTTTAACCCAAAAACAAAGAAATTAATTAGATAGACCTTTATTTATCTTATTATTTTCTAGGAATAATTATTTAAATCTTATTTAGAAAATATTCCTTGTTAAATATGACCAAATCACCCACAAATAATTAAATAAATCATTATTTATTTGATTATCTTTCAACCACTTCCTTAGAAAGATAAATAAATCATTTATTTATTTATTTTTGACAAATAAAGGGATTTGACCCAAGTCAAATACTTTTTCCCTCCAACAAATATAATAAAATGTTCCATATAAGGTGGATCTAGATTTGGTTAACATTATTTTAATCATGCACCAAGATCTAGAATGACCCAATATTTTGTTATAAATAGGAGGGTTTTTCCTACCATTCTTTACCTTTTGTTGCCTATTAGATCACTCTAGATCTATACACTTGGTCACATTTTTCCATTATTTGTTGTGTGAGTTCCCTTTGAGCTCTATTCTTTGCATTGGGTTTTCTACACCAGCAAGAGAGAGAGATCTTAGATCTGAAGTGCTGAGGACTTCCAAGAACCCATCCCACTGAGGAGAATTGGATATGCCTTCTTGTTTTCCTCCCAGGTGCCCTTAACACAAAAATTCTTTCAAAAATTGTTCTTGTATTGTCTATTGGTATATGGAGCAAACCCTTATTTTTACTGCTTAATGTCTTTCCATGCATAGATTTGGTTTTTTGCAGCCCTTTTCTTGATCAACTAACTGCAGATCTAAAGATATTGGTAGCCACTTTTGTTGTTAGGGCTATTAGTTATGCGTAGCTAAAGTGGTCCTTTTTCATACACTTCGACAAAGGATTCATACTAACAAATGGCGACTCCACACGGGTTTTAAATTACGACCGCTGTCGTTTTTCATATTCCTACATATCCAGCTACTTCAGACCCTAGGGTTTCTTTTCAGCTGTTTATTTTTCCTATTTGTATGTTGTTTTTCTCACATAAAACCCTAAAACATTAAAAATTTTAACTTCCGTGTGTTTCTGGCCCTATTGCGCAGGTAAGCGACATCAGCCGCAACTGAGACGACAATTTTTTCGAAAATCTACCACCGAGACAATTGGAACGGGAGGTCGCACTTTTCAGCCCAAAAACTGTGACCTAGACCTCCAGGTCGCACTTTTCAGCCTCTTTTCTGCGACTTGCACTGAAAACAGGTCAGAACCTGCGACCTGCCAAATTTTCAGTGGCTTTTCTGCAATTTTTTTGGGTTTTGCTGAAGCTTCTGTCAGGGTTTTCCAGCCTCTGTCTCAGCCCGCTTTGACCTAGTTCTGATCTGTTTTTACTCATCTAAGTGGGAACCTGGCCCCCTAGGGCTTCAGTACCCTCCACTTTTTTGGGAAGAGTTTTAGCTATTTCAGCCGTCTGTTTTTCAGAGTTTCAGCCTTCCCTTTTTTCAGATCTGAAACCTCCTCCTCAGATCCCTTTAAATCAGCCTTTCTTCCTTTCAAATCACCTCTTGTCGTTTTGTTTGGACCTCTTTTTAGGACCTCCTCCCTGTCCTTTCCGCTTTTTTCTGATTTCCTCCCTTTTTCCAGCCACCTTGCCTCTGTCTCTTGGCTGTGATCTGCACCTCTTTTCAGCAGCTTTATCCTTTAGATCCCTATCCCTCCTGACCTTAGATCTATTGGCCTCTTTTTAGTGTGTTTTGACTAGATTTTTTCCCCTTTTTTAGACTACTTTTGAGGGACCCGCCTTCTTGGGTTAGATAGATGCAATAGTAGCTGTTAATTTTCTGTTATTTCAGCATTATATATTGTTCTCTGCAGATTTATTTTCAGTTACACAACACAATTTTTTCTTGCTCTCAAAACGAAAAGGGTTTAAAAATTAAAATTAACGCATGCCACACACTCACCCTAAGCGAAGAAGAGCCTGGTTTACACCGCCAGGCAAAGACTTTAAAATCAATTGACACTGCACTTATTTGCCCTTGTTTTGGCATTGTAATCACTTGATTCTGCACCTCCTTGCCCTTGTGGTCGTTCTTCTTCCCCTTGTGCCATGTTTGTGTTGTCATCATTGCGCCCCCAAGGCGCACTTCCCAGAGACTTCTTGGCCTTCACCCTCAGTTTCCGGTCGATCAACCTGCTCCGTCCCGCCATCGTCGAGCTAGTCCTCCTCCGAGTCCACACTCCGACTCCTCTTTTGATTCATTGGGTTCTCCTTCTCCTCTTAGTTCTCCCCTTGTCACCTTCACTATGTCTGGTCCAGGGCTTAACGTTAGCGGTGCTCCAGGCCCTAATGCCGGAACCACTACTAGCGGAACTGCCACAGGAACTACCTTGGCCATACCCTTGCTGTCGTACATCGCAGGCCTCAGCCTCCCCAATTTCAATCAGTTGATCAATGACCCTATCCGCCACGATGTTGGTTGGCATGCTATTCCAACCAAGCTCCCCTCCGACATCCCTAAGTTCGAAGGCCTTGCTGGAGAAGATCCAACCAATCATGTCCGATCTTTCCACATGTGGTGTTCCTCCAATTCCATCACCGATGACTCCATCCATCTTCGATTGTTCCAACGCACACTTACCGGCGAAGCTTCTAAATGGTATGTCGACCAAGCCACCTCTTCCCATACCACCTTTGCGACCATTGCTCAAGCCTTTTTATCTTACTTCCAGCTCCCTCTCCGATACGATACTGGTACGGAGCTGTTGACTTCCTTCAAGAAAACATCTTTGACCCACCTTTCTACCCATGTTCAGGAATGGTGACGAAGACGAAGCTTATGTCAAGCTCCCCCCTTCGAAGATTGGATCTATATGGACTGGTTCCTTCGCTCTCTCTTAGCTCCCATTGGCAAAGATATCGCCTCCCATTTCCCTCAAACCGAAGAAGCCGCCCTCCAAATAGCCTTGAAATATGATCTGATCTATGCTCAATCTGGTTATGTTTATACCATCCTTCCTGACCTCCCCAGGCCCGGTGACGCTAATGCTCCAGGGGCATCTCATTCTGCCAACGGTATCATTGGAGCCCTTTCCCATCCGTATGCTCAACCTCCTATGGGCTACGGTCTCCCTCACGGAGGGGCCAGCACCTCTAGCACTCTTCTCCCTCCCAGTAGCATGTATCCAAGATACGACATGCCTCCTCCTTTTGCCAAACCTCCTGCTTACCTCAATGTTGCCCACCCTAACCATTACCCTTATCTGCAGCCTAGTATGCCAGCTCCTCCAGCATATGTGCTTCCACCTCCCTTGCCTCCTCAACCCCAACAACAGCACCTACAGCCCCCTCCAGGGCAAGTATTTGCACAGTAGGGTGCAACTAATCCCCCTTCTTCTCAAAGAAGGAAGAGAGGCAATCCAAATCAATCTGCCCCTGGTACTCGTGGAATCAATCCTCAAGGTTTTGACCCTAACACTCCTAACCAGCAACAGGGCACTCAGCCCAAGCCAGACAGGTCTCTTTGCACCAACAAGCCTTGTTCATGTTGCGGTGTTTACAGTCATTACACCCATGATTGTACCCTTTTACCACAGATGCGGCAGATGTGGGAGTCTCAAGCCACATTGCGAGGGAAACATGCCTCCCCTCATGCTCCCCCTAATGTGGCCACTACTCAACCAGCTGTGTTTACTGATCCTTTCCCTCAGCAAGGATTCGTGGCTACCCAACCACCTGACGGATGGGTCGCCACTCCACCTTCCATTTCTGGTTCCTCCGATTACCAGATCCTCATGATGAACTCTGATCCATCCCCAACTGTCAACCTTCACCTTCAAACTCGGTCTCGCCAGTACCCCAAGCCTCCCGCTCAGTCTGCCCCCGAGTCCTCTTCTTCCGGTTCTACAGAGCCTCTTTCGACATCCAATGGCCCCTTACATATCCCTCAACCCAAAGTTGAGGTCCACCCAAAGATTCCTAAGGGACCATTATGTCGAAATGCTGCTACTGGTCGAGCTGCTCATTCGTATAGCATAGTAGATGATTTGGCACAATCTCCTGCTGCCATTTCAACACTGGAACTCCTCCAGTTGTGCCCTTCCCAAAAGAAGGCTCTACTATCTACCGTGGGCGTTGTAGATCCTGCTGATGACCAAATGATTATTTTCGACGCCCATCAATCAGACCATCCTCCTCTCCCTACTTCCGTTGCCTTCCAAATCCTAGTCAAAATCCGGAATGCCAACGTTTCTCGGTGTATAATTGATGAGGGTGCATCCACCTGTGTGATGTCCACTTTGGTTTGGAAGCAACTCGGATCCCCTGAGTTGGCCCCTTCCACGATCACCCTTCGAGCGTGGGACGACCACGCCTCCCAGCCCATTGGCCTGTTTCGTAATTGTCCTATCACCCTTGCCGGTAAGACTGTTTGCGTTGACGTCAAAGTCATCGACGCCCCGCTAGACTACAACATTCTATTGGGGTGAAGCTACACCTATGTTATGTCTGCTATCCCATCTGCGATTTTCCGCAAGATGTCTTTCCCTCATAATGGAAAGATAGTCACCATTGACCAGTTGACATATCATGAGCCAAAATCTCAGACCTCACCTGAGACGACCATCTCTTCTGTAGCTAACAAGAAAACCGTCGATTCCTTGACCAGTGTCTCCCCCGGCGTCTACAAAGATTCCTCCCTGCTTGGAACATTTTCCGGTCTCCCCCCTCCTCCTATCACTGATCCCAGCTTATCGAATGTTTGCATGATGCAATCGTCTCAGGCTACCCTTAAGCGGCCTGCTTCAGCTAGTCAGCAACCTCAACCCCACCCTCCGCAACCCACTCCTAGCCATTCCTCTCAGCCAGCCGGACCCCCTCCTTCTGGCCCTTCTCCTACAGCTGGTATCCCTGAACCCCTTTATCCTCCTGGATCAGTTCCCCCAGGCCTTAACCATCTCAGAGTCGTCCCTCCTGGTCATTACCCTACTGGTCAGATACCTTTCTTGGCTCCCCCTCCCGGAGTCTATTCTGTCCCTGTCATGGCCACCCTCTCTCTCCCTAACCTGACCTTGGGCATACCCGTCTGGTACCTCGACCCTCCGGCCGCTACCCTTCCTGGTCATCCCAAACCCTACATGGCTTTGACCCCGGTCCAACCGGTCCCCCTTGCTTCCTTCGTTACCACCGGGCCCCCAGCACCTCCACAGGACCCTTCTCCTGTCGTGACGGCTCCCGGGAAGAAAGGTAAAACTCGCAAGGGGGCACCCAAAGACAAGACTACCCCGACTGACCCAGCCGCTCCTCCACCTGCAAAGCCCTGCGCCTTGTGTGATGTCGTCGGTCATGCCACTCATGCTTGTCCTGAATTGCCCCGTATCCCATGGTTAAAGTCACGTTCCCTGAGTCTACAGTCCCTGAAGCCTCCATTCCTTCTTCGTCCATAACCAAGAACCCCAAGACTCTCTGCACCAACAAACCCTGTGCTTTGTGCGGTGTCCATGGCCATTACTCCCACAATTTTCCTCACCTGACGCATTACCGCACTTCTTTAGAGGTAGTCCGAGAGTATGAGGTTGAACAAAATCAATCTGCCTCTCCCATACTCGCGCAGTATGCTTCAGGCCAGCCTGAGGATCCCCCCGCTCCCATCGACATTCCCCCCCCTAATGTTCAGATGATGGAGTCTACTACAACCATTCTTTACCTATCCTCCTATGCGCAACCCTTGGAGCCCAGCCCCCTTGCACCCTCCCCTGTTTTTTCACCTGACCCCCTCTTTTCTACCCATACACGAGATCACTCCACCCTTGTCTCTGTTGACCTCCGCAGCCCGAGTGCTCGCCACACTTCCGATAGCCCTCATATACCACCCTCTAGTTTGTATATGAGTCATCGTCATCCTGCCCCTTGCACTCCCTCCCGCAGTTTCCGCTTGATGTCTTCTGTCCACTCACGCTGCCGTCATTATATCTCCTCCCCCCATCTGTTGTCTTGTGACACCATTCTGTAGGACCTCCCGTCCCCACCCTTTATCAGTTACGCCGATGGTGCAAGTCGTTACTCCCGGAATCTCGCCTCGGCAGGTTGGGCCATTTTCACCCCCTTGCATGCCCTTGTCCTCTCTAACGGGGTATGCATTGGTACTGCCACCAACAATCAGGCTGAATATGATGCAGTGCGTGGTCTCTTAGCCGATGCCCTCTTTCATCGCATCCTCCATCTGCATGTTCGTTTGGATTCCCTACTTCTTGTCATGCAACTAAATGGTGTTTATCGTGTGCATAACCCTGTGTTGTTTAGATGATATTTACGAGTGAAACTCTTGATACGTGAATTTGAAACCATAACTTTCAACCATGTACCTCGAGAACAAAATCACTGTGTAGAGAGTATTGCAAACCATGTTCTAGATTGGCATTTATCACACACATTTCATACAAGACAATAACATTCATAATCATTAAAAACGATGCATATCCATAATATGTGTCGTAAAACATGTGTTTAGAGTCCATCTACTCTGATGCATATGACATGCCCATAGCATGTTACAAAAAAAACACTCAAAAATGGGGGCACCACCTGCCCCTACATACACACTAGGGGGCACCACATGCCCCACACCTACTCACTATCTAGCAGATCCCAAGCCAATGGCTCTGCCCCTGCAGCCCGTAGATCACGAATGCCTTGACCGGCCATCGCCATGCACTGCATGACACCTCGCCATTCCGAGGGAAGACCAATGCATGCCTCCACGTACTGGTCGTCTAAGTCTTGCCAGCTGTGCTCTGAAACTCCGGTCAGCAACGTCTCGCATCTACGATGGATGTCCTCCAGAAGGACGGCCGCATCCTCATTGCACGCTGCTCTCGACCCACTTGGCCCTGCAGCTCCAGAGGCTGCCGGGCGCCCCATATATCCAGCCGGTTTTACCGGAGCTATATCTGCATACCAAAAGTACATGAATCAGTACCATATCTACTATTCAAAAACTTTAACGTGCCCATACAAGAATAGTTACTTACCACTTACCGTTGGGTCCCCATACTCGACCAGGTGGAAGTGGTAGGTCCGGATCCCCACAATAACTCATCCCACTATAGGGATAGTCGTCTATGTATAACGGAATCTGATCCCAATGGGCAAAGAACTCAGGTCAAAACACTCGCCCGACCGCCCCTCCTCCTCCTCTGCACAGTAGCCGCCCCCACCAGCACATCCTGGGCTCTCTTGGGCCCCCATCTAGAAGCTGTATACGAGGACGCAAGGTCAGGATCTTCTCAAAGAAGAAGGCACACAATAAATTCCCATACGAGCAATTGTGGTTCACTTGCCGCTTGCAGAGCGAAAACTGTTGTTTTAGCGACACCAGCATCATTTGGGCCCACCCATAGTAGGTCCCACTCAACACACTCTCCACAATAATCATCTACCCCCCATTGATGTGATGGAGCACCTGGTTGCCCAGGATACGTAGCACAGCTGCGGCCACTGCACGGGTCTCTAGTCTCTCTAGATCCCCGATCGGTATCTGAGTCCCCTTGACTTGGAGACCCAGTCGACAATGTCGCTCCACAAACTCCATGATATGCCACCCCCGCGGTAATACTGGCTGCGTGTTTCCCACCATCCCCAGTGGCGGGAGACCCGTCAGGAAATACACATCCTAGACTGTCAGTTCGATCCTGTGCCCCTGCACTACAAAGACTTCATGCTCTGGATCCCAGTAACTGATAATCCGGGCCAATAAAGGCTCTCCCGCTCTCATCAAAGGGTTCTCCAAAAAATTTAGAACCCCAAACCTGGCCAACACATGACAGACGCCCTGATCTACCTGGATCTCTGCCCGTAATGTACCTAGGTCTCTCTCTCTCTAGTTAACCCGTATATTTGCCATATCTGCAAAAAAACATCATTTTTGTCAGCATACAGATCGGGAATACCATAACCAAACACAAAAACCCAACTCTCAGCCATAAAATAGCACTAAAACCCCTTCATCTCCCAGGTCACAGTTTTCTGCCCAATTCTGGGACAGGTCACACTTTTTGCCCTGAAACCTGCTTCCCAGGTCGCACTTTTTGGCCCAAAAAGTGCGACCCGGCCGTAGAGATGAAGGAGGGTCTGTTACTGAGATTTTTGGCCCTAAACTGAACTTTCAATCCATCAAACTGAAAGAGTAAGGTTAGGCCTCTTACCTGCAACTGACGGATCTCGATTCCAATGGTCAGTTTGTCCGCTATGCTCGCCGCAAGATTTAGGGCCTTCTCTCCTCTCTACATTCACCACAGCAACACTAGCAAATGAGTGAATTTGGAGGGAAAACTGCCTTATTAAAAGAGAACCCCTGTTTCTTCTTTCGACTGCTGCGACCATACCGTAACCCCGTTTGACAAACCGTCTGCACCGTTGGAAAGCTCTCACCGAGCCCTCAAATGGGTATCTGTTAGTTTTTTGTGATTTGATACTTCACCAAGACACATTTTGTCCAAGAAGGGTCACTTCACCTCTCCTTAAAATCACATTTCTTCACTTACGACACTTGTACTTGGGGCACCATTTTGCCTCCTTAATTGTCTTCGTTCGTGTCAATTTTCGTCATGAGTTACCATCTTGTACTCATGTTTTCATGATTCCCCATCGGGCCTTTCTTGTGTGGTAGCACCATCGAGTCACCCTTGTTTAGAGCATCCAAGTCAAGTCATCATCGCATTCATGGAGTCTATCCTGAGTCCCGTTGTACCCCACTATAGCCCTCCATCCTTCATTGCTTGGTCTCTCTCTTGTGTCGCACATTATGGCCTTCAGTCCCACTGTCCCCTATCCCTTATGATATTGCATCAGTCGCTGCCATGTCATTCATGCCCTTTATGCTCTAACAAGGGAAGTCATCCATTCGCTACTCAGTCCCTTCCATTTCACCATCATCATTAGTGTCAGTCTGTCCGTCGCTCTACTATTTTCTCTCGTGCCTTAGTTGAGGATCTCTCATTGCCTCACCTATGGCGGACCTCCTTCTGTCGACATCAGCTCATTCATTCCAAAAGCCAGGTCTAGAGGGCGGTGTACCTTGGTTCCAGCTTCCACTCTTGTTCGGTGCCTCGGATCAGGCAAAGGGATCTCTCATTTCCCTTTGACTTGATTGTTTCTCCACTCCAGCTCCTTTCAGCATGATCGAGATCCGTATACTTGATGGTTCAATGATGCAGCAGCAGCTCTTGGTGATTCCCGGGTGTGTGTGAGATGTCTCAGCCCTCATGAGGGGGTGGCCCTGCAGGTAGCCCCCCACATACCCGGATGACCTCCTCCTTGCAGCCTTCGATGTAGCTCCAGATATTTGATGATGTTGGCCTTAGCCACTTGCAACGCCTCTTTGATATGCATGTATCAGTCAGATTTTGTGATCCCTTCCCCATTCACAGGGGGCATTTGGGTTGTATTTGTATCTCATGTACTCAGATATTATTGTATCAGTTCTGGCTGTTATCCCAGGAACAACATGTATGTGGGATTCCTCATTGTATTTTTATCTGGCTCATGATTATGCCGGCTGTACTTTATGGTTCGGTCCCTTGTTTATTGGACACACTATTCTTTTGTACTTTGTCTCGGCGGGCATAGGTATGCCTCCCTCTTCGCCTTCAGCACAGGTACCCTCTCATAAAAAGAGACTTGTTGCACCTGCGAGTCTCGTCTCCTCAAGGTCTAGTTCTTCAGCACACTATCTACCTTGCATCTCTCTCTCTGACTTCCCTTTTGTTGTCTAGTGATTGAGTTCTTACAATGTACTTCGGTCATATGATTTGCTCCTGACACTCGCACGCTGGGGGGCAATCTGTTACACCATTTTTTGGTCATCTAACCTATTATCATTAGATGGACCCAAGTACACCATGTAAGACCAATTTTACCCTAAGTAAAATTGCCTTCACTATGTTAAATAACTTAATAAACCACATTTATTAGGTTGGTTATGGTCTAAACAGGAAACCCCAAAAGGAAATATTAAACAAACCTATATTTGTTTGATTTTCCTCATGGAATAATTAATTAAACCATAATTTAATTATTATTCCCAGTCATGTTTAACCCAAAAACAAAAAAATTAATTAGATAAACCTTTATTTATCTTATTATTTTCTAGGAATAATTATTTAAATCTTATTTAGATAATATTCCTTGTTAAATATGACCAAATCACCCACAAATAATTAAATAAATCATTATATATTTGATTATCCTTCAACCACTTCCTTAAAAAGATAAATAAATCATTTATTTATTTATTATTAACAAATAAAGGGATTTGACCCAAGTCAAATACTTTTTCCTCCAACAAATATAATAAAATATTCCATAAAAGGTGGATCTAGATTTGGTTAACATTATTTTAATCATGCACCAAGATCTAGAATGACCCAATATTTTGTTATAAATAGGAGGGTTTTTCCTACCATTCTTCACCTTTTGTTACCTATTAGATCACTCTCGATCTATACACTTGGTCACATTTTTCCATTATTTGTTGTGTGAGCTCCCTTTGAGCTCTATTCTTTGCATTGGGTTTTCTACACCAACAAGAGAGAGAGATTCTAGATCTGAAGTGCTGAGGACTTCCAAGAACCCATCCCACTGAGGAGAATTGGATATGCCTTCTTGTTTTCCTCCCAGGTGCCCTTAATACAAAAATTCTTTCAAAAATTGTTCTTGTCTTGTCTATTGGTATATGGAGCAAACCCTTATTTTTACTGCTTAATGTCTTTCCATGCATAGATTTGGTTTTTTGCAGCTCTTTTCTTGATCAACTAACTGCAGATCTGAAGATGTTGGCAACCACTTTTGTTGTTAGGGCTATTAGTTATGCGTAGCTAAAGTGGTCCTTTTTCGTACACTTCGACAAAGGATTCATACTAACACCTTTTATGTTCTGTTGTGTCATTCCAAACAAACAAACAAACAAATAAACACCTGCACTTAATAACTAGTCTAAAACCAATACTCAAAGCACACAGAATAAACCTTTGCAAACAAACTTTTGAGAGATCCCTCTCTGAGAACAGGAGGACTAGATCCTGTAACTCTAAAGATTGGTTCTGATGTTGCCTTGTCTTTTGATTTGCCAAACTATCAAAACACGAGACACCAACATGACCTATGGCATATGCATTGCTAAGACTTGAAGGCTTGTTAGTGGCGTGACTTAAGGGTGTAGCCAAATTTATTTGCAGAATAGGAAGGTTTTTTAGGACTGGTTGATAATAGATAGAGGTTCTTTGGCTTCAGGATAGTTTGCCAAGGGAGAAATGCCTAAAGCGCCACTACCTAACTTAGGGGAGACTTCTTGGACAGATTTGGATTGTTCTCTTTGGAGCTAATGGACAAGATAGTATGGTTGAGGCTAGATAGGGCTTGACAAGGAGGTTTTATCTCATTATGGGCTGATTGAAAGAGTAGGAGGGAAAAAATATTTATGGGTGCTTTTCTAGCTGGAAAATTTGACAAATTTTTGAGATCAGCTGCTATAAAACTCAGCTAGGAATCTAGTCATCAACAACAGGTGAAAAATACTTATGACTAACATAAAGGAGGGTCAAAAACTCCTAAATAAAAGAATAAATACATGCCCAATGTGAACATAGGTAAATCAGGGCTGTCTTGATAAAATCCAATTGTGTGTGAAACAGGATTGAGCCATTTGAATGGGTCAACGAGACCAAATCACAACATAGTTCAGATGCATTGAACGTCCTGGATGATCAACGCAGTTCTAGAAGGAGGTCCTCCATGTGAAAACGGTTAAATGAATGAAGGTGGTCTAGGGTTTTGGCAGGATCTCATCTTATAAAAGGAAGGGGAAGGAAACATGTTGAGGTTGTTCAATGATTTGATTTCTGAATTGCTGTCTGTTTAGAGAAAAAGCTTTCTTGGATGCTTAGCCTAGATTGCATTGGAATTTCCCTTTTAGGAGTTCCATCTCTTCCCATTGAGGAGCTCTTGGGAGAGCTTGTATTACTTGTCCACTATCTGGTTGAAGACCAAGATTCTACTACCAACTTCAATGCAGATCTAGTGAGGGTTTTCTTGCTTTTGTAAGCTGCAACAAGTGGAGAACTAGATCTATTCAGATATAGCCTGTATTGTAGCCTCTTCTTAGCGAGTGTGTCTTTTAACCTCCTGGAAGAGTGCATCCATTGTTTAAGCTTCATTTTTTCATATTGGAATCATGCAAAATTGTTCTCCATCCTCAAATGCACAGTTCCTTGAAGAGACTACGTTCTCTTTGGTAGGCAGAGTTGCAGTTGGGTTTTTGTATCATCTTGGAGGAAATATATAGTGAAAGGGACCCTTCCCTTCACTGTGGTGATCCATGGATTGGCCAACCAATCCATGTTCATTTCAGATCTTATCTGTTGTGTATCATATGCATCAGAAATTTTTTAATATTACTACAGATCTGTGGCTTAGATCTCAAATCTACTCATTGATATCCATCTTTTGCTGAGATCCCCAAGGGGAGTGTAAACAAGAGCCTCTTTGGCATATGGATATGTAATAGATCTATATTTTTATGTAAATATATTCCCTATATCTGAAATATAATGAAATATTTCTTCATCCCCCCTGAAAATTACACTGTCAATCTTATTTTGCATTCTCTTGTGTTGCAGTGTCTCGTTTCGAAGCCTAGATCCATGTAAAACTTCTGTATTTCTCTAATATATTGCATAAATAATATAATAGGTATTATTTACTGATGCTAATACTTATTTTCACCTAATTCCTTCAGAAATTTACGTTGCATATGCTTCAGTCACATTCTGCATACTCTAGGTCATGGGAAAACATCATTTTTAAGCCATTCCGAGAGTGAGAGATTTGTTTAACCTAGATAGCGTTATTTTTTTGGGATGAAATTTGGTATGGGAGTTGAAAATAAGCTAAGCTAACGAAATCAACCATCATCCCTCCTTATTTTTACGCATATTTCTGAAAATGACCTTTTTAGGGCTTAAATCACTGTCTTTCCCCATTTTTGGTTGATGGGATAGATAAATTTCCTTTCTGCTACATATATTACTAATATTAAAGTGTTTATTAACACCTCCCATGTGTTAATATCCTACTTCTACTCCAATACAACATTTATATGTTGTTGTAGTCCCTCATTGGACGATTATCAAGCCATACTAGGTGTGGGAGGCATGTTTGCCTCACCTAGTTTGTTTGGTTTCTAACCTCCTATTGGAATTGGGTCTTAGATTATCAGATCTAAGTAATCCAAGGTCTGATCTTGGTTGCTGAAGCACACATCCCTGGAAAATGCATTTTTCAGTCCTGTTTTGTTGAGAAGTCCCTTTTGGGATATTACATCATAGTCCCTTCAATTATTTTCGATTATGCCAAGTGGGTCCTAAAATTTTAAATCTCTTCCTTGAGCTCATTTTCCTTTTCATCACAAATATGCAATATTTTTTGTGATATTTGCATGCAAGTATTATTTTATTAAATTTAGTGGAATTTTTTTCAAAAAATATCATTGCAGATGCGTACTTATCTCTAAGAAGCTCAACATTATCCTCATCTTCACTAGGAAATTCATCAAGTATAGAATAAAAACCATCCAAATTATAACTATAAATGATCTCATTAGTATCTATACTTTCATATTTGCTACATGGAAGCACACTAGGTTTTTATGAAGCTTGATTTTTTTATTTGTCAGCTGCATCACTCACTCTAGGGGGACTAATCTTCTTTGGTTGAGGTTCTTGCCTTTGATGAGCCTTCTTATTTTTCTTATTCATACTCTTGTTTTCGACCTATCCATTTTTGTTGCTATCACTTCTAAATAAAACTTGCATTTTGTCCCAAATATCCTTGGAAAATTTTATATCTTCAACTTTCTCCAAGTCTGCACTATTGAGATTCTCAAAGATGATAAATCTTGCTTGAGAATTTTGTTGAATTACTTTGGGTGAAAGTGGATCCTTGCCACATCCTTTACAAACCAATCTCCAAATGTTAGATCCTTAAGACAATAATTTTTCTTTCACTATAGTATGTCCTACCTTGAAATTTTCAGTAGTTTAGACATATACTCCGAGAGGATTCATTCTGAAAGGAAAAAAAAATTTATTGCAAAATTTTCACCAATTTTCCCCAGATCTACTCTCCATTGATGAAGATGAAATGAAGAGCCCCACTCTAATACCACTTGTTAGAAACATTGAAAAATACTGAGAGGAGGGGTAAATCAATATTGTGTCTTATGATCTATTTTACTAATTTTTCACCTTACATATTTCAAACCCCAATGAATTTACTCATTAGAAACATTTACTCATGAGAAAATATTTTCATAAACCATAAAGATCAAGTAAAACATACGAGAATCTAAAAAAATATAACCACGAGAAGCAACACATCAATCAATAGCATGCACACATAAAGACATCAGATGTAAGGTGGAAACCACAAGGGAGAAAACCACCATGGAGTGTTATGTTATGATATTCTTCTATTATCATGAAAATTATCTCTTACATAGTCACTGGCCACTACCAATGTGAAAGACACCACTTTATTATCATGCAATCCACTACTCTCTCTAGGCCACAAACTGTATGAACTTTTCAAGCCCCCACCTACAGGAAACCACCACTCCCTCAAATTTGTAGGACACCAATTGTTGGAAGCAACCACTTCCAATAAGTCTCGCCTAGCCACCACTGGATGGAAGCCACCGCTCCCAAGTTCTCAAGTCACTATCTAAATGATTCTAGTAGACCTTTAATATGAAAGCCACCACTCACCACACTAAATTCCCTAACCTTCAAGCTCTTCTGTGGACCACGTTTCACAATGTTTTAGACTAGATCCATTATCTATACAATCAAACACATGTGATTCTATTTCATCCATTTTCATACTAGACTCAAAATATCAATTTGTACCCATCAAAAACTGAGTCAAATGTTAGCAATAGAACCTCAAACAAGACATCAATTGATCAAATAAATACATTATGCACAATTGAATCAAACTCTGCAACAACACACAATAATGATATGATCTACACGCTCAGGCATCAATAAATCAAACTAGAAGCCATACAAAAACTCATGTACTGAAGATGCAACAAGGAACTCTCCAACAATACCCCTGCAACACAAACATATAAACAAAATCAATATTTTATATGAAATATCTATAACAACAAATACAACAAAAAATATCCTCTCCATATCAACAATAACTGGGAACCACAATCTACAACACTAATAGATTATACATATAGATTTATTATAGCTCCATGAGCCTAAAAAATATGCTCCAAGTTTGAGCTATGATATTTTTTCCAAATTTTCAAACCTGCAACATACACATACTCTCTCAATTTCACAGTCTCTAACCCTTCTACTTCATTCTTGAAATTTTATAAATGATGGAAGATGCGATCAATATTCATCACTAATCCTCATAATATTTTAATTGATCACCTTCTATATGACAGTTAACTCAAGTCAACTTTATCCATAAAAAACCATGATAAAAAAACCCCGGCATATACCTTTAGAATTTAGTGGCATGCATAGAACTTGGAAACTAAGTCTAGATAGGGTAACATGGGTTATCCCTTCGGGAAGAGCATTAATAGGAGGGGTAACACATGTTTCATGAAAAAATAAACTGCTCCAACTCCTCCTAAAATTGATCCTCTATACTTGCAAACATCTCCCAAGAATGTAGATACTGTGTAAGCTCATATCAAGGATCTAAACATCATGTTAAGGCCTTTTTTTATAACCCTGTTTTCCACTCCAATATAGTAAGAGAGATACAAGTTCAACTTAACTCTATTGCTAGATAGGATGCATCCCCTTTCACCTTTTATTTTACTTATGTGAGATTTATTTCAAGTTAAAAGGGTGAAATTACATGATTGATTTATTTCTCATAATTATTTTTTCAAAATTTTACAATTACGAGATAACAATTATTTCATAAGTGAGATAATTGATAAAAAACTCATAATTATGAAAAAGGTTTCTAGATTTTTTTATTCCAAAGGAGTTCAACTTGACCCACTTGTGCATGAGTTGGTTAAGGGCTTACTGTTATAGAATTTTCCTAACTTCTCGAGCCTCTAGGTGTCTTGATACATTCTCTTGGAGGATAGAATGAACCTATATAATATCACCAAGAGGAAAGTAATATATAGATATATTAATCTAGAATTATAGTAAAAGGAATGCATACCTCCCAACAAATGAGATCCTCTCCTCAAGCTTGCAGCATGGTCTCCTCCTCCTTCCAGATATGTTACGTGAAAATTTGACCTGAGAAAGCAAGATACTTTTAACCTAGTAGATCAAAGGATTATATACCAAGATGTGAGTGTTTGATCATAAGAATATCAATAATCCTAACCCTTTGTTCCTATCCACACAACTAAACACATTTTACACTCATGCAATATGTTGCAAAAGAAAGGGCGAAAGATAAATACCCATCAACCTCACAAGTTTTGATAGTCTCTTGAGTCTGGTGTTGAGAAAACCTTGCTTCCACTTGAAGATATATCTTCCTCTTGCAATAATAAGGACCTTGCACACATGCACCACCAAAAACTAAGAATAGCCTTCCACATAGGCCTTATTAGTTCAAAAATAGCATGCACAAGAATAAAGTGTGATTCAGATTACAAATATAGGAAATGAACATATAGATATATTAATTAAAGCATGGAAATAAAAAGTAAGTATACCTCCAAAAAAGAGAGGCCCTCTCCTCCAACTTGGAACTTGACTTTCTTCTCTCAATGTAGCAAAGCTCCTGCACTATAATATGGATCCTTGCTCTCAGCCCCTTCCATCTTGGTGAGATTATATAGGTTCATTCTATGCTCTAGGAGATTGTATCTAAACACCTAGGGGATCAAGTAGTTAGGAAAATTCTACAATAATAGACCCCTAGCCAACTCATACATAAGTGGGTCAAGTTGATCTCCTTGGGAATAAAAAGCTTTAGAATTTTTTTTCACAATTATGAGTTTTTTCTAAATTATCTCAATTATGAGATAATTATTACCTCATAATTAAAATATTTTAATAAAATAATTATGATAAATAACTCAATCATGTAATTCTTCCCTTTTAACATGGAAAAAATCTCATATAAGTAAAATAAAATGTGAAATGGGATGAATTGTAGCTAGCAACTGAGGTAAGTTGAACTTGAGTCTCTCTTACTATACTGGAGTGCTAAATAGGTTTATAACAGACACCCCCTAATGCATGTTGTGAAACCAGCTCCAAAAATAGAAGAAAAGAGATATCAACGCCTCAGAAATAAGCCACTTCGAGGGGGAAACCTCCAATACATTACATGAATGAACAATTCTTGGATGATACAAATAAAAAAACCTCATTTTTATATATAGGAGTCCATGGGGCCACAATGTAATCCTAATGGGGCCACAATGTAATCCTAGCCAACCTAACAATAATAATTTAAGGGCACAATAATAAAAATATGGGGGTTACAAGGGTAAAATAATAACAATAAGGGGGTTATACTAACAACAATAAGGGACTATACTAGTAATATAGGGACCTAACATGCCCCTCTCCTTCAAAAAAGAGTTGTCCTCAACACTTGAGTAGCTCTGTGTGCTTCTGTATAAAATTCTCATCCTCCCATGTAGAATCCTCAGTGGGTAAGTTCTTCCACTTGATGAGATACTCTGAAATTGATCGATTCCATAGTTGTCAAGTTCTTGTTTCAATGACCACTTCAGGTTCCAATATGATTTTTCCTTCCTCATCTAGTTCTGGCAATATTGTTTGAATGAGAATATTTTCACCTATAACCTTCTTTAAGGATGAAACATGGAAAATTGGATGCACTCGTGAAGAAGCAGGAAGCTCCAATTTGTATGCCATAGTACCAATCTTTTGCAACACCTTGTAAGGACCATGGTACTTTGACGATAATTTATTATATTTCTTAGCTTGCTTGAGGGACATTTGTTTGTATAGTTGTAGCAGTAAAAATACCTAGTATCCTACATAAAAAATTCTGTCACTACGATGTTTATTTTCCTGTTGTTTCATTCGATTTTGTGCCAAATTCAGGTTGTCCTTTAAGAGTTAGAGAACTTCTTGTTGATGCTCGATGTGATATTCCATTGCTTTAACCTTCGAATTTTCTCTTAAAGATGATATGATGGATGGTGGATGATATCCATAAAGTGCCATAAATGGGGTCATTTTTGCTGCAGTATGGAAGGAAGTGTTATACCAACATTCAGCGAGAGGTAACCACTTGACCCATTGTTTTTGCTTATCAGATACAAAACAATGAAGATATCCTTCCAAAAATGTATTTACTATCTCAGTTTGACCATCAAATTGAGGGTGATAAGATGAGCTATGAGCTAATTGAGTATCCAAACAAGAAAATAACTCCGTCCAAAAATTTCCAGTAAAAATGGGATCTCTGTCGCTCACAATAACCATTAGGTTTCCATGTAGTTTTTGATTTGTGTCCATAAATGTAGTAGCAACTGTACTTGCTTTAAATGGATGAGTTAATGCACAAAAGTCTGCATACTTGGTAAGTCTATCAACTACCACCATAATGACACTCTTTGCTTTGGACTGAGGTAAACCTGTGATAAAATCCATTGAAATCTCCTCCCAACGTTGATTTGGAATGGATAAAGGTTGTAGAAGACCCGGGGTCTTAATTGTCTCAACTTTATTCTGCTGGCAAACCAAACATTCCGCCACAAACTTTTGAATATCAGATTTAAAGCCATCCCAAAAAAATTCTTTCTTCACCCTGTGGTAAGTTTTTAAAAATCCTGAGTGTCCTCCTAAAGGAGAAGTGTGCAATTCCAGAAGAATCTTTTGTTTTACTTGGGAATTCTTACAAAGATATAAGCGATCTTTGTACCATAAGGAATCATTTTTCCAACTAAATGTATCAGATGTACTAGGATCTTTCTGCAACTTTTGAATGAGTGTCCATACATCTTTGTCCTTCTTCCATTCATCTCTTGCTTCGGTTATCCAATCTGGTTGGATAATAGAAATGGCACAAATAAATGCTTCCACCTCTTCATTCTTTCTTGAGAGTGCATCTGCAACAACATTTAGCTTCCCTTTTTTGTATATTATTTCAAAGTCATAACCCAACATCTTTGTGACCCATTTTTGTTGCTCTTCCGAAGATATTCTTTGTTCCAAAAAGTGTTTAAGACTATCATGATCAGTTTTTACCTTGAAGTGTCTTCCCATTAGGTAAGTTCTCCATTTCTTTAGTGCATGCAGTATTGCTAACATTTCCTTCTCGTAAATAGGTTTCTGTAAATACTTTCCTTTGATTGGACGACTTTCAAAAGCAATGGGTCTTCCTTCCTGCATTAAAACTGCACCAATTCCATTTCCTGAGGCATCACATTCCACAATAAAGGTTTTGTGAAGTCTGGCGTAGCTAAGACCGGTGCTAGGCACATTTCCTCTTTAAGATGTTCAAAGGCCTTAGTTGCTTCAGGAGTCCATGAAAATGCATCTTTCTTCAATAATGTTGTTAGAGGTGCTGCTATTCTCCCATAATTCTTAACAAACTTGTGATAATACCCCGTTAACCCGAGAAATCCTCGCAACTGCTTTATGGTTGTGGGGACTTTCCATTCCTTAATGGCTTTAATTTTGTTAGGGTCTACCTTAACACCCTCGTGAGATACAATATGACCCAGATATTCCACCTCTTGTACTCCAAAGAAACATTTGGATGTTTTTTCATATAATTGTTTCTCCTGCAATAGTTTGAGCACCCCGTCAACATGTTGAACATGATCCTTCCAAGACCTGCTATAGATTAGTATATCATCAAAAAATACTAGCACAAATTTTCTAAGGAAGGGTTTGAAAATGGAATTCATCAACCCTTGAAATGTAGAAGGTGCATTGGTAAGGCTAAAAGGCATGACCAAAAATTCATAATGACCCTCATGAGTTTGAAATGCTATTTTCGGAATATCTTTAGTCTTGATTCTAATTTGATGATATCCTGAACGAAGATCCAACTTGGTAAAATAAATTGCTCCATGTAATTCATCCAATAATTCATCAATCACAGGAATGGGAAATTTATTTTTAATGGTGAGCTTATTGAGCTCCCTATAATCTGGACACATGCGCCATAATCCATCCTTCTTGTGTACCAATACTACAGGAGCAGAGAAAGAACTTTGACTAGGTTGAATTATACCCGCCTCTAACATTTCTGCAATCATACGTTCAATTTCGCTATTTTGGACATAAGGATATCTATAAGGCCTGATTTTTGGAGGAACACTTCCTGGAATCAAATGAATAGCATGATCATGATCATGAATAGGTGGGAGTCCTTTGGGAGTTTCAAACACCTTGGAATGATTGTCCAAGACTTGTTGGAGATCTGCAGAAATAGATGATTTTGATGTCGGAACTTCTAGTGAGCATAATTGTGCAATTATGCCTTGTTGTTCTTTCTTTAGAAGCTTTGTCATGACATTAGAGCTTATTATCCTTCCTGGCTTCCCTTCAATACCCCGTAATTCGACTTCCTTTCCTTCTGAAAAAAATTTCAAGAAAAGTTCTTGAAAATTAAAAGCTACCGTCCCCAAAGATTGTAACCATTGTACTCCTAGTACAACATCGGCACCTCCCATAGGAATGGCAAGCATTGGACTAGTCAATACATATTCCCCCATGGTTAGCTTGATATTATGGCATTTTCCAGAGAAATTTATAGTTCCTCCATTTTCAACCATCACTTGACATTCTGGTGTTGGGTATAGGAAACAATTCAATTCCTTGGCTACCTTACAATGCATAAATTATGGGTGCTACCTGAATCAATCAACACTATTAAATTTTTCTTCCTGATATGTCCTTCTGTCTTGAGAGTTTTAAGAGTGGTAATTCCTGCCAATGCATTACACGATATGGTCAGACTCATTTCTTCCTCTTCTAAGGTTGGTTCCTGGTGTATATTATATTCTTGTTCATTTTCTTATTCCTCTTCACAATCTATGTAAAATAATTTCTTATCAGCACACTTATGACCTTTAGTGTATTTTCTATAACAACTGTAGCAAATCCCTTTTGCTCTTTTTTCTTCCCATTGTTGTGGTTTCAACCTTGTAGGTTGTGGAAATCTAGGAGTAGCAACACTTCCCTCTTTATAGAAGTGAGTGGTAGGCTTCCTTGTCGCCATAATTTTACATTCAATGTTTCTTGCCAACCTGAATTCATTCTCCAATGAATCATGTTCCAAAATGCAAACTTCATGTTGGATGTTATCCTTTAAAGTACCTATGAAGAGATCAATCCTGTGTTCCTCTGGAATATTGTTTACCCTTATATTCAATTTTTGGAAGTCCTCAATGTGCTCCCCCACTAAACCCTTTTGTTTGAGATTTATCAATTGGATAAATAAGGTGTTGCTCTTTGTATCCTCATAATGTGCTATCATTTCCTCGGTAAAAACTGAACAAGTGACAATTTTTTTACGGGAGAAAAGCCATCGATACCATACAAATGTATTTTGTTCTAAATGTAAAGTTGTAATGTGTACCTTTTGTGTGTTTTGCACATTATTGAGATCAAAATATTGCTCCATCTATAATATCCATGTTACAGGATCCTTTCTATCAAACTTCCTCATATCCGTTTTTGGAATATGGTGGTTCTTCCCACAAACATTAGAGTTTAAGAAATCACAATTAACATTTATTTTGTTCTCATCATGAGTTTCCTCTACTATCTTTTCACCATTAGGAAACATTTGTTGTATCAACTTTTTCAAACCTTCCATGTCTACTTTTAGATCATTCTTCATGTTTTCCATTTTTTCATCGATATTAGCATCCATGTCATCCATCTTAGATTCCATGCCAGCTTCCATGCCATCTATCTTAGCTTCCATGCAATTCTTCAAACCATCCATATTATATTCCATGCCTTTCTTCAAACCATCCATCTTAGTTTCCACGCCTTTCTTCAAAACTTCCATGTCATTTTTTGTTGCTCATTGTGAGAGCAAAATTTGTTGCACTTGCTCTTGTAAATTTGATATGTCATGTTGCCATTCTTCGTCTTCATGAGTCATAGTAGAGCCTTCTAAAGGCTTAATGGGTGTTGAATTATTTCTAGGGGCCATTTTAGAATCTAATACTGATATATATTCTACAATATGCCCTTGGAATCAATTCAACTTGATTCTTCAAACAAGACTTATGCAATTCGGGAAACAAATAACACACCTTTTACTTGCTTTTGAGGAGCTCTATATTGAAATTGAATTATCTCTGTAATTTCAGATCCTCAATATTGTAAATTCGGCCTTGTAGTAGCCCTCTGAATTTTCTTTCAAATGTCACAGGTCTGACCTAATTTGGATTCTTCAAGGCAAATTAATGTCCAATCTCCCACAATGACCTAATTATGGACTGGTTCAGTAGAGAAAAATTGTACGACTTGCCATGTGTCAGTGTTTCCTCCTTTGGCTTTGAAATTGATAGAAAAGAAACTAAAGTCTGTGTAATTTTGGCCACGTTTTACATCATTTCAATCCGATGCTCAAAGAGAGAGTTATGAAGATTTTCCCACAATAACCTCTTTGAGATGAAATTCAGGAGGTTGAAAGAGACCTAACTTCCATAGATCATATCTCCACAAATATTGCAAACCAAGCTCTAAAATTTTGTGACGCTATTCCTTAGGATTTTGGCTTCACTCTCTAAAATTTTCAGCTTCTGAAACTTCGTATAAAAAACATTATAGCTCAAATTCCATGATGACCTGTTTAGGTTAAATTCAGGAGCCTACAAAAAGCCCTAGCTTCCACTGACTATATCTCTGAAAATATTGTGAACCAAGCTCTGAACGTTTGCAACGATGTTCCTTATGATTTCGGCTTCGCACTCTAAAAATTTCAGCTTCTGAACCTTCATAGAAAAAAAGTTATAGCAAAAATACCACAATGACCGGTTTGGAGCAGCGAAAACCCTAGAATCCAAAGCTCTGATACCAAATGTTGTGAAACCAGCTCCAGAAATAGAAGAAAAGAGATATTAATGCCTTAGAAATAAGCCACTTCGAGGGGGAAACCTCCAATACATTACATGAAAGAAAAATTCTTGGATGATACAAATTACAAAACCTCCTTTCTATATATACGAGTCCATGAGGCCACAATGCAATCCTAGTTGGGCCACAATGTAATCCTAGATGACCTAAAAATAATAATTTAGGGGCACAATAATAACAATATGGGGGTTACAAGGGTACAATAATAACAATAAGGGGGTTACACTAACAAGAATAAGGGACTATACTAGTAATATATGGACCTAACAATGCATGAGGTTAGAAGAGAAACGAATGGCCGAAATCCATTACATCAAAACTCAGAGCTCAAAATGGGAGGAAGGAGCCAAGATTTCAAAGATGGATTGGGGAAACTCAAGAGCTGGAGTCTCAAATATGTAGATAACATCCCCAATGCAGGCATACCCATGCTCGATTATCGAGAGAAACTGAACATGGCCACCAAACATAAACCGCAGATCCATGACATGAAATGCTAAGATATGGCCACAAATAATACACAATGAATCCATGTGATCAATAAAAAAATATTGTAGACACAAAAAAAAATAGTGTGGTTCTATGTCACAATATATATCAGTAATACTATGGAAACCTAAGATAGGAGGCACCCTAGAGTAGTATTCAAAGTACATAAATGATAGATAACTCTAACACAACACGACAAGGGTTCTTGGTAAGGGTGATATTTCCATAACCCAAGGTCTTCAACATAACACTGACGGTAAAAATCTACAATATGCGAAGGAATGAGTTGATGTCGAACATGGTATAAATCATATGATTACTGGTCAATGAGGCATACCATTAACAGACATGAGGGGACCCGCCAATGATGGAAATGGATTCAAAGGTACCTAGAATATTCCAATGAGTGTGAATAGATGAGATTATGTCAAACACTCATGGACTTGGTCAATCAAGAGTTAATAATGTAAACCCAATATTGATTGTGAGGAAGGCTACCACTGATGAACGCAAGCACCAAGGTACTATTGGCTCCTAGATAATGAGTTGAAGTTGACATGAGAAGATATGTCGAATGAGGGAATTGATGTATCCCCCATGAATCAACACGGAACAAAATGAGAAGTTATGTGAATGGATGAAGTCATGATATGATGAAGTATAATTGAAAAAGGGACGGCTGATACAAAAAGGTCAATGAGTACTATAGAAGGTTGACATAGGAAGAAAAATATCAATGAACGATAAGACATGAAAAAAAAGCAACTACGCAATTACCCCAAAAACTAGAATAAAACTAGTCTTTATTCTTCATATTTTAGAGAGATTTACTCATTACATAATCTCACAATTAGTAGGCTCCAAAATCCTCTAAAATTTTGGTTTCAAACTTTTATTCCTCTCCTGGAATAATATAACACCCTCCTCCCATATTTACCCAAGATAATTGTTCCACCCAGTTAAAAATGTGATGAAATGCCACTATGGCGTGATTCAACCTCTTAGGCCACCTAAAGGAAGTGGAACCAACAAAAAAAAACCTATATGACCTTCCACACATACTACGGAACCTTAGGATACAACCAACCCTTCTAGGTGACCAACCCCTAAGGAAACTTAGCATTTGACTGGTCTAGACCCTCAACCGCTCCCATGAAAATCCCTACAAGAGACTGAGGCCTTCAATTTTTTCCCACAACAAGGCATGCCAAGAACTGTGGACTTTTCCATATATTTCTGAGCCAATGACCCTAAGATACTATGCCACTTTTTTCAGGTCTAGGGCTCAGGCCACTGCCCAGAACTTCCTGAAACTTTTAGAAATGATAAATAAAAGGGGAATAAGGCTACTAATCCAAACATTGGTACAAGTAATTTACTAGACGCCTACTAGCCATGATAGGCATTTCATCAAATATATTACAATGATGCATTCTATAGGTCATAGCAACAAATCTGAACATAGGGGTCTCATACCGATCTAAGAATCATTAAGGAGCATATATCCCTTATCAAAATATCTTCATTATCACCAATTAGGTCATATATTCATTTTCCATTCGTTTACTAATCAAAACATGATGAGATCAATACATCATCACTATTATAAAACATACTCATAACCAACATATAGAGAACATAAATAACAAGGATATAACAACCATATAAACCACATAATAACAAGTAAATTTACCCATCAAATACAAGAGGAAAAGAGTTATTTTTGAAATAAATAGAATGAAACTAGGTCTGGCACTTCCATGAACCACCCGACCATAGATTGGGCTGAACCAAATATTTATTTTAGCAAATCACCCCCGTGCCATATTCCAATTATGAATGTGTGATCTCACAAAACAAATCAAACAAACCAAACTAGGGCTTCCAAAGGCCAAAAAACCTTAACCCTCAACTAATGATTCCACCTCCTAGTTTGAAATCACTCACCATCACCAAATTGGTCTCTACCCAAGTTTTCCAGGGCTCCAGAGCATTTTCTCCAATCAGGGCTCCCAAGACTAGTAACTCAACCCACAACCGTTGTTAGGATTCCATAGTATTTGTCCAACCATGGGTTCTAGGACTAGAAACTCAACCCACCAAGGGCTTCAAGAGAATTTTTCCAACCAAGGGTTCCAAGACTAGTAACTCAACCCAGGATGTTACTGGGCTTCTAGAGTATTTGTCCAACAAAGGCTTCGAGGGATTAGTGTTGGGCCAGAATTTTGAATTATGGATAAATCACGCTTCCCTAGACAGGTGCTAGTCTAGAACAATAGGTGAAAGACTAGACGACTATTTCTCCTAACTCAGAACATATACACAGAGAGGATTGGAGGCTTACTTGTTCAGTCGCTTCCAAATGGCTCCTTCTGTCGCTTCTGTTGCAGGTTCAAATTCAAGCAGTTTGTGAGCTGAATGCTTCATGCAAGAAATAAAATTGAAACAACAGAAGATGCAATAATATAGATATCTATTCAATCTAGTTAGCTAAATCAGTAAATCATAAACCATACACATCAACTCAGATCTTGCAATATGGAAAATCAAAGCCAATACAGATGCATATAGGGAAAAATAAGCAGTACTCTTTATTGATGATAGAAGGATAGGTTACAACCTAGTGAATGATTTGAAGTGACCTTCGAGCAACGTTCCCAAGCCTCATCACATTATAAATCTCTCCAACAACAGCTACACAGATCTAGCTCTCAATTGAAAATTCTCTAACATTTCTCTACTCAAATTCTTCCTCTTCAAGCACTTAGATCTGTGTTCAATTTATAGATGAACTGTAGGTTGTTTTGCAATAAATTAATTTCCAATAATAGGCAATACATGTTTCCAGTCATGTATATGTCAAATGGACACTTGGATTTGAAGCTTGACACATGTGAACTCTTCTAGAAGGCACTAGCCAAGTGGAGATTCCAAAACAATGAGAATTTCGCTCCCAATGTGACCAATGCACCTTTGAATGTCGGGAAGTGCTTTGCAGAGTAGCCTTGCATGGGGCTACCTGCATATGCAACGCACTTAGGCCCCTTAGAGCCTGCGTTGGTGAGCTCTCATATGTTATATAATAAGCTTCAAACCTTGGAAACCTTTGCTTGATGAAAGTATTGCTTGATTTGTCTTATTTCTTGTCTTAAGGCATGTAGCAACTGAAATTATAGGGAGTGATAGACCCTTGATCATTGGTCCTTGAGATGATGTCGAGTTAACTAGGTCATTGGGAATGGTGCCCAAATTGACCTATAACAATTTCCCCCTAAAGCATGAGATCCAAATAATAAGAACATTTGATTGAGATGCTTTACACTGTGATGAGCCTAGAAACGAAGCGGAGTGGTTACCTGCATCAATATTACAATACATTACGTCATGATATATCCTCTTTGATCATAATTGCTGAGGGTAGGCATTCCCATGTTCAGCACATAAAACAATCTAATAACATGTACATAATTCAGAAAGTCATCTACATTGGAATGTTGCCCAGATGCAGACATGCCTACAGATATAGGCCCATGTTTGGATGAAAATTTGTATGTAAGGTCACCGTACAGATGATGTGTACAACAATCCTGAAATTGCATCCTGGGTGGTTGAAACTAGATCTTGGGTCTTCTTATCTCATTCACTCGATCATTCGGGTACAATTCTACCCATGTGAATATATGATTTGTATTCGAACATGGAAAGACATCATTTGATTACTAGCCAATGATGTGAGCTGCTAACAAATGCGAGAGAACCACAATTAATGTTAATGGCCCTCAAGGTACTGCAGTACATTTCGTAAGGCGTGAATAGATGATCTGATGTCGAACGGCAAACAAAATCTTTCCATCAAAGGTCTGGAAGTGAGGATCTTTTTGATGCGGTAACAAGCCTCATGGTACTGGAATCTGATTTTTCTAAGTGAACTTCATGGATATTGATTTGTCGTCGACAAGAAGTCACCATATTGCAAAACTAGAGTTACCGATTTCAGAGACAAGGGTATGACTTGATATAGCAATTTTCAAGGATGACGGTCATGAAAGTGAAGGTTTATGAGTATTGGAGAAGGATGAGTTTTTAATCACTAGATGACTTCTCTTGAACATATCAGCGACACTATGATGAGTTGGCATCATTGACCCAAAACTGAAGTGAAGGTATCATTAACCATAGGTGTGAATGAACCGTCAAGATGATTACCCAACCCAAACAGTCACGGACATGGAGTGAAAGAAGTGTCATGTTCAAGAGCGACTTGCTACCAAAAAGAAAATTTTCTCACTTTTCCCAAATTTTCCTCGGTCATTTGTCGACCAATACCTCTTTATTTTTTAACAAGCTTGAGGAGGATAACATTTTCTTGATCTATAATTCAACCCTTCGGACGAATAAAGTATCGCTATTTAATAATTTAATGAGTCTAGTGATGAATGAAACTTGATTCCTGCCATGATCGAAAAGCCCGTCGCTATTTTATGTTTTGACGAGCTTAACGACAGCGATAGCCTAGTTCTTTTTCATATTTAGAGAGTCTGAAAAAAGAGGACGAAAGAGAAATCCAAAAGTACTTTTTTGTAAATTTGTCTCTCAAACCTGAAAAAGTGTAAAATAATATCTGAAAGAACCTCTTTGGTCATGTTTAACCAAGGTATTCCTTTTTCTTAAAGAATTCATCTCCGTCCGGAAAAAGGTTAAACTTATACTAAGTAGATATCAATTCATTTACTTTAACGAGCTCGAAAAGACAAGTGCTCAGAAATCATTTCACATTATCAGAGTCTGAAAAGAGCTGAAAAAAGACTCCAGGGGTTCCTTTTCTGCTGTTATATAAGCTCTAAAAAGAGATAAAAGTGTGCTTCAAATCCTTTTTCATTTTTAACAAAGCTCGAAAAATAAGGAGAAAAAGTATGCTTTGTGGTCAAGTCTTTCTTTGAATAAATTTTCACGACTAATCTGTTCATCAGTTGTATTTCCTGTTCAGAACAACATCAAATACATTAAAAATACCTATTTCATGACAAAAACATAATAAAACCATAGTCATAGAAATAAATTTAACTTGCAAACAATTAAATGACTATATAAAGTAGTTTCACTATTTATTTTTACCATTCCATAGTTATCATTTGCATTTTGGAGCTCTGAACCTGATTTTGCCCCCAAATTTCAGTCATTGATTGCGGTCATTTCTGTGGATGGATTTCATCGTCGTTTTATCCAGGTTAGTACCATGAACCTCCTCTTCCCTTTGGTATTCATTTAATTTCCATTCCTTGCATATTTTTAGGGTTTTAAGGTCCCTAGGGTAAATTTTGCCCAAAATGAGGGCAACGCACCCCTAAATGTCGAAACCTGTGTTGCATAGAAGGTACAGTGAAGGGTACCTACATATGCAACACACTATCTCAACTCAGGGATTGTGTTGGGTGCAGTTCAAGTTTTTGGTTTTCATGTTGTGCCCAAAATTTTCCTAGTTTTTTGCAATGAATGGAATCTAATGGATCTTATGGTTTTATTTCAGGTTTCCATCAGATTATAATGAATATTACATGGAGGGAAAGAGAACATGAAGAACAAGATATGATTTCCTTGAAGGATATAGGTATTGTAAGAGCCCTAAGAGATTGTGGACTACATAATTACTTCAAATTGTTGGGAATGAGGCAACAAATAGAAATCTTGGACTTCTTAATTCCAGCATGGGATCCAGAGATAGAGGCATTTCACATTAAAAATCAAGTGGTTTCCATGACAGTTGAGGATGTGTATTTTCTCACAGGTTTTTTGAGGAGAGGTTTGCCCATTTCTCTCACAGGGTCTACCATTGGAGGAGAGACAGTGAGGGATTATGTTATGCAGTATTGCTATCCAGGGTCATAACCTAGCAAATATGGGAAAATAAACATATGGGATGTCAGGGATTTTCCTTTGAGAACCATCCTTTTAACGATTTCTAAACTTGCTAGCACTGTTACACTACATGTAGCGAACAGATCGTATATGTAGTATGCGCTAGAGTTTTTAGAGCCAACAGTCTTCAACTGGTCTGAAGTTGTTCTATCTCAGATAAAGGAAAAACTGAATAAAACAAAGGGAGGAAGGAAGAAAAATTTCAGTTATGGTTCAATCATTATCTCCTTCGCTTTGGAATGGATTCCACTGATGCAGCCACAACATGTAACACTGGATATTTCTAGTCCTAGAGATCCTCAAATGCAGATATGGGTAGAACTCATGGGTCGGCATGTAGGCCAATTGACCATTGTGTTCTCTACTGCATTCTTTGCCTAGTTCCGGTGACAGATCGTCGCCATCAATGAGTATGCATATGTAGGCGTCGACTTCCGAGGAGATCTGGATTTAGTATTACCAGAATGCACTCAGAGGGGTGCAATAGGTAAGAGTGATCTGACCATGTTTTTTGATTTTTCTAATTTTTATAAAAAAAAAATTTGTTTTCTGTTTCTTTCCAATACTAAACTAAATGTTTGATGTAATGCATATATCAGTCATTTTCAACTAGTAGAGGGACCAAAGTGTGAAGCAGATGTGCCAGCAGAAAGGGATGTCGGGAGAGCATTCCTTCAGGACCTTGATATGGTTGAGACTCTAGCTGAGCTTCAAAATCACATATAGGGGTTGACCTTTGGGATTTCTAAGAAGTGTTGGATTTCTAATAGTATAAACACTAGTAGGTTGTAATACCACAATTTGTGAGTCTAACCTTATGATTATGTGGTTAATACCAAATGAAATGGTATCAGAGAGAAGTTTGATCAACGCACTATACTCAGCGATATTGTTCGTCGATCTACCAATACAAATCCCTTGAAAACTCACTAACTCGCCGTTCAGAGTGAAAATGGCCCACGCTGTAGAGGATAGATTTTGCGTACTACAACTAGCACCATCAGCATATCCAATAAATGGTTTCAAATATCCATACATCTACCATAAAATGTAAAGAGGATTACTAACATCAAGAAACTCTAAAAACAAATTAAGATAGTGAATGCAGATCAACAACATATATACAATATAATACAAAAAAATACTACGCTCATGATTAAGCATAGTAACGTTTAAGATACAACCCATTTCTAGGCTGTGCTAATGGAATCCCATCGTAATCAACTAACTCGTAGGCACCTTTAGCAAGAACACTTTTGACAATATAGGGGCCATGCCACAATGGCTCGAATTTCCCTGTACCTATTACATCAGCTTCTTGGTCATAAAGAAGGACCAAGTCGCCCTCTGAGTAGATGCAAGGCTGGATATTTTTGTCATATTGCACTTTTATACATGTCTTATGTGCTTCGTTGGCCAATTGGGCTTCACGACGCGTTTCATCAAGATGGATGAGGTTAAGGAGGTGCGCTTCTTCTTTTGAGGTGTCAGGTAACAAGTATATCGTGAGTTTTAATGATGATATTTCACATTGGATTTGTAAGATAGCTTCCAGACCATACACCAATTTAAAAGAAGTAAATCAGGTTGTGTTTCTCACTGATGTTTGATACGCCCACAAAGTGGAGTACAGGATCAAGTGCCAGTTCCTTTAACAGACTCCTATCATTCATTGAAGCATTTGTTTAAGAATTTTGTTAATAGCCTCAACTTGTCCATTTGATTGTGGATAATGAGTAGAATTATCATGTGACAATCCTAACTTGGTAGTCAATTCAAACATCATATGGTTGCGAAAATGCTTCACATGATTCTTAACTATAGCCTGTGGTACCCCAAACTGTGCAATAATGTGGTTGAAGAAAAACAATGCAGTGGTTTGCCCTGTGTTAATGCATGTAGGCATCTCTTTGGCCCATTTGGTAAAATAGTCGACTGCGAAAATAATATAACCATGCCCCCCAGATGAAGGAGGGTTACAGATCATGAAGTCAATACCCCATTTCGTAAATGGTCCAGCAGAGACAACATGATGCATTGGCGCTAGCGGTTTGCAGATTTTCGATCAAAAATTTGGCATGCATGACAACTTCTGACTGCGAGGATGCAATCTCGAAAAATAGTATGCCAAAATTAACCAATGCAGAGTATCTTCTATGCGGTAGCATATCCAGATAAGTGTCCACCACAAGCCCTAGCATGACAATAATTTAACACTTTTTTAGCCTCCTCATGAGTGAGGCACCTCCTTAAAATGGTATCGACACCACGATGATAAAGCGTATCGCCGACGATCAGATAATATTTGGCTTGGTATCGAATACGTCATTGTTCAGAGCAAGAGATATTAGGTCGAAAAGTTTGGGTTTGGAGATAAATGATGAAATCCCAATACCAAGGATCATATGATCCGATCAGAAATAGAGACTTGTCTAGAATAGATGGTTTTGACGTAGTAGCAGTACTATCAGAGGGAAGGTCATAGAGAGGCTCAGCCAAAACTAAAGACTTCTTTGACTTGGATTTTATGAATTCAAAATAAAATTCTTACAAAAAGACAATCCATTTTTAATATTTTCCCCCCAAAAATTGGCGTGATAAGATATAAGTCATGGGGTTGCAATCCAAAACTATTGTTGTTTTTCAGAGCAAGATATAATGGAAAAATATTTGGACAACTTGAACAGCTGCCAAGGAAATATTTTCCACGTATGAGTACTTAACTTCCGTATCATTGAGATTACGACTCAAATAATACATTGGATGTTCAATTCCATATTCTACTTGGACCAAAACTGTAGCGATGGTCATTTCAGCTGCAACAATATATAGGAAATAATCATTTTGATTATTAGGAGGATACATTAATGACGCTCGGACAAGAGTGTCCTTGACAGCATCAAAAAAAACTTGTGCAACTTGATCCCAATGGAAGGGAAACCCATTTTTCAATAATAAAGTAAATCCTTTAGCCATTTCGGCATATTTTGGAATGAACCTTCACAGGAAGTTAGTCGTTCCTTTAAGTTTCTGTATCTGAAGTAAGTTTGACGGTGCAATGAAATCAATAATGGCCTGAACCTTCAATGGGTCTATTCAAATTCCTTCTTTTGAGACTACAAATCTAAGCAATTGACCAGAACCAACACAAAACACAAATTTATGTGGATTGAGGCATATCTTGTAGTGTCGGCAATGTAAGAAAATGGATCTCAAATGCATCGGGTGATCAGTATGATTTCGTGAATGCACTGGTAAATCGTCTAGATATGGTTGAACAATGTGCTTGATGTCGTTGAAAGGATAATCCATTGCTCTCTGAAAATTTTCCCTAGCGTTCTTTAAAGCAAACGGAAGTTTCCTATATGTGAATGTGCCCCAGGGACAGATGAATGCTGTCTTATGTTGGTCATCTGGTCAGATATTGATTTGATTGTAGCCGGAAAATCCATACATGAACAAGAATATTTCGCATCCACCACAATGATCAATAATCTGGTTGATAAAGGGAGTAGGATAGTTGTCTTTTGGACAAGCATGATTAACATCCCGATAATCGACGCACACTCTAATGGTTCCTTGTTTTTTCATAACAAGAATGATATTGGAAACCCACTCAGTTAGTGGAACAGGGTAAATGAAACGAGCACGCAAAATTTTTTCACCTTCTACTTTGATGGTAGCGGCTTTCTTTGGATGAACAAGATGAAGCCGTTGGCGCACCGGTTTGACATCAGGATACATATTCATAGTGTGTTTAACTATACTAGTATTTATGTCTGGCATTTTCTCGTAAGACCAAGAAAATACGTCACAAAATTCACGAAAAAGAGAGTTATATGAATCAAGTTTTGATGGAGAATAAGATACACCGACATGAATATTTTCTACAATGCCATATTTGGTCAAAATATCGATAGAAATCGTTTCTTAAATATTTGATAAGTTTCACTCAGAGTCAATTGCATTAATCGGTAAAGAATTCGAAAAGAAAGTTTTGACGGATGGGTGATATAGTTCATTGAGATTGTTTTCTTCATAATCAGGAAGATGGGAATGATGATGATAATCTTCCCATGGTTCTCCTTCTGACATCATATCTTCCAAAATATTTTCATCTATCAAAAAATTTAAGGAAAATGGATTATATGGAGTACCAAAATCTAAAGAACGATCAACCCAAACACTCGGCGACACTGATTTCAGATTTGCCACCCAAGCCAAATAGATTTATTGATATGCTAGCTCAATAGGGTTGGGTGGTAAAAAATCATCCAACATAGAAATTTCAGAATCACCTGTACTCTTCCTTAAGCCAGATAGAGTGGAAGAGATCATGTAGCAGGTATCTATACTTGCAATTTTTGCTGACGTCGCGGGCGGCGGTAATGCAAAGGTTCCCATAAGAGTGGAATCCTTTAAGTGTCCTACACCAATGTTCTGGATTTATAGTTGGGGTAAGTGAACAAAAGGAACGCTTCTAGTTACCTGTGAAGCAAAGGCAAAAAAGGATAATTGATTAATGATTGTGATTGTACCTTTATGTGGAAAGGAAATCATTCTAAAATATGTAGAAAATATGGTAGTCATTGCATATACCCATGGTCTTCCAAGTAAAATATTATAGTCAAGGGGTCCATCAAAAACCTCGACATCAATATTCACTATTTTTCCCCCAATTCAACATGCAGGTTATTAATAATACCACAAGGTTTATATGTGCATCCATCAAAAGCCTTCAACGTCGTCGATGCTTGTGATAATCATGGCGAGCCAAGTGACTTCCAACATTTTAGAGACATAATGCATGTAGATGCTCCCTCATCAATAATAGTGTGATGAACAAGGTGATTGAGAACATTTACTTGTATGGAGAATGCCAATTCTACTGGTAATTGTGGCACATAGCCCGTATGGTTAAAGACGACAAGATTAGAATCAGTCGGATCAATTCCACCAATGGCCGACAATAAAGCATTCTTTTAGGAGGGACAATTTTGTAATACCTCAAGAGCAGACATAGCTGAAAGGGATTGAGCCTAATATTCAACTATATTATAATTTTGTGCAGCTCTTGCTCGAGGATTATATGTCGATTTATGAGTTACTCCCTTTGGTGGCTTAATTGTTAATTCAGGAATAATAGTAGGTGGTACTGATTCAGTTTATGGATTCGTTGTCAAGGTAGTAGTTTGATCAGTACCCGGACTACCATAGTATTTATTCTGCGTCGACACCAAAATATCTTGTGAAGGTTTTGTGGTGGATAACATTAACACTTGGGAACTAGGAGCTGGATCTGTAACAACCAAATTAGTGTCTGGATTCAGAAATGGGTCTGTCAACACAGATGATGCATGGGAAGTCTTGATGATTTTTGAGACTTCAGCACAACGAGGACAATCCCTAACAAAGTGTTCCTCATTATAGATTATGCATGGATAACTAGGTTTCCGTGGTCCAGACGGTTGATCAAACAATCTTTCCTGCAGGTTAGAAGTTTGCTTTTTCTTTGATTTCCCCTTTTTCTTACTTCCTGGTTGCATGTCACTTTTTCCTTTGTCAAATGACACAGTGTTAATTTTGGAAGTAGGAGCAGGATCAGATGTAGTAGCATGGTGTGTGTTTATAGTGCCTATTAAGTCGTCTCTAGCATGAGAGTCCTTTATTTGAGGAGGAACATTGAAATTAGATCGCGATGCATTAGGAATTTATTCATAGAGCATGCCAAACTGAGTCTTCTATGACGATGCCACCCTTAGCCACATTCTCAGTTATAGATGGTAACAGGGATTTAATGAACCATTTAGCAAGGAGCTGATCTAGAACAAATGTCTTAACAATTTGTCAACGATGACGCCACTCATGAATATGATCAGAAATGTGAGTAGCATTAGTATGTTAAAGACAGTAGCTAGGGCAGTGAAATTGTCAAAAGAAGCTCTATGTAACTCAATGTACCATTTAGTAGCCGAACCTGTAATCTTGTGCTGGAAAAGACGTAGTCAAACAGAATCATCATTTAGGGAATTTGATGAACACCATAAATGATAAGTCATGACATGAGTTGACGGATCTTCTCCAGGGTTTCCATTGAATTTAGGAATATTGGAGGGTAATTTATGAGGTATCACCAGCCACCAAGGAGCATAATTTATAGGATCATTGGTTTACTGGTTTAAATCTGGTAATTCCAAGGTTGCAACAAAAGGCAACTGTCGATTAAGGTCAGGTTGAGCATAGCCAGGGTAATATGGAATTGCTTGGGAAATAGGTCTTTGAGCACCAACATATGAAATCTATTGCTGGTAACCTAGATAGGGTTTGTTTTGCATGGAAAATGCTTGAGAATCCTGTTGACCAAAACCTGGATATGATACTTGTTGAAATGAAGTTTGAGGCATTTGCGCCTGTGGCTGCTAAGGGGTCTGTCCACCAAAGTTATAACCCAAATTAGTATAAATCGGATTTGGTTGATATTTTTAGGGATCTGTAATATTAGCAGATTGGTAAGACTAAAACTGCAAAAACAACATCATTTCAACCAACTTTGGGATTCTAGGATCTAGCCCTCCTGAATCCGGAGAGGGATCTCTCCAATAAGTACAAAGATGGATTTGTCTTTGAAGTTTGGGGTAATGATATTAGGCTAGTTATAAAGGCCAAGGGTTTTGTTTATTTTTGGATGATTGAGCATGAATATTGTTTTGAGGGGAAAGTTATAAGTGCAAAGAGTTTCAAAGGTGAGAAGTTGCAAGTGGATAGAACAGCTAGGTTAAAAGATAGATATAACGTTGGATTTTAGTCCATTGGGCTATGGAATCATATCAGGGATTTAATTGAACAACAACATCAAGATTGATCCAAGGGGCAAGTCATCTATGTCACAAGATCATTGAGATTGAAATGATGGAATGGAAACAATAAAGTGTTGGAGGGGTGGAAACTGATAATAATTTCACAAGGGATTTATAGTCAGTCCAAACACGAAAAATCCTCTTAAGTAACTGTTTAAAACCAACCAAGTGCAGGGCCAACCATTGACTTCTTGGGCAAGTTTGTATTAAAGCAGCTTAATTGAAAAAAAATCCAGTAATCCACCTAATTACTTTCAGAAAGTGTGAAAACATATAAGAGAAAAAAAAGTGAATCTTAAGATCAGATAAAGTACTTTTAATCCTAGTCTGCTTTTAGACAACACCAAGGGAAATTTTCATAATCTTCCTTTGGAGAATAGAAGCTAGAAACAGGGCAAACCATCACTTTCTAGTCTAACTTAAATAATAAAATAAGGAAAATAACTTTCAAGAACAATGTTTAAAGCAAACAGTAGGATGAGGGAACTCCAGCATTCCTAACTGCTTAAACTGTATTGAATCATTCTTGATCAAACAAATAAGAGGAAAACATTAAGATACATATTTTCAGTTAGAGAAGGGAACTGATAAACAGTAAATCCTAACTTTGTAAATGTTGTTCTTTATCATAGAATAGTGAACAATATGGCATACATAGAAGGAAAAAAAAATAACAAAGAAAGGGGCACTTCACCAGTAATATAGACCAGGATCCCAAGAAACAGCTTGTTATTGATGTCAAACCAGTTACAGTCTTCAAGTCCAGTGTTTTAGTTCAGCAATCATCTTCACTATTTAGCCTAACTTATCTATTACAAACAAAGCTCCAAGGGCCAGTGAATAATATTTACAATCAGAAGTTTCAAGCTCAATTACATAACAATGCTCAGTAACATAGTCAACCAACAATAGCTAATTTTATACTGAGGTATTTATAGCAGGATGAGGACGTGAGGACTTACAAATATCTCTTTAAGACATTTAATACAGATTGGAGACTTCTTGGCCTTTTGAGGGGCTCGATGGAGGAGTTTACAGGTGGACCACTGTATTAATTGTTTTACAATAAATATCAAAGCTCGGTGGGAGATTTTATTGACTTTAAGGCTCTGCGTTACGTTGGAGTAACTCTACAGATATTTTTTGCATTGAAGTTCCTTGCAGAAGTAACTCTTCGGTTGCGTTGGAGGCAAAATATCTGAGTTTGAACAATAACTTCAGCCTCTGTTGAATGCTTTTAGGCACAGGTGTCACTCAAGGTAGCTAGGACGAATCAATTCGCCCCAAATGCAGAGGTAGAGGTCCTTTCTACCAGTGAAACACTTATGATGTTCTTTTAATGGTGTTTAATCCAGGGAATTAGGCTTTTGATAATCATTTTTAGCCGTAAATCCCCAGATCTGTCTTTAATCTCCTGCTTTGCTACGCTCTGTTCTGCAAAACTTATACTCTTTAATCTGTGTTTTTTAATACAGTGTCTTGTCAATGTGTAGGGCCGCACAGGGCCTTTATAGGAATCAATGCTCATGGAGCGTTGATAACATGTTAAAATGGAGCCATTTTAATCTATTTCCCTTTGATAACCAAAGGCCGAAGGATCGGAACCTTTGGCTTTCTTTTCCTCTGAAATATGGGGAAAAAACCTTCGGAACCTGCAAAACAATAAAATATTATGAAATCTTGCGCTTTTTTAGGTTAAACTGCTTGGAGGCATCGGGGAGAAGCGTGGCCGTTGGATGAAAGCATCCAACGGTGGAGATCTGCTCGGAAAAGGAAAAAAGAAGAGCGGGAGAAAAATTAAAGCAGAATGATTTTGGGTCGTCCGATCCGGACACGTGGATGGTTCGGATTCAATTGGCGGGTCGCAATCGGGGGTGGCGAGCAGATGGGCTGATCAAAACATGTGATGCGATGAAGTGGAGGTCGTTGATCTATAGATTATATTGACGGTGGAGAAAAAATCGGGGGAGAGGTTAATCGGCGGAAAAAAAGGTGGATGCGATGTGAAAGTTGCAATGCGATTGCACGATCGGGCAAAGGGCCGATGCGATTAAGTGATGGCCGTTGATTTAAAAACGAGATCAATGGTTGATAATGAATCAGAGGAGTCACAATCAGAGGTTTGGAATGAGGTGATGCAATTGCGCAATCGGATAAAGGGTCGATGTGATTGCGCGATTAGCCAATCGCAATCAGAGGTAGTGAATACTGAAACTGCACCAAAGAAAATCTCCGATGTGATTAGGCGCTTCGGGACTTCAACACTTGGTCTCGGGGTGAAAGTCATATGGAAATGAAAGCAAAAATGGGCGGGGTTTACACGTATATGACCTAATCGCATTGGAAGTTTCATGCGGGTCTTTTTAATCTACCCATTTGATTTTCTCCGATTGCGATTGCGCGATCGGTTCTTTTCAATCGACCCATTTTTATTTTTAACACGTGATTTTCTCCTTTTAAGTTAAAACTTTGGGAAAAGTGGGTTTTTTGGATTTTTCAAAGGAAAAGAACGATTGGAGATGGAATATAGAATGTATTCAGCGCCAGAGGCAGGCCCACCAGAAATATATGTAAAATAACGATGCGATCAGGGTTTTTCAATATAAGGCTGATCGCATCGCAAATTTTAAACACAGCGTCAAACCTTGCACACTTGAATCTTTCCGATGCGATGAGTTCTCGGGGTAATAACTCTTGGTTTTCACAAATGGAACATGGGATCTGGAGTTATAATGAAGGGGAGCTAATCGCATCGGGGTTTTTACGCAATAAAACATATGCGATCGCTTGATTTATTCCAATGTCGATAAGCGCCAATAGGACTAGCACCTGGTTTCTAGGTAAGGGGCATGTGGGGGGAAGTGGTTAGGACTTAGCCCAAAGGGGCTTAGGTCCATAGTAATAAAACTTTGTTTTTTATGAAAATTTCATAGTTTTTCAATGGAAATGGGGGTTCCGAAATAGTTAAAAAGTGATTTTTTAACTATGGAAAGGGGGTTTTCATGAAGGGAAGAAAGGCAAACATGAATAATAGAGGAAATTTTTGAAGAAAAGGGGAAGCAAATGAAGGCTAGTTTTGAAAGAGGGAAAGGGGAAACATGATGATTTTGGGGCAGCTTTCCTCTCATGATTTCAGCAGAATTTCTGAGTATAACATGGGAACAACAATGAAGATTTGAGATAGAGGCATGATGCCTAGAAAAGTCTTCAAGAGCCAACAATTTTTAGTGATAAAATTTGTTCCTTGGAGGCTCAAAAATTCTTAGCCACCTTTTGGTATAACAAATATTATAGGTGGCTAACAGATATGTATAACCAGGTTTCATTTGTGAGATCCCATAAAATGGTACACCAACTTATGAATAAATGATTCCTGATACAAGTTGTTGTAGATTAACCAAAGGATTTTGAGTCTGTGGACCCAAAATTTGATGATATTGAGTTGAAGAACCTACCTGATAAGGTTGATGTACAATATTTTGATTCCGTAACAAGGGTATAGATGTATTAACAAGTGGTAATGAAATGGGTGTAACAGGTTGAACCAGTTGATACGAGTGTACAATCGTTTGTGGTTGGATAGGCAGAGTGGGCTGCCATTGAAAAACATTCATGTCAACATTATTTTGACCAAAAAGTGACTGAGTATTGTCATATTGGGTGACCAAAGGTTGCCCCCCAGCATAAGGAGGATAATAAGATGGAAAATAATTTTCCCCAAATGCTGGGAGTCCAGTTGATATGGTACTTAAAGGAATTGACCCAAAAGGACCGACTTGATGTTTCCCTAATGATGTATGTAATGAATCAAGTCGTTAAGTACTAACGATAGGAATACCAGTTAAAATACTGGATGATGACATTGGAAAATACCATGATCGTGAAGATGCACCAAAGAAAGTGCCAGATAATGATTTGTAACCTGTTGGGACTGAAGGGTCACTGTGAAAATATGACTCTGGTGAGGTTGTGAACATCGAAAAAGTAGCAAGGGCAAGAGCTGATGTAATTGGAACAGCAGACCGAACCAAAGATGTTGGTTCAGACATGGTTGTTTGACCAAATGTATACCCTCGAAAATCGACAGGAGATTGAATGGGAACAGGATCAACAAAAGCAGATGGAAATGATTGAGGAAAAAACTGGTACAGGTAAAGGTCCTCCCCAAAATGGGTCGCATTTAAAGGTGCATTGTCTGGTGGGATTTCTTCAATCGCAATTAAACTAGGAGGAATAACTTCACCATCAGGCCCAAAATATGTTTCAGACAGTTGACTGTGTGATATAGGAGTTTCAATAGCTATAGAAATTTGTGGGATGAACAAGGTAGGAACAACTTCCAGTTGTTCGACTTCAGGATTCAGATGTTCTGGCAAAGAAGAGATAGGATCTGGATCAATTTGTGATTGAATAACGTCGGGTCCAGGAGGTATGGTCTCAATGATTGAATGGATCGTGACCATGGGTAACTGTGGAGACTTTTTTTCGACAACAGTAGACGAAATGGGATGTGTGGAAACAATTTGAGCTAACTTTGGGTTAAAAGATGATGTTTTGCTAGAGGTATGAATTGCACTTGATTCAGCAGATCGTGATCACCTTCGCCTACCAGAAGTAACTTCCGGTGGTAAAGGTGATTTTAAAGCTAATCGAGATGAACGACGGGGGATAGGATTTTGTTCTTCCATGATTATTGATTTATTTTAACCAAAAAAAAAAAACAAAAAGAGGGTAATGCTAGGCAAAAGGGTTTACCAAGAAACTGTGAACTACAAAATACCTCCTGGCGAACCAAGAAGTATGGGTAGGTAATCTCCCCGAATGTTGTGTTCGGTGTATCACAATTTCAAGGCAGCCAACTCGGTTCACTATGGATGGATAGCACCTAAAATTTGTCCTCCCAAATATACCCAAAGGTACGTGGAGGCCCAAGTCTGTATTAGCATTGTCTGATGCGAAACCACACATTGAGAGCACCCCTTTATACTTATCATATCATAACACCGCCCGATATACCCGTAAGTACGCCGATGAGCTACGATATACTTACGTACGTGGAGTGAGGTATCACACTAGGAATGTATCGTAGACAAGTTAACGACAGTTGCTATGTTTTACGACGCCAAAACACGTCTCTAGCCTAGACCTTCTAAATGTTATCATTATGGTTCCAATGTGTTGTTAAGTAAATTTAGATTAATTTTATGTTGATCTTGCTTAACAATTGGCCTTTCAAAGGTTTACCGTGATAATGTGTATGAAATTCATAAAATGCAAGCTAAGAATGATAAACAATCTTTCACTTTTAGCTTTTTCAATGAAAAACCTAGCTACTAAGGGAAGAGAAAAAATAATTTGTGAGAAAACAATTCAATGAACAAAACAAATCAATGATCTCAAACTAAATGCAGATTTCCTAACGTTCCTTTTGCAAAACACACAATATTCTACATGAAAATGCAAGTTTTTCTTTTCAGTTTCCTTAATGTTATGAATGCAAAAAAGAAACTAGGTGCACTAAATCAATAATTCAAATGCTTTTTACTTTCGAGAAATGAAGAACAAAAACAACAATTTCTCTTTTGAAGGAAAAATGAGGATTTCAACAACAATTTCTCCTATCAAGGAAATGAATATTTTACAACAATTTCCTATTTCGAAAGAAAATGATTCTTAATGCAACCATAAAAATTACTTTGAAATCAACTTGTCAATGATAAAGAAAAACTTTTTTAAACCAACATTGGAAAAATTTTCAGTCAAAGGAGAAGAAGTATATAGAGTTACTGGTCAATTGAGCATCAAAAGTTTCAAAACACAGCAGCAAACAAAATTGAAGCAAATTGCAAAGGAAAATTCAAGGGAATTTGGGTACTTTCAGGAGTCAATGCAGTCTCCAAGGGGAGACAGTGCTTTGCAATGCAGGATAGGAAGCAAGACAGTGCTCTGCAAAGCACTGTGTCCTGTCTAAGGGTGTGTTAGGCACAATATACAAAGAAAAATACTACTGTTTAACTCACTGTCTTTGCAAATTAAGCTCTGAAAAGGTTTAATCTTTATGAGTAACAACTACTGGGTGGATAAACAAAGAAAATCAGAGGCTTAAAAACCTAGAAATAAGAGAAATTGTCCCCAATGGAGTCACCAATTTGTTGGGCCAGAATTGTGAATTACGGATAAATCACGCTTCCCTAGATAGGTGCTAGTCTATAACAACAGGTGAAAGAATATACAACTCTTTCTCCTAACTCGGAACAGATACACAGAGAGGATTGGAGGCTTACTTGTTTATTCGGTTCCAAATGGCTCCTTCTGTCGCTTATGTTGCAGCTTCAAATTCAAGTGGTTTTGAGCTGAATTCTTCCTGTAAGAAAGAAAACTGAAACAACAGAAGGTGCAATAATATAGATATCTATTCAAGCTAGTTAGCTAAATTAGTAAAGCATAAACCATACACATCAACTAATATCTTTCAATATTGAAAATCAAAGCCAATACAGATGCATATAGGGAAAAATAAGCTGTACTCTTTATTGATGATAGAAGGAGAGGTTACAACCTAGTGAATGATTTGAAGTGACCTTCCAGCAAAGTTCCCAAGCCTCATCACAGTATAAATCTCTCCAGCAGCAACTACACAAATCTAGCTCTCAATTGAAAATTCTTTAGCATTTCTCTACTCAAATTCTTCCTCTTCAAGAACTCAGATCTGTGCTCAATTTATAGATGAACTGTAAGTTTTTTTGCAATGAATGACTTTCCAATAATAGGAAAGATATGTTTCCAGTCATGTAGATGTCAAATGGACACTTGGATCTGAAGCTTGACACATGTGAAATCTTCTAGAAGGAACTGGCCAATTGGAGATTTCGGAACAATGAGAATTTCACTCCCAATGTGACTTACGCACCTTTGAATATCAGGAAGTGCTTTGCAGAGTAGCCTTGCATGAGGCTACCTGCATATGAAACACACTTAGGCCCCTTAGAGCCTGCGTTGGTGAGCTCTCATATGTTATATAATAATATTCAAACCTTGGAAACCTTTTCTTGATGAAAGTCTTGCTTGATTTGTCTTGTTTCTTGTCTTAGGACTTGTAGCAACTAAAATGATAGGGAATTATAGACCCTTGATCATTGGTCTTCGAGATGATTTCTAGTTAACCAGGTCATTGGGAATGGTGCCCAAATTGACCTATAACAACTAGTAACTCAACCCACATCCAAAGGAAAATGAGAACCAACAAAAAAAAAAGGAAAGGAACCTACAACACCATGGATATTAGGGAAATGGAAAGGATAGGAAAAAAATTATCAATCTAGGCAATCCTCCATGCCAATGATAGATCATAACCAAGAAACCACATGCAGGTGCCATGCATGCCAAAACTAGCAAGGAAATCATACATGCAACTCAATACCTACAAGAAAAACCCACTGTAGCTACTGATTCCAATGTCCTCTTGCGCTTTCCTACTCATATTTTTCCTTCTTGCTCCAAATACCAAGTATTCCACACTCCTCCAAGAGTGCTCCAATAAAAATATAAGTGTCCAAGAGTATGAGAGAGAGAGAATAGAATGAGAGCTCCAAAGTTGAATTGACAAAAGGTACCAACTGATCCTAAAAATCCTTTTTATTAATGAGGCCTCTATTTTCTTCAATTTTCCATCATTTTCCTTCATTTTCCTCCTCAAATGCAACCTCTGAACTTTCACCTCCCTTTTCGCATATTTTCCATTATTCTCATAAATACAATTCTTGATAAATGCCTCATGCCTTTCCAAATCTTTTTCCATTTCCTTTTCCAATTTCCATAGAAACTAATTAATCACGATTGATCCCCATCACTATGTTTTTCCCAACATTCATCTTTAAATATGTATCCCATGACCTTAATTATCACTTTTCCTTTATTAAATTTATTACATGGATTTTTTACTAGGGTTGTTACAGGACCTTCGCCCTTGGGGGAGCATCATCCTCAGTGTTCAATGACACCAACCAAAAATACCATTGAAAAAAAAACATATTTGTCATGGAGATTTATAACTTATCTCGTTACAGTATTTACAATGATCATCCTGCTAAGAAGAAAACCAACATGAGAAACATTACAACATGAAAACCATAACGACATGACACCCATACCGCTTATTAGAGTTTTATAACACAATTCATGGTAGTATTTACATCCATATACATATATACATATACCAAAACACCACATGAAAAACATATGCCAAAAAAATTCACTCAACCAGTGCATAGAGAATGATACATAGCCCACATTTGATCAACCATCCCCCAAATAGCTTCATCGGGCCCAAAGTGCTTCCACTGCACTTTAATCTACTTGATTTATTGGTTCTAGAGAATGAGCATATTTCTCTCTAAAATTTACTAAGGTTTCAACTGGAATTATCCTTATGGATCCACCTGCAATACAAACCAATCAATCCGACATGATCAACATCTTTGACATACTTTTTAAGAAATGACACATGGAAAACATCATGGAATTTCACTTTCGGAGGAAGTGAAATTCAATAACCTACTAGTCCAATCCTTTAAATAATCTTGAAAGGTACACAATACCGAGGTGCCATCTTGGCACATGATCCAATCCTCAAGGAGATCTTCTTGGGCTTAATGCGCAAGTACACCTATTCCCCAGCCCGAAACTCCTTAAACATCCTATTCTGAACTGCATAATTCTTTTTTCTATGTTGTGTTGATTTTATATTATTTTTGATAACCTGTATTTACTATTCTATCTCTACCCAAATTTCCATTCCAATCAATACCCTATTAACTGGATCACTCCAATTGATGGAAGTGTTAAAACTCTTCCAATAGAGTGCCTCAAAAAGACATCCTCAAAGAATCCTGATACCCATTATTGTAAGAGAACTCAACTAACATAAGGTACTCCTCCCATATCCTATGTTGAGGGATCATATACATCCTCAACATGTCCTCCAATATCCTGTTTAGCCTCTCTATCTATCCATATGTTTGTGGATGATAAGCTGTACTAAAGGCCAAATTTTTCCCCAAACCCGTAAACTACTCCTTCCAAAACTTGGAAGTGAACTTAGCATCCCTATATGACAAAATATTCCTCATAAAACCATCAAAAATCACTACATATCCGATGAATACATATGCTAAATAATTTGTTGAATATGTAGAATTCACTAGAATAAAGTTCACTACCTTTGTCAACCTTTAAACCATAGCCATAATGGAATCATGTTGTTTAGATGTCTTTGGAAAACCTGTGATGAAATACATTGAAATGACCTCCCACTTCCATTATGGAATTAGAATAGGATGAAGTAATCCACCTAGATGTTTAAAATCATCTTTCCCCTACTGACATTCTAATCGTCTAGCCACAAACTCTGCCACTTCCCTCTTCAGATTCGGCCAATAATAAAACGTCTTCACTGATGTCAATTTGTTATGATATATTAGGTTACCTGAATATGGCTTAGCATTAAATTCCTTCAATATAAGCTTTTTGAGCTCATTTTTATCTGGAAAATATATCATGTCCCTAAATCTGACCAAGCCATCTTCTATGAGATGATAGTCCACATCCTAATCACCTATACCCTACTGTAACCTGTGCATAAGATCCTTATACCTATCATCCTATTTTCCTACCTAAAATATTCGATCCTATAAATATGTCCCATAGGAGCTCATAGCTGCTATATGATTTAGTTGTATCCTTCTGCTAAGAGGATATGCAACCTTGCTCTATTTACCTTTAATGTACCTGATCTCAAGTCGAACTCACTAATTCTGGACAACCATCTAGCTTGTCCGGAATTTAGATTTGGTTGGTAAAATAAATACCTCAATCCACTATGATCACTCATCAGTATGAACCTCCTACCAGAATATAGTGCCTCCACATATTCAATGCATGGATGATCACTGCCAACTCAATATCATGTGTTGGATAATTTTGATCATGCTCATTCAGTTCTCGTGACTCATAGCATACCACTTTTCCTTCTTGTATAAGGACTCCACCAAGCCCTCTCTTGCAATAATATGTACATAACACAAACTCTTTTTCTGGATATGCAATCTTTAGAACTGGATCATTTGTCAACAACTGCTTCAACCTCTTAAAATTTTTTGCACATTCCTCTGTCCATTAAATATTCTTACCTTTCTTTTGCAACGACATAATATGATAAGAAATTGGTCAGAATTTCCTGATGAACCTCCTGTAATAACCTGCTAACCCCATATAGGACCTTACCTCATCCACGTTCCTAGGATATTCCCACTCCATGATAGACCTTATCTTCTCTAGATCCAATTCTATGCCTTCTTTGGAAACCACGTGCCCCAATTAATGTCCCTTTGAATGAAAGAAATTTCACTTACCTAGCTTAGCATACAACTGATTCTCTCTCAAAAATATCAATACTCTTGCTAATTTTTTGACATGATATTCTTTATTTTTAGAATATACCAATATATCATCAACGAATACAATAACAAACTTGTCCACATAAACATGCAACACACTATTCATCAAGCACATAAAAGTAGTTGGAGCATTAGTCAAACCAAATGGAACTACAACAAACTCATAATTCCCGTACCTAGTTCTGAAATTTGTCTTGTAGATTTCCTCTTCCTTAATGTGTACCTGATGATATCTGGATCTTAGATCAATCTTCAATAACATTGATGCTCCCTTCAACTAGTCAAACAATTCATCAATCCTCAGTAATGGATACCCATTCTTGATGGTCACCTTGTTCAAATTCTTGTAATCAATGCACAGCTTGAGAGCACCATTATTATTCATAAAAAAAATCAATGCACCCCAAGGTGATACACTTGGCATGACGTATTCCTTGTCAATAATTTCCTTCAATTTTAAATTCAATTATACTAACTATGGAGTGCTCATCCTGTATGGTTCCTTTGATGTTGGTGTTGCCCTTAGTACCAACTCAATAGAAAATTCTACTTCCCTGTGAGGTGGAAACTCTTAAACCTATGTCAAAAACACATCGTGAGACTGTTATAGAACTAGGTACCTACTCAAGACATCCACATCCTCAAATTTCTTACCTTTGTCACTAGAAATATACACTGCAAATAACACACACTTTTTCTTTCGACCACGATTTGCTTGCATAGTTGTCACCATTCTAACTGATGTTTCATTTTTCTTACCTTGCAAGATTCTATGCTCTCCATTATCATCCAAACACTCAATAGCCTTTTCATAACAATCCACCTTGGTCTTATGAAGATACAACCAATCCATACACAAACCATATTGTATGATCCTAACGATAGTACATTCAAATGCGTTGATGTAGGCATGCTATTCAACTCAAATGCACAAGATCTTACCCAATGTTGAACTATGTTCTTTGTCCCTATAACAAACTTCACTAACCAAGACTATGCATGAAATTATTTATTCAAAGCACACTTATCCAACAAGTCAGGATTAACATAACTATAATTAGATCTAGGGTCAGTCAAAATAGAAACAACTTGTTCAAAAAGCTTATCATCCATCTCGATGATAGATGACATGTAATCTACCTACTCGTTATCCAATGTTGCATAAATCCGAGGAATACTCCGTAAAACATCCCCCACTGTATCTGCCTCTTGAGAACTACAGATCTGTGGTCTACCACCTTGATGGTGTGGACAATATCTCCTCCACAAGTCCAACACTATAAGGGCTTCCAACCTACGCCCTTGTTCTGCTCCTCAGACTGAAATCCCTGTCCTCTATCTGACACATTTAAATTTTTAGGTGACGCTGCATTCTCTTTGTTTCTTGTATCTTGAGGTCTTGTTTGCTTCTTGTCCCATTTTCCTTTATTATTTTCATTACCTTTCTAGATTGTCTTAATCTTAGATCTACGCTTTAATTATTCATATCAATTATTTAGCTTTCGGGTGGCCTCATTAGGGGAATTTTGAGGTCTAAAATGGGCCTCCTAAGAAAAATGGACAACCAAAATAAACTTTATAATAACCAATAGGATTCAAGATGATGATGTCAACCATGGGGGATGATTAACCATTTTTGGAGTAAAAAATTACAAGGAATATAAAATAATAAAATAATAAAACTACTTTTTCAACTCGTATTTTCAACTTGTCTCCCTAATTTTTTACTCAAATTTTGAGCAGGAGTAATCGTTGGATGCAAAATTTAATTTCTCATCCAAGGAGTACCCATGTTGCATACTTTCGATGGACCCTCCTACATGAAAAAACGTGATTGAAATCACGTTTTTCATGTATTTCTCATTTTTCGTGTAGTAGGGTCCATCGAAAGTATGCAACATGGGTACTCCTTGGATGATAAATTAAATTATGCTTCCAACAAGTGTTTCCGATCGAAATTTGAGTAAAAAATTAGGGAGATAAGTTCAAAATACGAGTTGAAAAAATAGTTTTATTATTTTATTATTATTTATTCTTTTTTTCCCTCTAAAAGTTGATGATGTAATCTAACATTATTTTATTATTTCCACTATTATTTTATAATTTCCTTAGGAGGCCCATTTTAGACCTCAAAATTCCCCTAATGTCCTCCGATGATATAGGCTCATCAAACACAATTTTGTCCTTGAATTATACTAGAAACCCAATGGTGAATCACTAAATATTGGCCTTCTCCTTGAGCTAAGGCACATACCTCAATAAATTCAAAAATATGCTAGCTTACTCCTCATCAGTTGTAGATCCCATCTTCAGCTCATAAAATTCCTTTGCCCCATCGTAATAGTATCTCTACAACAAATACTTCTTCTTGAATAATCTCTTGAACTTACTCCAAGTTAACTCCTCTTCATGAATACCTATAAAATTATTTACATCTTCCCAACAATTGTGTTATTTACCTTTAAGACTCAATGTAGCTATTATGCCCTTCATGTTCTCTAGGTAATCATGTAATCTGAAGAACTTGTTCATCCCAAGAAACCACACTTCTGCATCCTGTGACTTCTTCATTTATACATCAAATGTAGTTGGATTTTCTTTCTTTAACTCATTATAAATTATTCCCTGTCACTCCTCCTATAAGGATAATAATGATGATGACCATGATACATGTCTAAACTAGAACTAGATTAACGACCATGTCCACTACCTCGTCTATCATGTTTATCCAAGAATATTCCATCTCTGACCATTTCATCTCTATCCAACCTATGCCCACCATGAGATATACTAGAATATGCCCCATTAGTCTTTTCCTCCTACCCATGGCTGATCCGAAGTGGCCCCTGTCTTTGTAAGTATGACAAGCTTTGAAAGATAACTACATTGACTTCTACTTGTTTCTCCTATGCCCTAGAAAGTTTCAACTCCTTATTTATTCCTTCAAACTTCTAAAAGTGTTTGTTATGTGAGGGGAGTGCTCATCACCATGTTTCTCATCTAACCTATAGGGTGAATCTCATGAACTATAGTCTACCATCTTACCATTAATCTTTGCTCTTGTTTTCCTGCAAGGTATATCATTTTAGCTAAATCAAATCATAAAAAAAGAAACATAGCTCGGTTTAGTTCAGGGGAGGATATATTTTCTGCAAGATCAACCATATTAGCACTATACATATATAAAAATAATCATATCAACATATAATTATCATTTAAACCATTATCAGTCATCAATGCATAACCATACCGACCACATATCACGACCTCATGCATGACAACCATCACCATGTCAATGTATGCATAACAAGATGTACACACTGACATACATGACCAATGCACAACCAACATGCACTCATGATGACCACATGAAATAACAACACCATATAATTTCACATGGAAACACCATTGAAACTATGACCATGCCATGCATATGCAACAAGCACATAGACCACAAGCATAAGGATCACATATGTAATCGACACACTGCCAATATAGTACAAGGGGTGAACCATGCTTTGATACCACTCTGTAACACCCTCCTCCCATATTTACCCAAGATAATCGGCCCACTGGGGTAACCATGTGACAATAGGCCACTATGATGTGATTCAACCTCCAAGGTCACCTTAAGGAAGTGGAACCGAAAAAAAACAACCAATCTAACCTTCCAGACATCCTATGGAAAATTCAGGAGCCAACCAACCCTTCATGACCAACCCATGAGGAAACTAGGCATTTGAATGGTTTGGACCCTTAGATGCTCCCATAACAATCCCTGCAAGTGACTCATGCCTTCCAGCCATTCCCACAACAAGGCATGCCAACGAATGTGGAATTTTCTTGCTATTTCTAAGCCAGTGACCCTGAGTTTAGTGCCACATTTTCAGGGTCAGGGCTCAAGCCACTACGTAGTACTTCATGAAACTTTCAAAAATGATAAATAACAAGGGAATAAGGCTACTAATGCAAACATTGGTACAAGTAATTAACTAGACCCCTACTAGCCATGACAAGCATTTCGTCAAACATATCACAATGATGCATTCTACAGTTCATAGAAACATATCTGAGCATAGGGGTCTCATACCAATTTGAGAGTCATTAAGAAACATTAATTCCTTATCAAAATAGCTAAATTATCAATAATTAGGTCATTTATTCATTTATTCATTCTTTTACTAATCAAAACATGATGAGATCCATACATCATCACTGTTATAAAATATACTCATAACCAACATATAGATAATAGGAATAACAAGGCTATAATAGCCATATAAACCACATAATAAAAAGTACATTTACCCATTAAATATAAGATAAAACGAGATTTTATTAACATATGAAAAATGTAACCAAGTCTACGAATTCCATGAACCACCTGACCATAGATTAGGTTCAACCAAATATTTCTTTCAACCAATCACCCCCATGCCATATTCCAAGCATGAATGTGGAAGATCATGAAATAAATTAAAAAAACCAAATCAGGCCTTCCAGAGGCCAAACCACCTCAACCCCCAACCAATGATTCTGCCTCCCAGTCAAACATCACTCACCATTGCTAGATTGGTTTCTACCTATGCTGTCCAAGGCTTCAGAGCGTTTATTCCATTCAGGGCTTCCAGGACTAGTAACTCAACCCACAACTATTTTCGAGCTTCCAGAGCATTTTTCCAACCATATCTTCTAGGACTAGTAACTAAACCCACCAAGGGCTACCAAATCATTTCTCCAACCAAGGATTCTAGGACTAGAAACTCAATCCAAGCTGTTACAGGGCTTCCAAAGCATTTTTTAAACCAAGTTTTCCAAGAACTAGTAACTCAATCCACAGCCAAAGGGAAATGAGAACCAAATAGAACAAAAAGGAAAGGAACCCATAACACCATGAATATCCAGGAAATGGAAATACTAGGGAAAACCACTATCAATCCAGGAAATTCTCCATGCCAGTGACATATAATAACCAGGAAACCACATGCATGTTCCATGCATGCCAAAATTAATAATGAAATCAAGCATTCAACTTAGTAGCTGCAAGAAAAAACCGTTGTAGTTGTTGATCCCGATGTCATCTTGAAATTTCTTGATCCTATTTTTTCCTTCTTGCTCCAATTCCCAAGTATGCCACACTCCTAAAAGACTGCTCCAAGAAAACTTGAAGTGTACAAGAGTATGAGAGAGAGAGAGAATAGAATGTAAGCTCCAAAACTGAACTGATAAAAGGTACCAACTGATCCTCAAAAGCCTTTTTATTAATGAGAGATCTATTTTCTTCAATTTTTCATTATTTTCCTTAATTTTCCTTCTCACATGCAACCTATGACCTTTCACCTCCCTTTTCTCCTATTTTCCATTATTTTCATAAATAAAATGCCAATAAATGCCTCATGCCTTTCCAAATCCTTTTCCATTGCCTTTGCCAATTTCCATAGGCATTAATTAATCACAAGTGATCCCTATCACTATGTTTTTCCCAACATTCAACTTGGAATATGTGTCCCATGACCTTAGTTATTATTTTTCCTTTATTAACTTTACTGTATGGATTTTTTACCAGGGTTATTACACCTAACTGTTCCAGTCAGTTGTAAAACCGACTAGTGACAGTTTATAAAACTATCCTTTTTTAGTATAATAAAAATTAAAAACACTAATTTAATATTATATATTATATATAATAATAAATTAAATTCTTTATTCTTTATGAAATGAAACTCAACCTCTTTTAATATATATATATATATATATATATATATATATATATATATATATATATATATATATATATATATATATATATATATATATATATATATATATATGTCGGTTTCTTTTTAATCAAAACAAAAACAAATAAAATGCATCCAGGACCATGATCTTGGTCAAAAGCCACGTTGAAGTTGAGTTGGGTATTTGCAGGCCTCCTTGGTAGTTGAGATGTGTGTAGGTCCTAGTCTTCAGGCATACGTCAGTAAAACCATGTGTGTTTTTAGGAAACCATAAACTGTTTTGCGACACCGCCATGGTTGGTTTTCAAAAATTAAGGTGAGGTGGGTGCATTAAATACGAGTCATGGATGTGGTGTACTCATGGTTTTGAAATTCAGATGTGCACCACCATCCTTTCATTTTAAGGTTCAGGAAAGTGAGCTTGTCACAATTACGTTGGATGGAACCTATACCAATTTGGGTCTTCAATTACTGGTTTGGCTGGTTTATTTAATAAGAACTTGACCACATAACTTTATTAGAATAAGCTCCACCCTCTATCTTTAATTGTTTGAAATCTTGACAATCTCACTTGATAGGTCACACTCAATACTCTTTGAGTTCTCTATAATTAAAACATTTTGAATGAAAGGTATTCCAACTGAAGGAATTTGTTTACCGATGGCCCCTTATCAGGAGGGAGATCATGGAGATGGTTTTCTAGTGATCCCAATGACATGTATTTTCATACCAAAATAATTTTATCCCCATCAGCACAATGACCTATCATTTTAAAAATATTTGGGTGATGAATAAGACTCAACATAAAACCTCAACAGTGAACCCCCTGTTTTCTTGCAATCCATTACTGTTGAGTTGCTTGATAGTCACACTCTTATTAGTGCTCTCAAGCATCCCTTTATAAACCCTGCCAAACCCTCCTTCACTCAACAAACACTCAGGCCAAAAATTATCCATCACCATAGCCAATTCTTGGAAAAAGAATTTTTGGGAAGCAATATATGGTTCCCCAACCATTTTAGTATCAACATCAATAATTCTCAGGATCTTCTAAAATCCATATCGGTAATGAAATAAACCTTCCCTGGACCATTAATTCAATGAACATTTCCATCTTTCTACAACACACATGACTTAAAGTTTAGTAGAACATTTCATAATGATTAACGTCGATATATATCCTTTACACGAAGTCATTGACCTATATTAAAATCTAAGCTTGCCATTGTATGGTCTCACCACATGGGCCACATCAAAATATTTCGAGTTATTTATTCCACATATAAACTATTCTCTATGTCTTTATGATTTTCTAATATGTGACCCTTGGTGAAGGTGGGTTTTTGGAACCCGTGGTGCACAAATTATACTCATCATGTATATGTATGGTCGTTAATGGGCTATAATATTTCTTTATTTCCACATTTTTAATAATTGCACCATGAGATTACTCTATCTCACCTAAACATGATGGTGAAAATGAAGAAAAAATTCCAACCCAATCAAAACTAAGAGAATATCAATTTGTTTTCATAACATTGCACAAGATTAGAGTCAACTTGAGACTGGTATACACAAAGGATGGATTGTCAGGATTCCATGCATCTCTCATTGTGTTTACATTGATTGCAAATTCAATTATTGGAGGAGGAACCAAGTTTTATAAAGATGCCTCTTGATTGTAAAAAAAGTTTTGACTTTTTCAAAGTAATTTGATATGAGATCTGCAATAAAGATTGGGAACCAATTTAACAATGAAATTTTCTCCAATGCTAAAAATTTGTCACTTATAGTTTCCTTCCAAGGAATTTCTCCAGTAGTGGGGCATTTTTTTTCCTTAAAGGTCTTTGTAAACTATATTTTGATATTGTGGCATATGTTTCCATACATTAGCTTTAGTGAGGGTGAGCCTTGGAGCCTATTGCGTAGACCTCCCTTAGTGCAAACTCACATTGGCTATAAGTTGACATTTCTGACATAGACATGTATTTATTGCAAAAATTATACATATCGCATATGCATTGGATCAATATAATAATTCATATAGATGTCATTATTAACCAATTTGCATCCCCCAAGAGGAAAACTTCTCTGAATTACTGCTCTTTTAGATTTTTGAATAATATTTTTACTTGATACCATTTTTCTGTAGAGACTTCGATGAATATGCCTTTTATTATAAACCTGACATATTTTGAATTCTAGCCCCCTTGTGCAGAGCACTCTTTGTCATTATTTAAGTTTAGTCCAAGGGAGATATATGCAAATGTAAAGATTATTATATTGATTGAGCTAGTATTTGATCAAATCAAAGAGGCAGCATCAAAAAAACTGTAGATATATCCCATTGAAAGAGTTATTGCTACCTTTATAAGTTTTCCATCTCAATCACTTGTCAATGATCAATTATTAGTTCAACAAATATGCAACAAATTTCACAGATGTTAGGAGTTTATTTATGCTCCAATGTCAATACAAATATAAGTCTACAAATATTCATTAGGTGAATTTTTAGGTCTAAAATAGGCCTCCTAAGTAAATTATAAAATAATAGTGGAAATAATAAAACAAGATTAGATTACATCATCTAATTTTAGAGGGAAAAAAGAAAAAAACTATTTTTTCAACTCGTATTTTCAACTTATCTCCCTATTGGTTTACTCAAATTTCAAGCAGGAACACTCGTTGGATGAAGAATTTGATTCCTCATCCAAGAAGTACCCATGTTGCATACTGTATATAGACCCTACTACATTAAAAAAGAGAAATACAAGAAAATCGTGATTGCAATCACGTGTTTTCATGTACTTCTCATTTTTCGTGTAGGAAGGTTCATCAGAAGTATGAAACATAGGTACTTATTGGATAAGAAATTAAATTTTTCATCCAACGAGTACTCCCACTCGAAATTTGAGTAAAACTTTAGGGAGATAAGTTGAAAATACAAGTTGAAAAACTAATTTTATTATTTTATTATTTTTAAAATTTTTTACTTTTTTACCCCAAAAATGGTGAATCATCCCCCATGGTTGACATCATCATATTGAATCTTATTGGTTCTTATAAAGTTTATTTTTGGTGTACATTTTTCTTAAGATGCCCATTTTAAACCTCAAAAGTTCTCTGATGAATCTATATTTTTAAAATTAATAATAATGCGCATCAAGGTGTTACATCACCACACACTTATTTAAAAAACCACAACCTTATAAACTAACTTATTTCCATAGTAAGTGATATTTTATGAATATAGGCGATTATAGTTTGCATGGGCCACCCTTTATTTCACATCAACTTGTCACTTGGTTTATCATGCTCATCAACTTCCTTCAGGATTTTCTTGATAACCATATTTATATTTTGTTAGTTCTTTAAAAACTTTGAATGAAACTAATTTCAAAATCGTATTGATAGTAACATCTAGAGGAATCACAAGAAACCCCTCTTTAGTATACATAGCTTTTTTGGTGAGAATGACACTTTCTCCTTTTCATGAGGAAAATTCTCTTTTGCGGACAAAAATGAACTACATAGATCTTGTTGACACCTAATCCTATGGGTTGGGTGTGGATATGTAATATTGTATAATAAATAATATTCGGAAATAAGGAAGGCCAAGATTCATTGGGAGATGAATCCCAATAGCCTCACCTCCATGTATAAATACATGTTCATTCTTTATTCAACAAACATTCTGATTTGCGGAGTTACCTCCTGGTTTGACATGGTATCAGAGCTAGTCCCACTATTGGCATTTTTGCCTATGGTGTAACTCCCTCATTCCTTTGCTCAGTCAATTTTTATGCTAGTTTTTGCTGCTCCATTAAATTGATGTACTGTAATTATGCATTTTTTTTTAATTCATCTCTGCAAATTCTGCACAGCTCTGACATTTACAGCTCCTGAAGATTCTGCAATTTGCAGTTCCAGCAGATACCTTCCACTCTGCAATTCTACAGTCCTGCAAATATCTGATTCCAAATTTTCTTAACGGCCTTTCGGCCTCCCCCATTCTCCAACACATCTCTCATCCATACCTATCGCTTCCCATTACCTTCTCTCCCTAAACTCCGCCTCCCCTCTCTGCTATCTCCCCTCTTCCCCAACGCCTTCCCCATCGCCCACCTCCCATCCCTACCTGCGCTACCTATTATACGCTATCATAAATTATATGTTGTCATACCACTAAACTCGTGGCTCGACCCCTGGTTTGATACCATCATATAATACCCTCGACTCATGCATACAACTCCGCATAAGTAAATCCAATACCGTCGTTTCTGCCTACATATACCGCCACTCCATTTCATCGACCTGCTCTATACAGCTAACACGCCCTCGGCTCTCTCCGTGGCCTATTGGCCCTCCTCTTATAGCACTTCCTGTCGATTAATATAACACTACAAATTCCCATCTCATTATAGCGCTTTAATCCCATACGCTTTTAATACCCCGTGGCTTGTCCCACAGACCTTCCTCTGCCCTCACTACAACACTTTGATATATAACATCGCTCCACAATGCTTCAACACCATTTATAATACGCTGTCTGTTATATCATTCATAATACCGCCCTCATGATATACTGCCTCCATTTATATTCATACCGCCCACCATATGTAATAACATTTATGCTCTGTCATACCACCCACAATTCATACCTACGCCCCATTTAATACCACCGCCTCCCACCATAAAACCACTCCACTATCAAATTACCGCCCCCTCCCATATTTAATACCGCCTTCAAGCTGCATATATAAAAACGCCCTCCTACACTCCATTACAACGCACTGTCTGTCACATAAAAAATACAGTTTGCCATATATAATACACCGTTCTATCATATAATGCATTATTCAATACCGCCCTTCCATTGATACCGCCCTCCCATTGATACATAATACCGCCCTTCCATTGATACATATTTAGTACGTTGTTTGTTTATAATAAATTGTTTATGATACAATGCTTTGTCCTCTATTTCTGCCCCCTCCCACTATATAATACCACTATTTCCGCTCCCCGAACCATTTCATAATACCACCTCCCATACAAAAAAAAATTTCTCTCCAAACAAAAAAAAAATTATTTTTTTTTGGTGCAGAATTCAGTGTTTTTAGCAAAGAGTTTTTGTCCCCTTTAATTGAGTAAATTTCCAGAATTGAATATTTTCTAGCAAAATTTTTCCTCTTCAAAAGAATTTTTTACAGCAAAGTAATTATTCTTTCCCTTCAGAAGAATGCATTCTCTCATATCTGTTGTAGGGGTGGTTCTCTCCGGCAAAGAGAACTATCTTGAATGGTCTCGGAAGATTAAACACACACTCATTTTTAATGATTTGTGGAAAGGAATATGTGAAGGACAAGAAGGAAATCCACCAGCAAATCCCACTTCAGACAAGGAGCTCGCCATTTGGGAAAACAAGAACTGCAAGGCCTATGCCTTGATTGTAGCTTCCGTAAATGAAGAGGCGAGTCACCATATTTCATCATTCTCAAATGCCTATGAAGCCTTGAGCAAGCTAAAAGAACTCTATGACTCACATTCAGAATTAGAAAATGTTCAATTGATGATTAAGCTGTTCATTCTTGAAATGAAGAATGATGATCCCCTTGCTTTAGCTTTAGAAGTTAGATCTATCATGCATGATATTGATATCACTGGTGTAAAAATGGACATACCTCTCATAGCATATGTTAAGGCATTATATTTGACTTACTCACATTATCTTGAGTCATTACAAGCAAGTGGAAACCTTGAACATATCACCTTTGATACACTTGAGAAAAATTTTGTAGAAAGAGAGAAAGCTTTCGGGAAGATGACAGTCCCTTCGTCTTCTGAAGAGGCTGCATATTTGGCACATAGAGAAAATTGTCATGCTCCAGATTCATCCAAAGGAAGAGGTGGAATAAGAGGCAGAGGAAGAAGAAACTTCACAGAAAGGGGGGGAAGACAATCTGACAAATCCAATCTTCATTGCACACGTTGCAATAAAGATGGACATGATGCATCCAAATGTAGGACACCTTGGGAGAAAATTGAGCAGCAAAGAAATCAAGACAAAGGTAAAACTAATGACAAAGACAAAGGTAAAGCACCTGAATCCACTCATTATGTTCTAGTACATTGTAACAATGGAGTAACTGAAGACTTGTTTTATGTTTCATTTACTTCATGGAGAGATGATTGGTTGCTAGATTCAGGAGCAAAATGTCACATGACATTTAGAAAATATTTTTTTGAAGAATTCACTGACAAAGTTGATGGAGCAGTATATTTCGTAGATAAATCCAAACTCAAGCCATCAGGGCTTGGCACAGTCAGGCTTAAGTTGCCTGGTCTTCCAGATCATATTCTACATGAGGTTCTATACCTCCCTGAGTTGAGGAGAAACTTGTTGTCCCTGGTCCAAATTTTCTAGCAAGGACACTCCATTCACTTGTTTGATGGCAAGGCAGAGGTCAGAAAAGCATCAGATCACTCACTTTTCATGGAGGGAATAGAAGAAGGGAGACTCTTGAATCTGAAAGGTTCATCTGCTCATGCTCAAAACTTTGCATTCAGTTCACATCATGATGAAGGTACATTCCCATCAAGTCTTTTATGGCATGCTATATTTGGACACTTAAACTATGAAAGCCTTCGTTTTTTGAAGAAAAATGGTGTTAATGGACTGCCTACAATTCCTAGAAAACCTAAGGAATGTGATGCTTGTATTCTAGGAAAGCATAGCAAACATCCATTTCATGATTCACACTCCAGAGCACATAGAAAACTTGAGCTTGTTCATTCAAATTTATGTGGCCCTATGCCTATTGCTTCTAAAAATGGAAATAAATAAATGATGACATTTATTGATGACTACACTAGAATGTGTTGGATTTACTTATTGAAGGATAAGTTTGATGCTTTTCAAACATTCAAGAATTTTCATGCATGGATAGAAAATGATGGACAAACTCATATTGGCTCTCTACGTACTGATAATGGAAAAGAATACACTTCAAACGAATTTGAAAATTATCTTCGTCAACATGGAATCAAACATAAAACAACTGTGCCATATAATCCCCAACATAATGGTGTAGCTGAAAGAATGAACATAACTATTTTAAATATGGTTCACTCCATGTTATTTTTCAAGAATGTAAAATTGATTTTTTGGTCTGATGTAGTTCTATGTGCTGTTTACATAAAGAATAGGTGTCCTTCAAGTTCAATTAGAAACAAAATTCCTTTTGAAATTTGGCATGGCTACATTCCTTCGGTAAAGCATTTCAGGGTCTTTGGGTCCACCTGTTATGCCTTGATACCCAAGGGTCAAAGGAACAAACTTGGTGCTAGAAGTCGAAAATGTATCTTCTTGGGGTACTCCAATACCTCCAAAGGATATCATCTTTATGATGAAGAAAATAAGAAGTTTGTAATAGCAAGAGATTCCATATTCCTTGAATCTTCCAATAGTGACAAGGTTGTTGAGCGGCAACTTGATCGCCTGGATAGATTCACACATGCAAAGTCTTTCCAAGAATTTGATAATCAGATTCCACATCTTGAAGGGAGGATTCCAATATTGAATCAAACTGTGGAATCATGTCCTGAAGCACTCTCTCCCCCACATGAAGAAACAACCACGAATGACACATTGAATGATGTGATTGACAGAATTGGGAGATTGAATATTGAATCAATCCCAACTCAATCAAGTGAGCACCCTGGGCCATCTCAGAAAGGTCCTCCCAAATGGCTGACAAAGACACTTGAGAATGTTCATCCTGATGAGGTTGGAAAAACAGGAACAAGAAGTTCCACTCAACAAATCGAAGGTGATGTAGATAATTCTGATTCTCCTGTTGATATGGATATTGCTTATAACTTTGAATTGAGTTTGTCTACAGATCATGAACCAACTTCCTTCAAAGAAGCCACTTCTCATGATGAATGGAAAGAAGCGATGCAAAAGGAGTATGATGCCTTGATAAAGAATGGCACTTGGAAGCTGGTTGATCCGCCTTTGGGAACGAACCAATTGGCTGTAAGTGGGTCTACAAGAACAAGTATAAAGTAGATGGCTCACTTGACAAGCACAAGGCCAGGCTTGTGGCAAAAGGTTTTGCACAAAAAAAAGGAATCGATTATGAAGAAACTTTTTCTCCCACAGTGAAATGGACCACCATATGGACACTCTTTGCCCTATCAGCTCAGAATGGATGGAAATTCCATCAGATGGATGTAAAAACCGCCTTTTTGAATGGAGATCTAAAGGAGAAAGTTTATATGTCCCAGCCAGAAGGATTTGTGGTAAAGGGTCAAGAACACAAAGTTTGCAAGCTTATAAAATCCTTGTATGGCCTCAAGCAAGCACCACGAGCCTGGTATGAGAAATTAACCGAGCATCTTCTAAAACTTGACTTCAAACATTTTGATCTTGATGATGCAACTTTGTTTGTTAAGAAAGTTGGAAAAACAATTGTATATCTTGTGGTATATGTAGATGATCTTTTGATAACATGGAACAATGAGAGCTATATTGCATCCATGAAGAAAGAATTGAAGAAAGGTTTTGAAATGACTGATTTGGGTCATGTTCATTACTATCTGGGTATTGAAGTAATTCAACATCCTAAATATATATTTATTTCTCAAAAGAAGTACATTAGAGATCTTTTGAACAAGTTTGGCATGGATGAATGCAATCCCTTAACCACTCCAATGGAACAAAACTTGAAGCTCACATCTATTGAAGGGAAGGAATTCGAGGATGCAACTAAGTATATACAGCTTATAGGAAGTCTTATCTACTTGACCACCACCAGACCTGACATTTCATTTGCCGTTGGAATCCTCTCAAGGTTCATGCAAAAACCTTGTGAAGGACATTGGTCTGCTGCAAAAAGAGTGTTAAGGTACTTGAAGGGGACTCAAGACTTTGGACTCAAATATATGCAGGTAGGCGACTTCAGCTTGATCGGATACTCTGATTCAGACTTTGATGGTGACAAAGAAACATGGGTGTCTACTACAGGTTACACCATGAGTCTTGGATCAGGAGTTGTCTCATGGAGATCATGCAAACAGTCAGTTCCAGCAGATTCCACGACCGAGGCAGAATATGTGGCAGAAGCTGAAGCAACAAAGGAAATTGTGTGGCTCCGGAAAATCCTGGAAGATTTGCAGATGAAACAGATGTATTCCACTCCACTCATGATCGACAACACTTCTGCAATAAATTTGGCCAAGAACCCAAAGTTCCATGATCGAACAAAGCACATCAATACAAAGTACCATCTAATTCGACATCATGTTCAGGCCAAAACCATCCATCTACATCATTGTTCCACAAATGAGAAAACTGTTGATATCTTCACCAAAGCACTTGGAAGAGAAAAGTTTGAAAAGTTCAGATCGATGCTTGGGCTCACCAACATCCCTTCGGATTAAAGGGGGGAATGTTGACACCTAATCCTATGGGTTGGGTGTGGATATGTAATATTGTATAACAAATAATATTAGGAAATAAGGAAGGCTAAGAGTCATTGGGAGATGAATCCCAATAGCCTCACCTCCATGTATAAATACATGTTCATTCTTCATTCAACAAACATTCTAATTTGCAGAGTTACCTCCTAGTTTGACAGATATGGTGGCCTGATCTAGAATCAACAGTGGAAGAAAGATCTATGTTTTCCTTAGATAAATTATAATATGGAAGACAGGCCAACCTAGAATCCGTAGTAAGCCTTCCTCCTTTCCTTTCTTGTAAGGTCCAACTCTAGCTCCAAGTGCTATAAATAGAACCTGAAAAATGACTAAAACAAGAAAGTGAACTACAATATCCACATATCATAAACTAATTTCTCTGATCAATGAGTTTAAAGGCATTGAAATACATAAGCATCAACATGAAAAAAGTATAAGAAAACATAGTACTTTTTGTATTAATATAAATGAAGGAGAGAGTTACAACCATTTATAGATGCTTAACCTAGACTCTATGGGAGGTAGTGAATTTATATGGTAAAAGTGGTAGTTTATGATTTACCAATCTAGGCTTGAGATCCACATATAAAGGAGGATAAGATCTAAGGATAATAGATAAGACCTCTAGGGAAGGAATTCGAGATCTATATCAATGGTAAATGGTTAAAACCACCTTAGAAGCTTTTGGGAGGAGAACCTTCAAAAAGAAACTCATGTGCATACAAAGTTCTACAAAAAGAGTTGAAAAATGAATGGAAATATTTCAAACAGGAAATGCTTGAACAAGGTAAAACCCTTTCTTCCTAGTCCAAAGAAAACATGAACAACTTCATTTTCATATCTTCATGAACAATACCCTATTTCTCCATGCATTCGTGAAAATATTTAAGGTGTTGGGCTGAGATTTCATTTGCACTTCCACTGAATCTCAGAAAATAGGTATCCCATTCATTGAAATAATACACACAATGAGGATAGTGAGGTATCCTAGTAAAATATGGGGGGGTGGGGTGTGATTTTTGGCCAAGAATGAAGGAAGAGCCATTTTTAAAACCCCTAAAATCAAATGCCCAAAGTGAAGCAAAAAGGTGAAGATATACAACCAAATTATGATTCATGTCAACCTCAAGAATCAATTGTAAACTTTAATGAAACCCAGGGAAAATATTCCAATTTCGTCCCTAGCAATGGTGCAAATTTATGTTGTCACCCTGGAGATGGTTCCTAGATGTGGGGGAACTAGTGCGCTGGACATCTAAAATATTGATGAAAACTTTATAATAAGTGGTTGGAGGGATAGACCATGAGAATGTAAATGAGTAGTCTAATTTTGAAACCTATCTTTACAACTATATTGGTTAAGATAAATGAGGATTTCAAGGCTTAGGGTTTCAAGAGGTGACTAGTAGTAAAAGAAGAAAACAAGGTTTAATCACTTAGGCACTTAAGAATCTTAGCTTTTTTATCTACAAGGGAAATGATGCAAATAACAATAAATATGGGTGAATGCCTAGTATGGTGGAGAGCCCATTAAGGAATTTAAAAATAAACATGAGCATATTAAATTCCAATTAAATTCATGAATCTAACTTAAATCAACCCGATACTACATTACACTCATATGAATGGAACAAAAACATCAATGAATGATAAGACGTGAAAAGAAAAACAATTGTGAAATTATTCCAAGAATTGGAAACAAAATTTATTATTCACTTTTAAAATATATTTCTTCGTAACATAATCTCACAATTAGCAGGCTCTAAACCCCTCTAAGATGTTGGTTTCAAAATTTTATTCATATCCTAGCCTAACTGTTCTAGTAAGTTGTAAAACTGACTCTTTAACGGTTTATAAAATTGTCCTTTTTTGAATCAAATGAAAATTACAAACACTAATTTAATATTATGAATGTATATTATATATAATATTAAATAAAATGCATTATTATTTATGAAATGAAACTCGACCTCTTCTAATATTTTTACAATATATATATGTATTTTATTTTTTTTATAAAAAAAAATGTGGGCCCATAAACTTGGTCTCGTGCCACATTGAAGTTGAGATAGATATGTGTAGGCCTCCTTGGTAGTTAATTGTTGTGCGGGTCCTAGTCATCAGGCATACGTCAGTAAAAACACGCGTGTTTTGAGGAAACCATAAACTAATTTGCGACACTGCTATGGGTGGATTTAAAAAATTAAGTTGAGGGGGGTGCCATTAATACAAGTTGTTAATGTGGTGTACTAGTGGTTTTACGATTTCTTGTCAACGGAAAAATGGGTCATAGACACTACTTATACCTAGCTTGCGATCTTACTTTTTTGATGAAAAACATATTTAAAAAACCTTGGAAAATACTTGTAAATATATCTTCATATGCACTGCACTCCTTAGCAAGCATGGGAAAATAAAAAATCTTGTTATTGTGATGGAGCTTTCTAGGCAATATTGCTCCAAATATTCAATGATTTCATCATTAAATTCAAAACAGTCCTCTTGATAACTATGAGATTCTTGAAAAGATGAATTTTCAAATAGAAGAACGGGATCATGGTTATAATATTATAAGGGGAAATTGATCTGATCATATTCAATCGACATGTAAAGACAATGCGGACCTAACATAACCATCAGTGAGTGTGTAATTGCCTCAACTACTTGACAAGTACCTCGATAGCAAGATGTTAAACCATAGATATCAAAGGATGTAAACCAAATGTCATCTGATGTGTCGCTAAGAAATGGTATGCCGAATGACAGTCACTAGAGTTAGAATCATGATCAGATGGGTTGATTAAAGCATAATATTCCCAGAAATATAAATAAATTTGAATAGCTCTGCAGATTATCTGAACAATATAATCAAATTTCTCGCATGCGGAATGTGAAAAACCATTCTCCTTTAACTGGTGACAAATTGTACAAGCATCACAATCATCGAAATAATTGAAAAGGAATGCTATTATAGCGAACATATGAAACCAGTCATGATGTAATGGATGAAAAAGAAGGTCTTTATTCAACAAATAACTCAAGCACTTGCTAATACTCAAGAGTATTTCTGGTGTCATCAAGACATTCACAAGAGAGACTAGGAGTTGATTATCCACCATAGCATTTAACATATATGAATTATTTGACAAAGGTAATGTTCAAAGTGGTCTGCTTCATAATTCGACACATTCACGACAGGTATACACTCCAAATACGAATTATATTTGCATGAGGATGAATTCACTACAGTGGTATGATCAGAAAACTGATCTTGAGAAATAGTAAAATAGTAATGAGAAATCCCAAAATCCATCAGGAATGATTTTGCATCGAGTGAAACAATACAAATAAAATAATTCTATGAGAAAATCCAGATATGATATGATTCAAGAATTTTACCAAGATCGTGAGAACCTAACATAACCATCATTGAAATTTGAAGTGCCTCGACTTCCTGAAAAGCTTCAAAACTTTGAAATGATAGATAAGAAAATTTTATGTATTGATTCAGATCAAAAAATTGCATGTGGACAAATTCTATCAATTAAGTTAGCAAGATCACCATTAGTTGGATTAAATATACCTACATGATTGGTTTAATCATATTTTTTGACTTTAATAGACATATTACTCAAGTCATAATATTTCTCTAATCGCAAGTCCGAGGATGTATGAATCAGAAAAATCCTATGATCACACTGATTCACAGAGTTTCCCCCATACAAAATAAGAGATGATAAGGGATGGAATGGATACTATACAATTTCATCATTTTCTTCTTCATCATGGATATTCTCACTATCTTGTGTCATTTCAAAATTCAACTCATGATATAACAAAATTGAAAAGCACGGAGAGTCTCCATCGCAAGTTGATGCTTTCTAGATAGTAAAGCACAAAGGATAGGGAGATGAAGAGGAATAATTTCTCATAAGAGAATATTATTTGACCGACGTAGATTTAATATCTGAATATTTTGAAATAAAATCTCCTTGAGAGGTTTAAATATCAGTTGGTGCACTTGGGAATTCATCATCATATATAACAACGAAGTCAACCTCATTAGAATTATTGTTGCCCAAGAATTGATATTTATTAAGAAAATTGGTCACATTTTATTGACTACCAAGATTACCATATTCAATATCAACCAAGAATGAGAAAATAAAATCTTCACATAGAGGATTTTGAAAAAGAAAAGGGAGATTGAAATAATCTTCACCTTCCCGCTCTTCTACATGCAAAATGTGACTACCTTGCACATGTTCATTGCTTGGATTTGGAAGATATTGATTATGAATATGGAGGGACAAGCGGTCACAAGAAAGAGATGGTATAGGATGGAAGGTATCCAAATCCGATTCAAGACTATAGTTATGAGCGTCAATACCATATTCAGGAATGGAGAAATTAGTATTAACCACAGGCTTTATGAACCATTTTGAGATTTCCTTCACTGGATATGTGTCATCAAAAGAATAAGGAGGATTAGAATCTGGATTAGGAATTTTATTTTCAGATTTCCCAACTTTATCAGCATTGCAAAGAGGCACCATCATCGAAACTGGAAAAGGAGGAAAAGGAACAAAATGAATAACATGTTCCTCCTATGAAATTAGGGGTGTCTTATGGCTTACAAGTTTTGGGGAAGAAAAAACATCAGGTGGTTTGGGTTCACTATGAAAAGATATATGAACAAAATGCTCAAAATTTTGTTTAAATAAATCCCAATCTATTTTTTCTTTAGGAAATTCATAAAAAATCTGAAGGAATTGGTAAGAGAAATATGTAATTGATTCATTAGGATTAATTCTTAGTTGATTAATCTCAGTAATCATGCCTCCAAAACATCAAATGAATCTCCTCGATGAGGTGTTCAAGAGAATGAATGGAAGTAGGTGATAGAGTGTGACACCATTTGCTAACTCGACCTTCAAGGGTGAGGAAGAATGATAATTAAAGCCACATATTATCAATCAATTCCATAGTATTCACAGAACTTAAGGAGAATATATGCATGCTCAGCAATGGATGCATCCCCATCACCATCAAACTTGAGTTGAGACAAGTCATGGAGAGACTCATCAGGGATTGAAATTTAATCAAGGGAAAGGTTAGAATAAAACATCAGGAGTATGATTTGAGGATGATCCATTTCAGATAAGAGGTTCAAAATGGACTCAACATGCACAACTTGTCATTTGGCCCTCCTTCTAGCGCCATTTTTTTTACTCTTCTAAAAATCTATCAACCAAGGGGGTCTCCTTAATGTGAAGTCCCAATTAAAACTCACATCATTTGGAGTAGGAGCCTCATCTGGAGTATAGGTACGGTTGCCATGTATCCTTGTATATTTTCCTTGGCCACAAAGTTCAACAAAATATATTAATACACAGGTATTTTCATATCAGAAAGTGAGTATGTCTTGTGAAATTTGTAGATATGAAAATTATCAAGGTCGTTCTACCGAAAGGGAAGAGAAAAGTGGGCCCTTTAAAGAAATGTAATACTACTATTCTAGAAAAGGAACATGAGCATATACATATGAATGAATCGTTGATCAACCAACGAAATAGTTCACAAGGAAGGAACGATTATTAAAGAAAATACAACATACCTTCAACAAGATAAGTACCAAAGCCACCAAAATAGATCAAATTCCATAGTACAAATGAAAACAAATACATCGCAAACATTCAAATAATAGTTTGATAATATTCACAGCATATTCATGAAAGTATGTTGTCTCAAAGAGCTTCCGAGTTAAGTAAAAGTTCGAAGATACATCAATATAATGAACACCACTAGCCTCAATAGTGGAGCATTTGAGAAGTCACTCGCTCCTCCAAAACAACTATCTTCCTCTCCTATGCCTCGTAGGAGGAGCCAATGTGAAAATTCCTTTACATGTGCTATGAGGGTGTATATATAACAAATCGGGTGATAATTCCTTCCCTTGTGACTCTTAAATTACCCTCATGACCATTTTATTTCTCTATGACCTTTCGAATTCCTACATGACTTTTCACATTACATGGATGAATCTTGGACTTCCACTTTACATTACATTTATCCAATATTTAATTTACATAATCCACAAAACTATGTGGAAAATTATGACTCATGACATGAAATGACATGAAACTGATGACATGGACTTCATGATGACCTGGAAATGTCAAGACACTCTTTTTTTATTTGTATTCAATAAGAGATGTATACAATACTTCATTTTCATGAGAAATATGCTTTGTTCTTCATGTCCACCCTACAAAGGGTTATGAAGCAGTATGGAGGCTTCATTTGGTCTTGATCTTTTCTCTTATGTTGTAATTCAGTGTTCCTTCTTCTTCTCATGATGATGATCAAAGGCTAAATTTGGAGGCTTGAGGCTTGAGACTATGGAGTGCGTAGTTCTAAAGGCCTCAGCTGAGGGACTGCATAGTTGAAGTACTCAGAAGGTCAATCTTGAGGCTTGAAGTTTCCCAATGCACAATTTAGGTAGGAGAACAAGTTGGATATTGCACAGTTGTGGTGTTCAAGGTCTAGAGCTTGAGGCTTGAGGCTTGAAATTTCCCAATTCATATTTCTAGGGGGAAAAATACCAAGTGATTACATAGTTGCATAGTTTCGAGAGCTCAAGGCAGAGGCTTGATGCTTGAGACTTCACAGTGCGCACAGAAGGCTTAATGGAGGCAAGAATTTCATAGTTCCGCAACTTAAGGACTGGTACTCGGCACTGAGATTGCATAGTGTGTAGTTACAAGAGGCAAGGTTAGGGGTTGAGATTTGATATTGTGTAGTGCGCAGTTCCGGAAGGCTGAGTGAGGTCAAGTTTTTCGGATAAGCCTACTAAGTGTGGGATTGGTGAATATAAAGTGAATAGAGACAAAACTAGTTCATAATCATACACACAAAATATTCAATGATACAACATTGATAACTTAGAAGATAAGAACAACATGATGCCCTCAATGCAGCAGTGATACAACATACCTCTCCAAGTGTGACACAAAAGATACACTTTGCGACGAAAGTGACGACCCTTGTGCGATGGTGCATAAATATTTGGGAATGAGTGTGAAACATGTCTACATGACTAGAAGGACTCATCAACAAAAAATTTACCCTTTGGAACAAGTTAGAACTCCCCTTTGCATGATAAGAAATAGTTCCCATGTGGAAAAATTACACTTGTGATATGAAAAGAAAAGTGAAAGCGACATTTGAAATATGTGAATGATGGTGAAACAACATATATGTTAGTAAGGATAACATGAAAACGACACTCATTAAAGTGAAATAAAGTGAAAGAGTTTGTTGTAAATGTAAAAATGACACTTGTGATGGTGAAGTTTTGCAAAAATTGATAGTTGGAAAAACTCCACAAAATAGAAATACGATTGTAAAAAAAAGTGAGAGACTAATAATTAAACGTGTGCACTGACTTTCGACATATGTTAAACGTTGCACAATCACTATCTTGATGGACTTTGTTGGTCTTGTTTAATCCTGCATAAAAAATGCACTCATGAAATTGTTTGGGGTTGAGCATGTGTGAGGAGGTGACTTCAACATTCACAATTCAAGAAGGGAGCCCAAAGACTTAACCAAGCATCATCTGACTAAGAAGTGACTACGGAATGATCAGTTGCAAGATACATTACAGGCTCCAAAATTAAAGTATAGGAAAGGATTTGGAGCATTTTTGTCACAGCGACAACAATCCCCTTGTGCCAAGTGCTCTTTTTCATTATTTAAGTTCAATCTAAGGAAGATATATGCAAATATGAGTATAGTGACCAAGAAAATAGTTGATGAAAGCAAAGAGGCAGTGGAAAACAAAATGTGGATCACTCCCATTGTAAGATTTGTGCTACCTTTAAAAGTTTTCCATCTCAATCGCTTATGAGTGATCAATTATTTTTTCAACAAATATGTAACTAATTAACATATATTTCAGGAGTTTTATTTCTTCTTTGATGTCCATATAAATACAACATTTCATAATTAATATATATTTCTGAATTTATAATAATGAACCTCAAGGCGTTGCATCACAATGCACTTATTTCAAAAACCACAACCTTATAGAATGACTGATTTCCATAGTAAGTGATATTTTATGAATATAGGTGATTATACTTTGCATGAGCCACCCTTTAGTTCAAATCAACCCATCATTTGGTTTATCATGCTCATCAACTTTCTTCGGGATTTTCTTGATAAACCTTTTTATCTTCGGCTACTTCTTTAACAACTTTGATTGAAACTAATTTCAAACTCTTAGTGATAGTAACATCTGGAGGAATTGCAACAAACCCCTCTTTAGTGTATGTAGGTTTTTTGGTGAAAATGACACTTTCTCTATTCATATTTTTTACTTCATTCATAATAGCAGGAAAAGAGTCTCCATCATTAACATAAAACTCCATGCTTTCTTTTGGGGATTTTTCCATGTCTCACAATTAATGGTGCTAATGAAATTTAGTGGTAATGAAGGTTGAAAAAGAAAAACTTTACCATCATCATTTTGACACTTTATATATATATATATACATCAACACTCCCACATTACTTTGACAGATTGAGCACAATGTATTGTTCCCCCCACTTTGTTGTGGGCTCCTCCTTGACTCAGTAATGTGTATGGGAATTGGCTTTGATGGAATTTGGTGCTTTTCTTGTGACTTAGAAAACTTGACTTAGATATTGGGGCTAAAACCCAATAATTTTACAAAAGTACTAATTTTGCATATAAGACTGAGAACACCAATAAAATTATAAAACTGCATTTTTAGCCCATAATTTTTTTATGAAAAATTATAACCGTTGAGCTTGAAATTAAAAGGGGTAATTTTCAAACCATTTCCATAAACACCATCAATAGATGATGCCCATTTTCCCAAATTTAAACAAACTTTCTTTGGATTTTGGTTACTGGCTCAAATCTGCCCCAATAATTTTGAATTTTTTGGCTATACAAGATTGAGCTACAACACCCCCTATGTAGAAGAAGAAATGTTTTCACTAGCCATGAAAGGGACTTGTACATAATAAGGATAACTACCGTCAGGTCTCAACTACACTAATATTGGGCTGAGAGGGTTGATCAAAGGCGGATTAAAATGTGGAAAGGGACATTCATTGACTACCTAAAAAATAACATAATCATCTTACCTAGGAAAAGGGTTATACCCCCAACCTGAGTATGGTATGAGTCTTCTAATATGGAAATTAACACATGCTTGTGTATTGGTGCACCCTCCTCCTCAGGAGAAAGGCTTAACAGTCTACGAGAATGACGATTACTTCGTTAAACCATGGTGAATACATAATTATTAACCTATTAAGTTAGTAAGACACCCCATGGATAAACTAAGAATCGTACCAAAAAAAAATCTATAAATAATCACTAAATGATTGCACACACAAAAATTCCTAGTACTATGTTTCTGATGGATTTGCAAAAAAATTTATTACTTGTGGGATCTCAACTCCATGAGAAGAGTGATTGAGGTGAAGGTAAGGTAGAGGGATGGTTGTTGCTCACAACCACCACCTATAGGGTGTTTATCCTAAGAATGGTCACTAAGTTACCTCTTTCCAATAGGGGAAAGTGAATATTTGTCTTATTGGTAGTTAGTCGTCGGTACTAGATTCTCGACCAAGAGGTGGGTGACCTACAAGGGGGACTTCCAACACCATGAACTAAGCTTGACCCCCACTTACACGAGTTTCTACTCAAATCCAATTGTATCTATTGGAAGTTGGAGGATTTTAATCTCCCTACCACAAGATGATAACATTTTTTCCTAGTCTTGGAGCAGTTTAGTTCACACCCTTAGTCCAAGACCCTAGCCTAGACTAATGTTGGTGTATTACCGATAAAAATAAAATATCATTTGAGTTAATTTTATTAAGTGTTAATTTTATGAGGTTGTTTCTTACTCAAAAGGAAAATGGCATGAAACTTGAATGGTGTGAATAAACTCTTGTTAGTAACACCCTAATGCAGCTATATGGAAATGCACAATTCTCTTTTCAATTAAATGAAAGTTAACTATAAGAGGGTAAAGAGTCTTTTTCCCTTTTCCAGCGAAAACAACTTCTACAAACCACTCTAAATAATTTTTTATGAATTTCACTAAGTTGATAATAACACAAAATTAAAAAAAATCCCAATGTAATAACTCAAAAGAGAGAAAAAAAGAAGACCCCCAAGAAAGAACAAAAGACACTCAAAAGGTCACGAGTTTGGAATTTGCAAACAAAGAAAATAAAACGAAGAGCCAAAAGACAATGCAAATAAAGTAGGGATGTAGCTCAACGTATAAGCAAACAATAATCTACAAGGTCAAAACCCTTAACCCTAACTCAAGGATCAAATAAAAAGGAATGAGAGTAAACAAATAATTTCAACTCTGATTAGAAGAAAAAATCGAAATCACTCGAAAAAACCTTTCTAGTGATTTTTTGCATAGCTACAACAAATTGAAGACAAACCACCACTAAATGCAAGGAAATGAAAGCATAATGATGGCTTGAATTATATGAGAAAATAAACAAAGAGTAAGGAACCAAAATTAAAAAAAAATGCACTAATTAAATGGAGATCTGAAGCTGGAATAGTACTATAGAAAAAACAACAAAAATATATATGCAAAATAGATCCAATTTTTTAGGAAAAGAACCCTAAAATCAAGCAAAAGCAAGGCCTCAAAGAAAATCTCAAAACTTGTAAAATATATGCATCAAATTAACCAATAAGGAGAAATATTAGATCTAATATGTTTCACAGCTTAAAGAAACCATATCAAATAGATCTAGAAATCCAAGAACAATGCAAAGAGAACACAGTTGGAGTTGAAATCAAATCATCTAGCCATGAAACCCTAACAATATAGGAAAAAAAACCAACCCAAATAAATAAAGATGGATAATATTTGTAACAGAGCTAGACTCATAAAATAAGATAAAGAATATAGTTGATTAAAAATATAAATTCTTATGGAATCTCTCAGAAAACCTTAAACATCTGTAATATTCCTATTTAGGAACAGCTCATGAATAATACAATGAAAAATTCATTTTCAGAAAAATATGCTTTGGAATAGGAAAATTAATCTTGGATTATTTATATCAGACCATCTACAAACTAAATCCAAGATTTGAGCTGAAACAAATAAGACTAGGTGGGTTAAACAGATCTCCCACACCTAGTTATCTTCAAGAGAAGGCCCAATGAGGGGCTGCAGCAAAGTAAAATGATATACTGAAAGTGAAGAGAGCTATAAATGCATAAAATGTGCTGATATACACTAAGAAACTTATTTCAATCACAGCAGCAACTTAGATCTGAATTTAGGATCCAAAAGGTGAGGAAAAGTAGTGATTTTGACCCTAAAATAGGTGTATTCAGAAATATGCGTAAAATTAAGGGAAATTACGGGAGGTTATTTTATATTAGATCATGAGAGACCTATGCTACGAATTTAAACTCAAAAAAATCATTCTAGATATGTCAAACAGTTCCTCCATCCACGGATAAGCTTAAAAATGTTGATTTCCCATGACTTGAAGTATGCAGAAAATGGCTGAGGCATACATTGCATGATTTATGAAGAAGTTAGACAAAATATGTCTAAAACATTAGATATGAAGTTTATTATTACTGTGAATGAAGAAAAATTGAGATTCAACTCCTTTTATACTTCAAATAGATCACCTCGCAAGGGGATTTCACAAAAGAACAAATACAAGTATTAGATCTGCAGAATATGGATACGAAAAATGAAGAATCACTAAAACTCTAAATATATGAGCTGTAACATACAAAATTAGAGAATAGAGCTGAAGTACAAACTTTCCGGAAGAAGGGATGGCCCTTCCTCAAGGAAATAAGCACCAAACTAGGGTAGAAACCCTACTGCAACAATGCATTGGAAAAATAATGCAGTTTCTGGAGTATACTGCGTAGATGATGTTGGAAGGTCCTTTGGCCTGATGGCAAGATCTGAATATTAAGCTCAAGGCTTCCTCACTAATCTTCCAGAGAAAGGAATGCTCCCTTTTCTACAAAACTAGATCTGGAAGTGGTGTTGAAAACCCCTCACTGCAACACCCAACAACATAGTATTATTCTGCTGTAGAAATGACGCTGTCTTGATGGAGGATGCTTGGCCTCAAGCCTAGATGTGAGGAATTTCATAACACACTTCTTCAAGAGCTCCTCAATGAAGGAGGAGGAATTCCTAAACAGGAAATTCCTCTCTCTAGCTAAACAGCCAGAGATTTTGAGTTGCCTAAGCAATCTCAAAATAGAATTATCTTCAACAAAATTTCCTTGTGGCCTTCCTCTATATTTTATAACATTAGGGCTTAGGAAACCCTAAACCACCTCCAAATATTTAACCCTTTTCACATGAAGGGTCTCCATCTAAAACTGCGTTGAGCAATAAGGAGGTTCAATGCATCTAGACACTGTTGAGATTTGGTCCTGTTGACCCAGTCAACCTTCTTAATTCCTCTTCACACCTAAGTGTGTTTTATTAAGATGGCCCATATTTTTCCATGTTCACATTGGGCATTGATTTATTTTTCTGATTTGGAGTTTTAGAGTTCCTCCTTTACACTTTTATTGAGTTAAGCAAACTGAAAATAAAATGAAATATTCCCATTAGCTGCAAAAATTGGGAATATTACAACATCCTAGAAAAATCATGGGGAATGGGACTTTAACGGTGTGATTATGCAAGACACAATCTTAGGGAAGGAATGATCCACCCAATGATTCTAGCAGAATCACTCTATAAGCCCTTATGTACCAGCGATTATCAAAGAAAACAAACTAACTAATTTTCAATAGAGCATAACTTGCTTATGTTGGGGTTCCTATGTTTTGGCAGATTTGGAAATACCAAAAGATAAGACAACATCAAACCACTTTGGGACCTCAGGATCTAGCCCTCTTGGGTCCAGAGAGGGATCTCTCTATAAATACAAATAAGGATATATCTTTGAAGCTCAAAATGAGGTATTAGGCTAGCTATGAAGCACAAGGGGGGTTTAAATGATTTGGTCGATTTGTTGTTGGGTTGAGTCAGAGACCATAGATTGAGAAAGTAATGGAAGGAAAGGAGTAGAGCAGTAGGACGTTTCGGTAAAAGAGGATAGGTTAGAAATGTGCCATCCATTGGGCTATGGAGTCATGAAAGGAAATTACTTGCAAACAACTAGCCGAGGCTTTCAGAGGGAAAGTCATCTATACTAAAGGATCTTTTAGATAGATAGTGAAATGGAACATTACGAGTGAAGGTGAAAGAAAGAAAGAAGTCCAATTTCTGTCTATAGATCAGGTTAGAGGTCATTTAACTCTAGACCTACTTGGACATACTCAAAGGTAGCTTTCAATGAAGTCACAAAGGGGGCAGCTTATAGATCGAACCATAGGTCATTCAACTGCAGGTCTTCTTTAGCATGCTCCAAGGGAAAAACAGAGATAAGATTTGGCACAAAGCTAGAGTCTATAGATTAGAGAAGGACTTTTAACCTTCCCTGCTTTGACACCAGCTAGGACATCCAAGCAACAAACCCGAATTCATACATCAGCTAGCAGCAAATATCAACTCCTACACTGGTTAAATTACAAGCATTTGCTCTTAGATTCACAATCAACGGAAAACATTGAAGGTAGGGAGAGCAGAAACATAGGGTACCATGCGAGGGTAAATCCTATGCCAGATTTCTGATGCGTACCAGAAGAAAATTAACAACATGAAAAATGTAATAAAAAAGTGTGAGAGAAAACATCACGCATAGTAATAGACCAGGATCCTATGAAATTTGCTTGATTAATTGATGCAAAACTAGTCACATACACTGAGCTCAATGGCTGATCACAATCCAAACTTTCTCCTCCCAGCCTACTACATTACAAACTACTCTGCTACTCCCTCCCAAGACTATTCTAACAGTCAAATGAATCCCTCTAACAGCAACAACAACAACCGAACTGAACCGAACCCTTTACAAAGTGTTCTCGGGGATTATTTATAGGAAAAGAATAATAGCAGGGGTAGATATTCATTAATTTTATTCATTAAGATAGGATGGAGGAAGCATTCACGCCCATACTACTTAATGTTTCTTCATCGACTGTGTGTACTCTGTAGTCTAGTTCAGAGATCTCTGTCAGGTCGGATTTGACCTTGGATGTGTTCTTGAAGTCCTTATGGCTGTTTGGAACTCTACGCTACCTTATGAAATCGGTGAACTGGATAGAAAGTCCGCGGGCCTCCATGCTTCATAATTGTGGTCCTGACAGTCTTTAAGAAGCTTTTGTCAGTGTAATTAACCGTTTTTGGGCTCGAGGAGGCATGGAGACTTTAGTGGAAAGGTGTACTCTCTGGAGAAAAACATTCTCCTGGCACTGGAAACACTGATAGGAATTGATAGTGTGCTTAGTCTTCTAACCTCATATTATCCTTTGAATAAGGATTAGATGCTAAATATGCAATTAACAGGCCCGATTCTCTCTAATCCTTCTCTGTTGTTTCACTGGCCGCTGCTGTGATGGCTTGTCTGTATTCTGAATCACAATGGCTATGATCAGAGTAATTTGCCACTCTGCAAACCCTGAAATAATGAAATAAACCAATTATAAAAACAAGGGGGTGGCAGAAGGAGTGATGTGGAAGCCTGTGGAAGCGGTGGTGGAGCAGTGGAAAACTAATGAAAAACATGCGGAATGGGAAGAAACTAATGAAAATGAATGAAATCAGGACCTTTGGATGGTGGGACCCGGCGAGTGGAGGGCGATTAGTTGTGAACCGTTGGATCTCAGGAGGAGATCAACGGTGGGGGTCATCAGATGAAACTTTGTAGAGGTTCCGATGAAAGAAATATAGTGAAGACACGATGGAACGTGGACCGTGGATCTTGGATCAAACGGATGATCGCGATCAAATCGGAGGGTCACAATTGGGGGAAAATAGGGGTTGACACATTAAGGTTTACCGATTGGTGATGGTGTGATTAAGAGCTGACCGTCGGATCATTGAGGGATCAACGGCGGAGATTAAATCAGCGGGGAGGAAGACTAGAGTGATGGGAGGGGAGCGATGAGATCTGGGCCGTTGGATCTCGAGAGATCAACGGCTACGATCGAATCGGAGGATCATGATCAGAGAAGACAGAAGGAGGGGACGCATGGGCTAGCATGATGCGATTAGCGTTGGGCCGTCAGATCTGTCTGGATCAACGGCTTGGATCACAGTGGAGCCGATAGAACAATAGCACTATCGCATCAGAGGTTTTGACTTAACAAAGAAATGCGCTCCGCTCCAACTTTCGATTGCGATAAGCTCTTCACAGTTTAGCGCTTGGTCTCAGCGCCCGGGTGTATGGAGGGGAAGTGGTTTTGGGGGCTGGCCGAAGGGGGCTAAGCCTACCTATGACAAAGGGGTGATTTTGGCCCAATTTTCATGCATTTTAAGGCCAAAAGAAGAAAACGGTAGGGAGAATAAGGAGTTATTTGGCCAAACACAAGGCATTTGTGAGGCTTAGCAGGGAAAAAGGGTGATTTAGAGGATTAATGGGGAGAATAGAGAGGAGTGAAAAAGGGAAGAAAACAGAGGTTAAATGGGGGTGAGATAAGAGGAGAATAGGGCCTTTTGGGCTTTTTCTTCACAAATAGAGAGGCTTTAAAACTGGGAACAGCAGTAAGGATTTATCAAAGGGAAAGGCACAAGGAGGCTTCAAGGATGATGTGTTTTAAGAGGGAATGCATTCCTTGAAGGCTCAAAAACAATTTAGCCCCCTGTTTGCTTGTCAATAAATTCATAGGGGGCTAACAGTGGCTCCACATGGGGATGGCTTCTTCTTGGAGTCAAGGATTTAGAACATGATATTTGGAGTAGGCCAAATGCCTAGTACTTGACCCATCCATTTTATTTCTAGGATCAGCTGCCACAAATCATGAAGACATCATATCAACAGTAAAATTCTCCTAAACAACTACCTACCCATACTAAGTCCTAGCATTTTTTCTTCTGGGTGCATTTGGACTTGCAGACCCCTTTACATCATCAATTTTTTACAAGCAAGAAAATAAAACCTATTCTACTTCTACCCTTATTACTCCATGATACCAGATTAAACTGTTGGCCTCATAGTTTCTCTACCTAAACTAGTATCTGCTAGGATTAAACTGTCTAGAAGATTTCTTCTCTACATTCTAAGACATAAATTAAAAAACAGCCAAGCCAGGATTAGACTGTCTGGCTTGCTGGACTTTGCAGAAATTAAAACAACTAACTACATGCTCAAAGACTGAGCTTTATTGAGCTTTCCTACCTACTCTACCCTACTTGGAAACCACTGATGCTCTAGGTGACACAATAATTCCAGTGCAGCCAGTCAAGCATTAACAAAAAAGGATAGAAACACTAACTGCTCATCAGAGACAACCATAGGGTGCTCTACATGTGGTTCTTCAAAAATGCGGTCACCATCAGTGGTGACCACTCCTGATGAATGTGGCCCTTGCGAAGGATCAATGCTGGATAATTTGAGCTAATCAAGGCCTCCATGGATCAATGAACATATGATGTGCACTTTCTTCTTTTAGGCCTTCCATGATTGGTAGGCTGTCTGCATCCTGGGCAACTTTTATCACTGTATCTTCCACTACATCTTCAAAGTGGCTCTTGAAATCTCGATCATCTTCCTCTTACATATTGAAAAGCAGTGGAATTTCTTCTTTTTTAAGGGGCGGGAGACTTTCCAAAAAGGCTCTTGGGTCTCTGAACTGATATGATTTTTCTTGTGAGTTCAGAAATTCGATCTCAGCTTCATATCTTTCAACCAACAATTCTAGAAATATTTTCTTAAGCATGGGCTTGAAACTTGAGCCAAGAAGAATAGCCCCTGGAAGGTCCTCCACTTTCATTTCTGCCAAGTCATGTGACATTACATCTCGACACTCTACTATGAAACTTGGATGCATTTCTGCAAACTGCTCAGAGTCTTCCATTGGTGAAGTGATTTGGTCTTTAGCATGGCTGATGTTGTACTGTGACATGGTCTCCCAGTGGAGTCTTGTGAACACACACATATAATCAGTGGCCTACTGATCACCAGTGGGGTCTCTTAATCATTTAGGAACTGTGGAGTCGCTAGGTGGAGGATTTAAGATTTTACTGTCCACCACAATGATTTACCAAATCAAGGTTGATTGGTCTCTTTCCCCAGTGGAGTCGCCATTATGTTGGGGTTCCTATGTTTTGGAAGATTTGGCAATACCAAAAGATAAGACAACATCAAACCACTTTGGGACCTTAGGATCTAGCCCTCCTGGGTCCAGAGAGGGATCTCTCTATAAATACAAAGAAGGATATATCTTTGAAGCTCAAAATGAGGTATTAGGCTAGCTATGAAGCACAAGGGGGGTTTAAATGATTTGGTTGGTTGGTTTTTGGGTTGAGTCAGAGACCATAGACTGAGAAATTAATGGAAGGAAAGGAGCAGAGCAGTAGGACGTTTCAGTAAAAGAGGATAGGTTAGAAATGTGCCATCCATTGGGCTATGGAGTCATGAAAGGAAAATTTTACTTGCAAACAAATAGCCAAGGCTTTCAGAGGGCAAGTCATCTATACTAAAGGATCTTTTAGTTAGATAGTGAAATGGAACATTACAAGTGAAGGTGAAAGAAGGAAAGAAGCCCAATTTCTGTCTATAGATTAGGTCAGAGGTCATTTAACTCCAGACCTGCTTGGACATACTCAAAGGCAGCTTTCAATGAAGTCACAAAGGGGGCAGCTTATAGATCGGACCAGAGGTCATTTAACTCCAGGTCTGCTTTAGCATGCTCGAAGGGAAAAACAGAGAGAATATTTGGCACAAATCTAGAGTCTATAGATCGGAGAAGAAATTTTAACCTTCCCTGCTTTGACACCAGCTAGGACATCCAAGAAACAAACCCGAATTCATACATCAGCTAGTAGCAAATATCAACTGCTACACTGGTTAAATTACAAGAATTTTCTCTTAGATTCACAATCAACAGAAAACATTGAAGGTAGGGAGAGCAGAAACATAGGGTACCATGCGAGGATAAATCCTATGCCAGATTTCTGATTCTTACCAGAAGAAAATGAACAACATGAAAAATGTAATAAAACAGTGTGAGAGAAAACATCACCTGTAGTAATAGACCAGGATTCTATGAAATTTGTTTGATTAATTGATGCAAAACCAGTCACATACACTGAGTTCAATGGCTAATCACAATCCAAACCTTCTCCTCCCAGCCTACTACATTACAAAATACTCTGCTACTCCCTCCCAAGACTATTCTAACAGTCAAATGAATCCCTCTAACAGCAACAACAACAACCGAACCGAACCGAACCCTTTACAAAGTATTCTTGGGGATTATTTATAGGAAAAGAATAATAGCAGGGGTAGATATTCATTAATTTGATTCATTAAGATAGGATGGCAGAAGCGTTCACGCCCATACTGCTTAATGTTTCTTCATCGACTGTGTGTACTCTGTAGTCTGGTTCAGAGATCTCTGTTAGGTCGGATTTGACCTCGAATGTGTTCTTGAAGTCCTTATGGCTGTTTGGAACTCTAAGCTGCCTTCTGAAATCGGTGAACTGGATAGAAAATCCGTCGGCCTCCATGCTTCATAATTGTGGTCTTGACAGTCTTTAAGAAGCTTCTATAAGTGTAATTAACTATTTCTGGGCTCGAGGAGGCATGGAGACTTCAGTGGAAAGGTGTACTCTCTGGAGAAAAACATTTTGTTGGCGCTGGAAACACTGATAGGACTTGACAGTGTGCTTAGTCTTCTAACCGCGTATTATCCTTTGAATAAGGATTAGATGCTAAATATGCAATTAACAGGCCCGGTTCTTTCTAATCCTTCTCTACTATTTCACTGGGTGCTGCTGTGATGGCCTCTCTGTATTCTAAATCACAATGGCTGTGATCAGAGTAAATTTACCACTCTGCAAACCCTGAAATAATGAAATAAACCAATTATAAAAACCAGGGGGTGGCAGAAGGAGTGTTGTGGAATCCTGTGGAAGCGGTGGCGGAGCAATGGAAAACTGATGAAAAACATGCAGAATGGGAAGAAACTAATGAAAATGAATGAAAGAGGGACCTTATGATGGTGGGACCCAGCGAGTGGAGGGCGATTAGTTGTGAACCGTTGGGGGTCATCGGATGAAACTTTGTAGAGGTTTCAATGAAAGAAAGATAGTGAAGACATGATGGAATGTGGACCGTGGATCTTGGATCAAACGGATGATCGCGATCAAATCGGAGGGTCACAATCGGGGAAAAACAGGGGTTGACACATTAAGGTTTACCAATTGACGATGGTGCGATTAAGCGCCGATCGTCGGATCATTGAGGGATCAACGATGGAGATTAAATCGGTGGGGAGGTGTAGGTTTTAACCCTGAACAGAAATTATCAACACACGAATCTTATAATAGAAAATAAACAATAGCGAGAGCATAAAACATAAAATAGATAAGCACAGCGATTTTCCCCTGGATCCCAAATCGGGAGGACTAGCTTGATTTTTCATTATATTCCTTTTAGTGTTACAACACATATATATACATGCCGAAGCATACATAAACCCCAATCCATTAACCCTGGATTAGAACATAACCGTAGTTCCCTTGACTAGATCTACAAAATACCAGGGGTCGAAAGCCATCGTACCCCAAAACCATGTGCAAAATAATGCACAAAACATGGGTGGGTCCGCCTATGAGTGGGTCCGCACACCAAACAAATTTTCACCGGGGCGTTGCCCCAGACCCCAACAGTAGGGGCTGCCTCCCCCCTTGTGACCCCCCTGCTGTGCCCGGTGCAACGTACAGCGCATGGGGCTATTCGTGGAAAGAATATAACACATACCCAAAATTCTCCCACTTGTTTTTTTCTTTCCACAAGGGGCCACAGGAGAGCTTAGTCATTGGGCCAATTCTTCAACACCCATTGTTTCTCTACACCAAGAGAACTTCTGAGTGCTCATAGACTTCGTCAATGCATCTGCAACATTCTTCAAAGTGTCCACCTTTACCAGCAACACCCTTTTAGCCTCAACCATTTCTCTATCAAAGTGATATTGAACATCAATGTGCTTTGTCTTTGAATGGTAAGCAGGGTTCTTAGCCAAGAAAATTGCACTTTGGCTATCACAGTCTATCCTTATAGCTTGCTGTACCAACCCCATACTTGAACACAATCTTTGCAACCAAACTGCTTCCTTGCTTGCATGAGTGGTTACTATGTATTCTGCCTCTGTAGTTGAAAGAGCCACTACAGACTGTCTTTTACTCATCCAACTGACTGCGCCTCCAAATAGGCTAAACACATACCCACTTGTAGATCTTCTTTGGTCCAGGTCTCCAGCCTAGTTTGCATCAACAAAACCATGAATGTCCAACATTCTTTCTAATCTTGGTCTTCCTTGGTAGCACAATCCATAATCACTAGTGCCATGTAAATATCTTAAAACCCACTTCACTGTTGTCCAATGCTCCTTCCCTGGGTTTGACATAAACCTGCTCAATACTCCCACTTCATGTGCAATGTCTGGTCTAGTACAAACCATTGCATACATTAGGCTACCCACTGCACTTGCATATGGAACACGGGACATATCCTCCTCTTCTTCTTGTGTCTTCGGACATTGTTCAGAAGACAAATTTGCACCTACAGGAATAGGAACACTCACCGGTTTACTATCTTGCATATTGAATCTCTGCAATATAGTCTCAACATACTTCCTCTGGTTTAACCAGAGCTTCCTCTTTGCCCGATCTCTCTTAATTTCCATGCCCAAAATATAGTTTGCAGCACCAAGATCCTTCATGTCGAATTTGGAGAACAACTGGGTCTTAAAATCTTGGATAATTTCTTTGTCATTTCCAATCAACAACATATCATCCACATACAAGACCAAATAAATAACACGGTCACCAATTAATTTAAAATAAACATAGTGATCCTCCTTTCTTCTGGTGAAGCCAAGTCCCCATATATAGGTATCAAATTTCTGATACCACATCCTTGGTGACTGTTTTAACCCATACAGAGACTTCTTCAACCTACATACCAGTTATTTCTTACCCTTCACCATAAAGCCTTCAAGTTGCTTCATGTAGATCTCCTCTTCTAGATCCCCGTGAAGAAATGCTATCTTCACATCCATCCGTTCTATCTCAAAATAAAATGCAGCAGCAACAGATAAAAGTAATCTAATAGAAGTAACTTTGGCAACAGGAGAAAAAATATCACCAAAATCAATTCCCGACACCTGGGAATAACCTTTTTCTACCAACCGAGCTTTGTATTTCTCCACCTTTCCTTCTACATTCATCTTCTTTTAAACACCCATTTGCTCCTGATGGGCTTCCTTCCAGCCGGAAACTCCACTAGATCCCATGCCTCATTTTTGTGCAAGGATGCCATTTCATCAACCATGGCCTCCTTCCAGAGTTTTCTATCCTCTGAATCTACTACCTCCCTGACAGTTCTGGGATCATCATCAGTTATAGTTAAGGCAAAACCCAAACAAAAAGCAGATGGACTATACCTTTCTAGTTGCCTTCTTTCCCGAGTTGATCTTCTCACAGTTGGAGTTTGTGGCTCTTCCTCTTCTGAGTCTTCTTTTGTTGTAGAGTCTGATTCATCCTCCTTTAGCTCAAACTCTATCTTCTTAGGTACCTTTGGTAGGAATTCATGCATAACAACATCTTTCACCTCTCTAAGCACCACATCTCGGCTATACACAACCTTCCTTGTTTCTAGGTTCCAAAGCTTGTAACCCTTTAAACCATCCTTATACCCAATAAAGATGCACCTTTCAGATTTATTATCCAACTTGGTCCTTTTCTCCTTTGGAACATGTACATATGCATCACATAAAAATACCCTTAATTGTGAAAGAGAGGGTTTCTTACCAATCCATACCTCATGTGGAGTCTTATCCTCCAACGCTGATGAAGGTGATATGTTAACTAAGTAACATGCAGTCTCCACTGCCTCTGCCCAGAATTATTGTCCTAACCTGGTACCACTAAGCATGCTTCTTGCCTTTTCCATCAGCGTTCTGTTCATTCTTTCTGCAACTCTATTTTTTTGAGGTGTGTATGGAGTAGTATTTTGCTGTGCTATACCACACTTCTTACAGAACTCTTCAAATTCCTTCTTGCAGAACTCCCCACCATTATTTGTCCTCGGTGCCTTTATCTTCTTCTCTGTCTGGTTTTCCACCAGAACCTTAAATTCTTTAAATCTGTCAAAGACTTCAGATTTATTCCTTAAGAAATATATCCATGTATTCCTTGAGAAGTCATCTATGAATGAAACATAGTACACAGACTTTCCCAGTGATGGAACTGACACAGGTCCAAACACATCACTGTGCACAAGTTCTAATATCTTATTCGCCCTCTTAGCACCAGAAGAAAAACTCACCTGATTCTGCTTCCCATATACACAATGTTCACAGAAATCAAAATACAGAGAGAAATTAGACATACCTTATACCATACCATTTCTATGCAGTATCCGAAGGCCCTTCTCTCCAATATGTCCAAGCCTTTGATGCCATAACATGGTCTTTTCTCTAGAGACAGCTAGGCATTCCCCTCCACTTTCAGGAACCATAGAACTGTTACACCCATCAATAATAGTGCTACCTTGTAGCTTGTATAGAGTTCCAGTCCAAAATCCCCGCATTAATACCAGTGCTCCCCGAACCATCTTGCAAGCATCTTTATCGAACACTGTTTTTACACCTGCATCATCCATATTGCTTACAGAAATCAGATTTCTGGCCAATGCAGGAATATGCAGAACACCAGGAAGTGTTATACTCCTTCCACCTTGCAGCTTTAGCTTGACCTTTCCACTTCCGACGATTCTGGCCTTCCTATCATACCCTAGGAAGACATCACCATCATATTTTTCATACTCACAAAACCACTTCCTATGGGGAGTGAAGTGAAAGGATGCAACTGAGTCAATCAACCATGACTCATGATCTACATGTGTATTTGAAGAAGAAGCCAAATACACATCCCCACCTTCATTCGAGGTGGTTTTTGCCTCTGCAGAAGGAGCATCATTAGATCCCTTTCCTTTCTTAGGAGCTTTAGATCTGCACTCCTTTTTGTAGTGCCCTTCCTTTCCGCATTTCCAGCATACCTTTACAAACTTTCCAGGAGATTTAGATCTCCCCATAGATTTGGATATCCCACTCGAAACCTTATACTTGTTTCTATTTTGGGACCTTCCTCATACAGATAAGGCATCTCCATTCTGGCCCTCCATATTTCTCCATCTCGTTTCCTCCGACAGCAAGGCTGAGACAACGTCATCAAAATTCAAGGTAGTTGTATTGCCACCTATTGCAATAACCAGACTGTCCCACAAGTCTGGTAGAGAAAAAAAAAACTGATGCACTTATCTTCATCTGAGATTTTAATATAAATAGATGATAGCTGACTTACCACAGTATTGAAGGCATTCAGATGCTCTGTCACCGAGTCTCCATCCTTCATCCTCAGGTTATACAAATTTTTCTGCAGGAAAAACTTATTCACCAGAGACTTAGATTGGTACAAAGTCCCAAGTTTTTCCCACAAATTCTTTGCCGTAGCTTCCCCTGATATATTCGACAATACTGAATCTGAGACACACAACCATATTGTGCTCTTAGCTTTCCGATCTAGTTTCTTCCAGTCTTCATCTAAAATTTCCGTTGGTTTAGTACCTGGATCTACCGCGATTCACTGATCTTTATCCACCAGCAGATCCTCCATCTTGAGCTTCCATAACTCAAAGCTCTGACCATTAAATTTCTCGATCTATATCTTTCCATCGCTCACCATCTTCTTTCACCGCAAGAATCAATCTCGGGGATCTCCCACTGAACAGGGTCTACCTCAGGCCCGAGCAAAAAACCCTCAGCAGAAAAGGCGTCCCCTTGAAGCTGAAACAGCTCTAATACCAAATGTAGGTTTTAACCTTGAACATAAATTATCTACACACGAATCTTATAACAGAAAAAAAACAATAGCGAGAGCATAAAACATAAAATAGATAAACACAGAGATTTTCCCCTGGATCCCAAATCGGGATGACCAGCTTGATTTTTCATTATATTCCTTTTAGTGTTACAACACATATATATACATGCCGAAGCATACATAAGCACCAATCCATTAACCCTAGATTATAACATAACCGTATTTTCCTTGACTGGATCTACAAAATACCAGGGGCCGAAAACCATTGTACCCCAAAACCATGTGCAAAATCATGCACAAAACATGGGTGGGTCCGCCTATGAGTGGGTCCGGACACCAAACAAATTTTCGCCGGGGCGCTGCCCCGAACCCCAACTGTTGGGGCTGTCTCCCCCCTTGTGACCTCCCTGCTGTGCCCGACGTAACGTACAGCACGTGGGGCTAGTCGTGGAAAGAATATAACACATACCCAACAGGAGGAAGACTGGAGCGATGGGAGGGGAGTGATGAGATCTGGGCCGTTGGATCTCGAGAGATCAACAGCTACGATCGGATTGGAGGATCGTGATTGGAGAAGACAGAAGGAGAGGATGCATGGGCTGGCGCGATGTGATTAGTGCTGGGCCGTCGGATCTGTATGGATCAACGGCTCGGATTGCAGCGGAGCCGATAGAACAATAGCACTATCGCATCGGAGGTTTTGACTTAACAGGGAAACGTGCTCTGCTCCAACTTCCGATTGCGATAAGCTCTTCACAGTTTAGTGCTCGGTCTCAACGCTCGGGTGCATGGAGGGGAAGTGGTTTTGGGGGCTAGCCGAAGGGGGCTAAGCCTACCTATGACAAAGGGGTGATTTTGGCCCAATTTTCATGCATTTTAAGGCCAAAAGAGGAAAACGGTAGGGAGAATAAGAAGTTATTTGGCCAAACACAAAGTATTTGTGAGGCTTAGCAGGGAAAAAGGGTGATTTAGAGGATTAATGGGGATAATGGAGAGGAGTGAAAAAGGGAAGAAAATAGAGGTTAAATGGGGGTGAGATAAGAGGAGAATAGGGCCTTTTGGGCATTTTCATCACAAACAGAGAGGCTTTAAAACTGGGAACAACAGTAAGGATTTATCAAAGGGCAAGGCACAAGGAGGCTTCAAGGATGATGTGTTTTTAGAGGGAATGCATTCCTTGAAGGCTCAAAAACAATTTAGCCCCCTGTTTTCTTGTCAAAAAATTCATAGGGGGCTAACAGCTCATATGGAACTTGTTTTTGATGATTTTTTTTCTAATTTTAGGTGAAATCATGAGTTGAATTCTTGTATTTGGTTAATTCAATCAAATTTGAAACCCGGTCTGATATTATCTCTCCCTCTCTCTCTCTCTCTCTCTCTATTAGTGTGAATTCTAATCGCAATCGTACGAAAAAATCTCACTTTAGTTGTGCATAACAAACAACCTTGACATCAAAGATGGTTGGAAATTTCTTTAGATCTGCAGTTAGTTGACCAAGAAAAATGCTACAAAATCCAGATCTATGCACTAAAAGACATTAAACAACAAATAAAAGAAATATTTTTTCCATTCATCCAATAGACAAGACAAGAATATTTTACAAGAATTTTCTATTTATGACACCTGGGAAGGGAACATACAAAGATGTTACCAGTCCCCCTCAATGGGATGGGTTCTTGTATGTCCTCAGTGCTTCAAATCTAAGATCTCTCTCTCTTGATGGTGTAGAAAACCCAGACAAAAAATGGAACTCAAGGGGAGTTCACAAGAAAAAATATAGAAAAATATGAAAATGATGGAGGATCAAAGTCAGACCAAGAGTATAGATCCAGAGTGATATTTAGGCAATAAAAGGAGTGAATGAATGGAAAAAACCTTCTATATATAATAAAATATTGAGTTGGAGGACGCGATGGCACCTAGGGTTTCTTCTGCTCTAAACTTCCATGTCGTCGCCCTGTCCTTGCTCTGCCCTGATCGATTAAGAAGATATGGAATGTCGGCTACTTCCATCGATGCTGAACCATGGGTATTCCATGCCCCTCTAGGCACTCACTACCCTCAAAACCGATCCTCACTGGACAACAGCATAGCCAGAACTCGGCCCTCTGCAGCTACGTTTCGTAACAGCCGCCCCCTTCAGGTAGAAGATGCAAGGGTTAAGGATGGAAATGAAAAAAATACTCCATCTTCTCCTCAGGCTGCGGCTCTTGGGAAGAAATATTACGCTTAGAAAGGTTTCTCAACCCTTTTCGAACCGCTTCAGCATTCCCAAAAATGTCCATACTCTGTCTTTCATATTCAGAATTCTTTGAGCTACCTGGATTTGCCTGGAGGGCACACTTGGGAGCTCTTTTGGGTGAAAAGAAATGACAAACTCTATGGCCATTGGAATCTCACCACATCTTCTCGCAAGCCCCAGCTGCAATTTTAGGAGTAGGTGGAATACCAGAGTACCATCTTCCTCTCATCTCAGATATGCAGAGGTAAGCAGAAGTCTGATCACTCTTCCTCGTTTTAGATCCAGATCTTGCTCCTATCTGCCAAAACTATGTTACAATGGGTGAACTCTTCGGATCTAGTGCAAGAGCTCAAGCAAATCCTGGAATATAGGCTGGGGATTCCCTATGCATCACAGTGACTCCTCCACAAAGGTAAACAACTTGAGGATCTTTATCCCCTCTCTTTTTACAGTATTATGAAAAATGCTTCCATCATTTTTACCCTTCGTTTGAGAGGGGGAGCTATTGGACAGTCATCTATATCTGTGGCTTTTTCATACAAAGATGTTGTCCATGCTCAGATACCCAAGAAAACAGCTCCACCAGCTCAGGCTCCCAAGCCTTTTTTGGTGGAAAAACTGGAGGAAACCCCCTCCATTGAAATAATGCATCCAACGCTAGATGAGAAAATCAAAAAGTATGCAGAGCATGCCATTATTTGTAGGTTTAATGGGCTATGGCCATGCACAACAGACCTCTACCAATGGATTCACTCTAACTGGACCAACAATTGCAAGTTTCTATTCTGCTCAAAGGGATTCTTCATTGTAGTGTTTTCTTTCAGTGAGGACTACCAAAAAGCTTTAACTGAAGGCCCATGGTTTTGGGGATCAGTAGGTTTATTCCTTACCCCCTGGTTCCCATATTTCGATCCCTCTACAGCAGTCATCACCAAGCTCCCCATCTGGGTCAGACTTCCTAATCTCCTGGCGCATCTATGGCACTTTGCTGTATTCCAAGGGATTGGCAATAATCTAGGCTGCTTTCTTGCCACAGACACCTCTAGGGGGGGAAATGGCATATACACCTTCGCCAGAATCTGTGTAGAAATAGACATGAGCAAAGGTCTACCTGATCAGATTAATCTCAAAATTGGAGACTTCCATTGGACTCAGACCCTAGATTACGAGAACACATCCTTTCGCTACTGGCATTGCCATCACACAGGACACCTTTACAGCTCTTGTCCCTCGATGCTTGCCCAAAAGAAGAAAGCCAATCTTAAGCCGAAATCCAAAAGCTGGAAACCTCATGATCCTCCCCCCATGGATGATTTTGATTCCAGCTCCGATGAAGAGGAATGGGATGTGGAAGGAATGGACACAAAGCCGTTACAGGATCTTCCTTCGGCATGTCCTGAGGAATCTAATGTTCCACCAAACTCACAGAAAAGAACTCATGATTCCTCTCCCTCGAATTCAGACAAAGAGACCTCTCCGTCCGCCCAGCTCAGTCTGCAAATCATGCCAGCTCAGCAGAATCATCTTGGCTGGGTCAAAGTTGGTAAAAAGAAAGGGAAAAAATGCCGAATTTTTGATTCTACCCACGTTGGGTAGAATCTCTTGTTCAACTCTTGTTTCTCTGTTTTTCTTGTTACTTCATGCTTAGCACTGCTCTCTTCTTGTTTTCTCTTAGGGGCCAAGGTGGATAGTTTACCCTTTCCGGCTGCCCGTTTTCTTGCTTCTCTTGGTTGTAACTTCATATTGTACCATACGTTCTCTTAATAGAATTAGTTTTACGGAGAAAAAATAAAATAAAATATTGAGTTAGTCTAGATATTGGTGCATAATTAAAATATTATTAACCAAATCTAGGTCTATCTTTTATGGAATATTTTATTATATTTGTTGGAGGGAAAATTAATTTGAATTTGGTCAAATCCCTTATTTGTAAATAATAAATAAATAAATTATTTATTTATTATTTTAAGAGTGTGGTTGAGTAATAATTAAATAAATAGTGATTTATTCAATTATTTATGAATGATTTAGTCAAATTTAACAAGGAATATTATTTAAACAATGTTTAAATAATTATTCTTAGAAATAATAAGATAAATAGTGATTTATCTAATTAATTTTCCTATTTTGGGTTAAATATGACCAAGAATATTAATTAAATTGTTGTTTAACTAATTATTCCTTGAGTAAAATAAAAAAAATATGGATTTATTCAATATTTCCTCATGGGGTTTCCTGTTAGACCATAAAAAACTTAATAAATTATGGATTACTAAGTTGTTTTTCAAAGTGAAAGAAATTTTACTTAGGGTAAAATTGATCTTACATGGTGTATTTTGGTCCATCTAATAGTAATAGGTTAGATGACCAAAAATTGGTGTAACATATTTCCCCCCGGCACGCGATTGTTAGGATCTAATCGTATGACTAAAGTATGTTGTAAGAACTCAATCACCAGACACTAAAGGGGAAGTCAAATATTGAGAAATATAAGGTAGAATGAAGCGCTAGAGGACAAGACCCTGAGGAGGTGAGATTTACAGGTGCAACAAGTCTCTTTTATGAGTGAGTACCTGTTCTACAAGAGGCAGGGGAGGCATACCTATGCCCACCGAGATAACAAAGTACAAAGAAGAATGCATCCAACAAACAAGGGACTGAACTATATAGTACATGCTGGCATAAACATGGGCTAGATAAAAACATGCTAATGGATCCCACATACATACTGTGCCTAGGATAATAGCCAGGACTTATACAATAATATCTGAGTACATGAGATATAAGTACAACCAAAGATGCTCTGTAAAACAAGAGAGGGCTCTGAAAATTTGAATGATACATGCAAAATAAAAGGCACTGCAAGCGAGTGAGGCCGAAGCCATCAAATCTATGGAGCTGCGTCAAAGGCTATAATGGAGAGGTCATCTGGATGTGGAGGGCTACCTGAAGGACCACCCCCTCATGAGGTCTGAAACATCTCACACACACCCGGGAATCACTAGTACAATATCCTGCATTAGTGAACCATCAACTATACGGGTCTTGATCAAGCTGTAAGGAGCTGGAGCTGAGAAACAATCAAGTCAAAGGGAAATAAAGAGTCCCTTTTCCTGATCCAAGGCACTGAATAAGAGTGGATTTTGGAACCATGGTACATCGCCCTCTAGAGCTCTCTTCTGGAATGAATATGATGATGTCGACAGAAGGAGGTTAGCCATAGGTGAGGCAATAAGGGATCCTCAACTAAGGCACGAGAGATAATAGTAGAGCAACTGAGAGACTGACTCCAGGGATGATGGTGGAATGGGGGGTAATGAGTAGCAGGCTGACGAGTTCCCTTGTTAGAGCATGAAGGGCATGGATGACCTGGCATTAACTAACACAATATCAAAAGGGGATAGGGGATATTATGAATGAAGGCCACAATGTGTGACACGAGAGAGGAACCAAGCAATGAAGGATGGAGGAATGTAGTTGGATACAAAGGGAGTCGGGATAGACTCCATGGATGTGATGATAACTCAACTCAAATGCTCTAAACAAGGGCGACTCGATGATGTTTCCACATAGAACAGGCCCGATGGGGACCATAAAAACATGATTACAAGATGGTTACTCACGACAAAAATCGACACAAGCATAGTCAAGTATGAAGGAAAAGTGGTGCCCCAAGTACAAGTGTTTCAAGTGAATAAATTTGTAATATTTCCAAATTTTCACGTGATATTTGGAATATTAGAGTTCTTAATTTTCCTAATGAATTAAGTAAATAAAATGGTGGAGGGACCCATATTCCTTAATATGAATAGATATCCACTTTTTGAGTGTGAATGTGGATTAATTAAGCCTAGATATACATAATGAGGTAGTTGATCAACTACTAATGTGAATGGAATTAGAGATCATGTCTCATTAATGAGATAGATCATGGAGGTTGACACAATAAACTAAGATCTTGAAGAGATCAAACAAAAGATCATGGAGCATTCATGATGAGATGATGGAGGAAGTTGTGAAATTAATGCACACATGATGGAGAGGGTGTACATTGCACCTAGACATGATGGATGACTTGGATAGACAGTGCAGTCAAACATGGAGGATCTTGTCCACATGTACAACTCAGTTTAGATGAGGGCCAAGGCATGAGAAGGCTCAAACACTATATAAAGAAGATGAAGGCAAGAATGAAGACATGCTTGAGTTTATTGATGTTGAGGATCTGTTTAGATTTGGAATTGCCATGTGACATTCCATTGCTTTCTTGGGATGTTTAGCAAAGATTGCAAGTGTTGTTTAGCACAAGGTGTTCCTGGGTGGGAATCCCACCTCTTTCTTTGAGTAGATCTGGAAAGAGTATTGTAATTCATTCTACATCAAGAATTGGTGCCACATGTCTTTTCCTACTTTCTGTAGAACATTCATATTCAGAAGCTGTATATTTCTGAAGATCAGTTTGGAAGGTGGAAGTTGTATTCAGTATTTCAGCTGGAGAACTGGTGAAGGTTTATTCCTATCACCTTGGGCTTAAAGATCATCATTCCCAGAGTTTCATATCAGATATTTCATTAGGCCAAAATTTATTGACCTCCTAGCAGTAGTAATGCCTTCAGGAATTACGCTGTCCATTCTGCAAATCCAAAAGGAGGAAGGAAGTTGCTAGAATTTCAGCTAGTAATCTTGTGAGGGATCATCCCCTCACCTTGCCATTAGTATTTCCATAAGCTTGGAGTTTATTGCAGAATTTTTCAGTAGGAATAAGGCCTCTCTTTCTCTCACAACACATTTTCTATGAGCAGTTGTGTTGCAGCAGCTGTAATCATTATTGGAGGATTGAGAAGCTAGATCTAGAGCTTCTAGCTTGTAGATCTGAAGGAGGGATCAACCCTTCAATTTTAGATCTGATCTTGTGACATATTTCAGCCATCTATTTGTCAGATCTAGCTTCAGATTTGTACTCCCAGAAAATCAAGGATCGATTACTAGGAAGGTGATTTTCGAAAGTTGTAGATCTAGAAAATCCTTTCTGGGTTATTTTGGGAATCCATCACATTGGCCAGATCTTGAATCTTGGCATCATTAGAGATCCAAATTTTAGTATATTTTCATTTTTCTTTTCATCCTGTAGTCATATATTCATATTTTTCTATAGTGATAGCACGATATTTTCTCTCCAGTTACACAGTGCCTACTTTGGCATGTTTTCAGGGTGATTCTAGGCCATCTATTTGGCTAGATCTACACATATTTTTCACATTGTCTAACTGAATCATCTCCATATAATAAAATGGTTCAGCTTCTCTGTAAATTACGATGTTGTCTTTATATCTATTTTTACTTAGTTTCAGTTCTTATATTGTGTTTTTTTATTACTACATTCTCCCTTTTGGGATAATACAGTGGTATCAAAGCATGATCTTTGGCTCATCTTGTAGACACTTCATATTTTGCATCAAAATAAGAACCAGATAGATGAGATCTATCATGAAGGAGGAAAATTTTGCCACTCATTTGTTTAGATCCAAGCAAGATCTCTCCAAGGAGGTCAATCAAACGAAGAAGGAAGGGCAGGAAGAATATCTAAGAAGAAGATTAGAAGAGGAAGGTCCAAGCACTTCCTATCAGCAGAAAAGAAAACCGGAGAATCATAGATCCCCTCATAGATCTACTATGTCCACTTTATTTGAAGAAGGTGAGAGGTATATAAATGAAGAAAGAAGAGAACCCGAGACTCATGAGACTCTTAGTTTGTATCTTTAAGAGTACATGGCATAGTCTAGAGCATTCAAAGTGAGTCTAACTTTCCAAGAATTCTTTGAACTCAAAGAAGAAAGAAGATCCTATAGCAGCAATAGAAGAAAGAGGCAAAATAGATTCTATTTTCCTACATTTGATGGGTCTTCCTTAAGCAATTTGAAGGCGTGGAGGAAAGAGTTAGATTCATTTTTCATGCTACATCCTGTGGCTGAAAAATAGGCTATCCAAATTGCAGCACTTCATCTCTTAGGTGAAGCCAAGGATTGGTGGTTTAGTCACATGGAGAATTCAAAGGTGACTAAATATTTAGATTTCTTTCACAAGTTGAGGAAGAAGTTTGATGTGAAGAAGACATAAAGGGGCTACAAAGAAACATTTCCTAAGGAAACAAAGGAGGTTTTCATTCCTATCACTCTGGACAAGAAGTCACTACATTCACCACCATCTGCATAAGTAATTACATCTAGAGAAGAGATACTTGCATATTTTCAAAGTCAGCTTGAGCTCTTGAAACATGGAGTCCCATGCATGATTCAAAAAATGCATGAGGAAGAGGAGGAATATTCCAGTGCTGGTACATTGGTAGAAGAGCAACCATATCTCTTACTAGCAGTTGGAGACACCATTTTCCCGATTGGAGGAACTCTTGTGTTTTTTCAAGAGGTTCCCACATATTAGTTGATCCAAGGTATGCATACACATTCATCACCTATTGTTTCAGTAGATCTTATTGAAAATTTTGGGGACATGCCATCAAGGCCAATGCATAACCAAGGGCTAGAACAAAGTGTTGATTTGAAGAAGCAAACTATCACAATTCAGAGGACCCTTGATCTAATCAAGGAGGAGATGAAAAGCTATCCTAGTTTGTCATGGATGGACAACATTCAACCTATTGAGTTGAAGTGTAGAGTTTCAGAAGGAGCGATGAGCATGATCCTATGTACAATAATTGGTTATGAGATCAATATTGTACCTTGCTTTGAGACAGTATATGTATTACCTTGGAGATCTACAATGTTGTCACTTAGTAGTAGTGATAATGATGAGGCTCTGTTATTCTTGGAGCATTCTGAAGGTAGCTTCACTCATGAAGAAATGGAGGATAAGATGATGAATGGTACACATCTTGAGATGAGAAATCATTTCTCCTTTCTTTATGACACTTTCTCAATGAAATCACAGCTCAAAGAGAGACTTCAACCTATAGCAGATCCAGAATCTCATTGGTTTTGGAGGGCCATGGATGAGAAGAAGGTCTCACTAAGAGATCTCATGGAAGATGCACTTAAACATTTCATGGAGTTCAAAGTTCTTCAATAGTTTGAGGAGGTTCGTGTCTTACAATGGGAGGATGCCAAGCTTTTACAGAATGAGATCCATCATCCACATTGGGATGAATGGTTGATAGTATGGAGCAAGGGGTTGCCAAACCACTTGCAGATCTATTACACAGGAAAGCAAGAAGCATGGTTGCGCTGGTTGCTCTTGGGTGAGTATGGTTACTACCCAAAGATTCATATTTTCTTGTCTCATGCCTTATGTCTCGATAATAGAATGCATAAGAAGAAGGCGTGGTTACTATGGTTGTTTAGCAGAGAGTTTAGACATCACATGTTATATCTTATGTCCATATATCTACTCTTTTTTGGGATGTGTCTCATGTATTTACATGTATTTCTGTTTGGGATGTATCTCAAGTTCATGTATGTACTTGGGATTGGGAGAAATTATGTTAAGTCCCTATATTAATAGTGTAGTCCCTTATTATGTTAGTGTAGCCCCCCTTATTTTTATTGTTGTGCCCCTGTAACCCCCATATTGTTATTGTTGTGCCCTTACATTATTATTGTTAGGTAAACTAGGATTACATTGTGGCCCCACTAGGATTATATTGTGGACCCATGGACTCCTATATATTGAAGGAGGTTTTGGTCATTTGTATCATCCAAGAATTGTTCATTCATGTAATGTGTTGGAGGTTTCCCCTTCGAAGTGGCATATTTATAAGGTGTTGATATCTCTTTTCTTCTATTTTTGGAGCTGGTTTCACAACATTTGGTATCAGAGGTTTGGATTCTAGGGTTTCGCTGTTCCAAACAAGTCATCGTGGAATTTTTGCTATAAATTTTTTTTTATGAAGGTTCAGAAGAGAAAAATTTTAGAGTGTGAAACCGAAATCCTTAGGAATATCTGCACAAAATTTCAAAGCTTGGTTAGGAATATTTTTCGAGATATGATCTGTGGAAGTTAGGGATTTTTGTAGGATCCTGAATTTCACTTAAAAAGGTCATCGCATAAATTTTTCTATAAATTTTGTTCTATGAAGGTGCAAAAGATGAAATTTTTAGAGTGCGAAGCTGCAATCCTGAGGAACATCTTTACAAAATTTCATAGCTTGGTTTACAATATTTTCGGAGATACGATCTATGGAAGTTAGGTCCTTTTCAGGCTCCCGAATTTCATCTCAAAGAGGTGATCCTGGGAAGATCTTCATAACTCTCTCTCTGAGCAACAGATTGGAATTCCATAAAAAGTGAATAGAATTAAACAGAATTTTGTTTCCTGTCTATAAATTTTAGAGTCAAAGGAGGAAACACTGACACGTGGAAAGTCGTACAAGTTTGCTCTACTGAACTAGTCCATAATTAGGTCATTGTAGGAGATCGGGCACAACTTTGTCTTCAAGAACCCAAATCAGGTCAGACCTATGGAATTCGAAAGAGAATTTAGAGTGCTACCATAGTGCCAAATTTCAATTATTTAGAATCCAAAGTCACATAGATAATTCAGTTTCAATATTGAGCTTCTCTAAAGCAAGAAAAAGGTGTGTATTTGGTTTTTAAAATTGCATAACGTTTGTTTGAAAAAGCAGTTTGAAGTGATTCCAAGGGCATATTTTAGAATTTTTATTAGTATTGGGTTCTATAATGCCTCCAAAAAATAATTCCATACCCATTAAGCCCTCAAAAAGCTATACGATGACACATGAAGAGGAAGAATTGCAGTATGAGATATCAAAATTACGGTACCAAGTGCAATAAATTTTGATCTTATGAAGAGCAACCGAAGATGACATAGATGGTTTAAAAGAAGAAATGGAGGCTAATTTGGATGGTTTGAAAGATCAAATAATATCTATTATGGATGATAAATTAGTGGAAGATCACATCGAGCATCAACAACAAGTTCTCCAACTCTTAAAGGATAACCTAATTTTGGTGTAGAATCTAATGAAACAACAGGAAGATCAACATCACATCGAAAGAAGTTCTGAAGCAGTCATATAAACAAGAATTCGACAAGTACAATAAATTTCAAAGTATCTAAGCAAGTGGAAGAACTTTCCTGCAGGAGATTCCACATGGGAAAATGAGAATTTTATACAGAAGCATCAAGAAATAATCAAGCGTTGAGGACAACACTTATTTGAAGGAGAGGGGAACGTTAAGTCCGTATATTAATAGTGTAGTCCCTTATTATGTTAGTGTAGCCCCCATTATTGTTATTGTTGTACCCCTATAACCCCCATATTTTTATTATTGTGCCCTTACATTATTATTGTTAGGTCGGCTAGGATTACATTGTGGCCCCACTAGGATTATATTGTGGCCCCATGGACTCCTATATATAGAAGGAGGTTTTGGTCATTTGTATCATCCAAGAATTTTTCATTCATGTAATGTGTTGGAGGTTGCCCCATCGAAGTGGCTTATTTCTAAGGCATTGATATCTCTTTTCATCTATTTTTGGAGCTGGTTTCACAACAAATTATAACTCTCACATGATGTGGCATAATGGAGCCTTTTTGTATTATGTTGATGAGACATCTCACATGTCCATTACTATATTGTTGCTCCATGAATTGCATCATGATAATGCAAGGAGGCAGCAAGAATCCTTGCTTCTTTGGTTACTATTGGGAGAGTATGGGATGAATTCTTCCCATACATTGCATGACATTGTTAGAGGACGGCAATAGGAGGCCTTACAACATTGGCTTCTGTTGGGATATTTTGGTCCTTGTACTAGGTATAATGATGATTTGATGGGGCAGAAAGATGCCTTATTAAGGTGGCTTATCTTGAGAGAATATGGCCACTACATTTGGTACAATGATGATGTGGTATGGCAGCAAGAGGAATTGCTGAGATGGCTACTTTTGAGAGAGTATGGCTCTCATATTCTCATTGATGATTTGGCATGGCAACAAGAAGCATTGTTGCGATGGCTTATTTTGAGAGAGTATGGCTCTCTTACTTGTTCTCATGATGATCTAGCATGGCAGCAGGAGGCTTTGCTGTTTTGGTTGTTATTAGGATAAAATGGTTTGACATTGTTCATGTTTTCCCATATGTCTCTACTTCTTTTTTTTCACTATGATGAGGTGATGTTTGATTCCTACATGGCCAACATGGCTAATGATGAGGGCATTGATGTTTGTATCATGGCTTGGAGAGATAGTTCATGAATTGGGACTTCTCACTTTGGGAATGAACCACTTTATCTTATGTATCTCATGTATAGAGGAGAAATTTGGTCATCATATGGTTGCCACTTGGAGATTCATTGATGAGGAAAAGTATCTAACTTTTCAGTTGGAGGCCATTCTAGACATTCTAGAGAGGCAGCTTTCGAGCTAGACATGCATAGCACATTTTGATAGATGGGGAGACCTTCCACATGAGGATGCCATTTGGAGGGAGGATGTTTGTTGTAGCATCCACTTTTGCAGTTGCTTGAGGACAAGCAACACTTTGTCGGGGAGGAATGTAATATTCCCAAATTTTCACCTGATATTTGGAATATTAGAGTTCTTAATTTTCTTAATGAATTAATTAAATAAAAGGGTGGAGGGACTGTTGGCTCGAGGGGTCCTGACCCAGGTTGGTAATTGAAGGTTTTCCAACAAACCCTTATACTACTAGCCCTTTCGGCAGTGACCTACTTGCGCAGGTCAAAGTCTCACTCGAAGTAGTACGGGTGGGTGCTGGAACCGGGTTTCTGCACCCTGAGAAAGGATAGGTAAGGCAAGCAGAGCTACACCCTGCCTCAAGATGTCCAGATATTCACGAGCAGGGCTTATAGGTCTCTTCTCTCATCCACATGCGCAAGGTCAATTATACTATGGTGCTCAATAATCATATACTTCTAAGACAGTAGCTCAGTATTGCATAAAATAGAACAAAATAGATCTAGATGCAGAAAAAACACTTACACAGAACTTTTGCAGCTAAATATATAATACGCATAATACAACAATTGCCAATGATTCGCATAAACAATACACAGATATTTAGTTCTCAAACAGCCTTTCTTATTCATCAATTCATCAATTCCCTCTTACAATACCTATCCCAGCCTGCGCACATCGCAGTAGGGTCTGCACATAGCAGGACTCTGGATCTCCATGCACACATCCAGTAGGGGTCCTTCCCCAAAAACCCAATCAGATTTACTAAACCACAATTCGGATCAATATCTCTCCCTTTCTCTACCTTTCAATTCAAAATTTTACTCTATTTATAACATTCTAGCCTAAACTTTCCTATGGTCCACAAACCATGGTTTTCAGACCCCAGGTTTTACCTTTGACCTATTACAATGATTTTGGGGCTTTGACCCACCCCAAACCCCTGCGCTAGACTAAATATAATAAAAAATATACAAAATCAGACCAGTTTTGCAGCTCGTAGGAGACTCTATTCTAACAGTCCCCCAACACAATCTTGTGACTCGTCCCGAGTCAACGGTGGTCACATGTCTGCCAATCACCCCTGGGGATATTTTATGACTAGCGTACACATCCCGCTTGTGCATTAGCATCCTATCCCAAGAGGGCCGACCTTGCCTAAGCCAATTATTCCGGCCATATATTCATTTAGCCCTGTATGGCTTGAGCCGACTACCATTGACATAGCCTGGTAACATGTCACCGCACAGGGTAGCTAGCCGGACTACTCCACCATTCGTGATTTCCTTAACGGTGTAGGGACCAAGCTAGTGCTATCAGAATTTCCCTTGGTGTTTCACAAATTGGCTATCATATAAGAGGGCTAGGTTGCCTGCTACGAATGTCTTTTGGTAATTATGTCGATCATGCCAGGCTTTATCGCGAGCCTTCTAAACCTGATAATGAAAGTTAATAATAAGTTGATCCTCCTCCAATGCCAGAAGTTGCACAAGGATTTCCTCCATTATATCAAGTTCTGCCATATTTGTAAATGTTGCGATATGTAGGCTAGGAACAACATATTCTATTGGCATAATGGCCTCCTTGCCGTAGACCATCCGAAAGGGGGTCCTTCCTGTTAGCTTCTTGTAGGTCGTCTGGTAGGCCCACAGAATAGAGGGGATGCATACATCCTAGTCACTATGATTAGCATTATAGACCTTGGTCAATGCATGCTCTAGAATTTTGTTGAAAGCCTCGACCGCCCCATTTGCCTATGGATGGTATGGTGTACTTTTTGCATGATGGATCCGAAATTCCTCATTCAGGGCTTGTATCATTTCATTAACGAAGTGCATGACTCCACCACTCATTAGAATATTTGGGTAGCCAAACCTGGTTAGGATCTGCTCAAAGATGAAATGCGCAGTAGTATCCACAGTACAATCCTTCACCGCTTGTGCTTCAGCCCATCGAGTGACACAGTCAATGGCAGTAATAATGTAGCATGGACAAGTCTTATTGCCTGGCGGATTGATGGGTCCCAAAAAATCAATGGCCCAATTGTGAAAGGCCTACAAAGCCATTTCGGGTTGCAATGGCATCTCATCTCTGCGTGAGGGCCGTCCTCTCTGCTGGTACGTATCGCATGATTTACAATAGGTGTGAGAATCCTGATGTAGGGTAGGCCACCATAACCCATCTCTCAAGATCTTTTGTGTCGTTGCTCTTCCTGCATAGTGGCCTCCTGTGATGCCTTCGTGTGCCTCCACCAAAATAGCTTTTTGTTCATGTTCCAGGATGTATCTGCGCAGTATTTCACTAGCACCTAGCTTGTATAACTAGTCGGCAATGATAGTAAAGTCTGCCGCCCTACTAACCAACTCCTTCTTCTGCTGCACCAAATATTTTGTGGGGGCTACGCCTATAGTTAGGAACTGAATGATATCAGCGAAGTGTGAATAGTTGCATATCTAGTAATCCTTCCTCTAAGTTAGTGGGTTCTTCCCCTGTCTCAATACGAGACAGATGATCCGGACCCGCGTTCAGCCTTCCGGGCTTGATGATGATCTCAAAATCGTATTCCTAAAATAGCAATAGCCAGCGGCAAATATCCCCCCTGAACACAGGCTTGTTGACAAGGTATTTCAAAGCCGAATGATCGATGAACATATTAAAGTGTCCACCCAACAGATAGTGTCGATATTTCTGTAATGCATATACCATGGCCAATCCCTCTCGTTCGGTGGTAGAGTAGTTTCATTCTGTACCCGAGAGTTTCCGACTTGCAAAGGAAACTGGGTGATAAATATCTCCCTCTCCAGGTTGAGTTAGGACAACACCCAAGGCGATGCTTGATGTATCCACATGTACATGAAATTCCTTTGACCAACCAGGAAATCTTAATATGGGTGCAAAGATCATCTTCTCTTTGAGTAGCTCAAAAATCTTCTGAAATTCATCATTCCAAAAAAGGAAACATCATTTTAAGCAGTTTTTCCATGGGTGCTGTGATCAGTGCGTACCCCTGAATGAATTTCCTATAATAGCCCATGTGTCCAAGAATAGAATGTAGTTGTTTCTCTATTTTTGGGACTGTAAGGTTTATAATTATGGCTACCTTCGCAGGATCAACCCTCAGCCCTTGCCGGCAAACTATGTGCCCGAGAAGGATTCCAAAAGGCACACAGAAGATACACTTCTTGATATTCAAGGAAATTTGGTGCTTTCGACATGCATCCAACATTAATCATAGGTTAGAGACATGCTCCTTTACCAAGTATAATACCGTCCAGTCATCGAAATAAACCTCCAGGAACTTATGGATAAACTCCTTGAATACAATAACTACTACCCTTGAGAATATAGCAGGTGCATCCTTGAGACCAAAGGGCATGAATGTATACTGAAAGGACCCCCATTTTGTTGCAAATGTAGTCTTACTGCAATCTCTAGGTGCAATTCGGATCTGATGGTACCTTGAGAACCCATCGGTGAATGAATAGGCTTCCTGCCCACCCATGCTATCAAGGATTTCTTATGAGAGGGTCGTAGGGAAGGGATCATGGACACATGCATCGTTTAACTTGCATAGGTATAAGCAGATGCATATCTCCCCCTTTGTTTTCTTCTCCTGGATAACCATCGAGCTTACCAAATCCAACTGTTCCATCGGTTCAATGATACCTGCAGCAAGCATCTTGTCTAGTTCTTCTTTGACCTTTTGCTTATATTTGGGGTTCAGACGGTAAGGTCGGTGCTTGACGTGGCGTTCCTCTAGTTTCAAAGTGATTTTCATAATGCCTAGGTCCCCCATGATTCCTTTGAGCTCGGAAAACTTTGTCAAAAATAATTCCTGATATTCCGTAAGTAGCTCTACAATTTTTCCGATGGTTCCTTCGTCCCAATAGTCCCTAATTTTAACCAACTTAGGATGTTCTTTTGTCCCAATATTAACTTCGCGTAGCTTGAGAGGTTGAGTCATATCAATATTTTGCAGTGGGGGTTCAATGACGGTGCGTTCTGCCTCGGATTCTGGGATAGAGACGTTCCGAGGATTATTTTCCTCTTCTTCTATCTCCAAGCTCTGGCAGTTGACTATGTCTTGCATCTGCGCTTCCCATGTCAGGACCTATGGTGCAGCATGATGGTTCGAGTCATTAAATACAAAAGCATCGATGTCCTATAGAGCTTCATCGAGCACCTCCGTCCCCCCAATTAGTCAGAAAGTTCCTGTAAATTCATCTTTTAGTATTTCCCAGTGGCAGGTGCGCTGATGTAGCTCTGCATCTAAATACCATGCAATGGGGATAGGGCCCAAGGCATGAATAAATATATGAAACCACTCTTCTATAGTCTGGTCAGACCATTTTTCCATCCAGGTGATTAGATGCCCACAGGGATCTCCAGGTCTAAGGAACATCTTGGTGTGTATGTCAGCCGGGGGTGCGAACCGTAGGATCATCATATCCCGACATGTCTCCCAATCTTGGAATGCTTCCTTGTGGGTGTCCCACCATCACGCAGGCGTCCCATGCATAGCTAGATTAAGGGCCCAGAGCCATCGTTCTCTTGTAACTGTAGCTTCCAGTTTTCTCAGGAATTCTTGGATGCTACCAGACTCATCAAAATGGGGTAGATCTCTTACCTCTAAAGAAATGTAGCAGAGGTCCCTCGCGACCCGGGGACATCATGGTGCCGAGACATCATGCAACCAATTTTTCCAATTCTCCATCTCCTCGTTAGAGTCAGAGAAGTATTCTTTGTCTGCTTCCCAGTAGAGTACCCCCTCCACCATGTGATTGATCCAATCCTCGTTTCACGCAGTCAACTTGTAAATGTGATCTACCTCTTTGTTACCCTGTACCAGCTCTGTGTAGTGTTCTCCTTCCATAGGATCTAATGGTACTGTCACCCTTGTTCTGTTATTTTCAAATACCATGCTTATTTTCTTAAGGTTGACGATACCACCCATATCTATGGCCCAGTCGAGTCCTAAGAGAGAAGGGTATGGGTCTGCGTCTTCTACAATCTGAATTACTTCGAAATCAGCCTGGGCCCTCACCCCAGCGATATCTACCATGAGTTTTGATAGTCTTCCCAGAGGTATAATCTTTTTTTGGTTGGCCATACGCAGTTGGATATTGGACCACTCCAATTTGGGTTCTCCCATTTGCTGCCAAGTTTTCTTAGGTAGCATGTTTGCATCTGACCCCAAGTTTAGGACAACCTAATCCATTTCATAATTACCGATTTGGAAAGTTAATATCATCTTCCTACTAGTACGTTTCCTATATCTTCCTAGTTTGTGTATGTCCCAAACTTCTGGAGATTGGGGGGACTGCCTTGTACAGCTATCTATTACTACCTAAAGGTTTTCTTTGGCACGTGGGTGGCGTAATAGATTTATACACACCTTCAAGAAGGGTATCACCTCGTCATCCATTCCTAGGTGTGTAGGTGTCTGCATAGTCCGCTGAGTAGAGTTTCTTGTCTTAGTATTGTCCTGGTGGATTGTTTCTTGTCTTGGTTCGCAGTCCAATCCTTCTTGGTCGTCAGATGCCTGTTGGCTCGGAGGACCCCATGCATCCTCCTTCGTGGCCATCCTACTACGTGTTGCACTTGAATTTCTGTATCATAGTTAGGCCTTAAATATTTTTACATTCTACATTGGTATTGGTTGTTTCTCTCGCATTTTTGTTATCAATATTGGACAGTCCTGAATCTCATGGTCCAGCTGCCAGAAATATTTACAGAATTGCCTAGTAGGGTTTGGGCAGTCCCTTGCAAATTTTCCTACCTCCCCGTAGTTATAACAAATTAGTTTCCCATGTCCTCATCCTGCACTTCACCCTCGACCTCCCTTTCCCCTTGCTGGGGAGCCACCGAAGCTCGCAGGAGATCTAGGTGACGCAGGGTCTGATTGTACCCTATACAAGCTTCCTTTATCTATCACCAGCTCGTAAGTGTGATAGTTCTGCTCATCATGTCCTAATAACTGCCAGAATCTACACCATTGTTGCTTTAGTTCACCCATACTTAGCCGAGGGCACTGGGCTATATCGTGTAGTCCTTCTACCCGGCCGTCATCGCACCATAATGCAGACCTGCTTGAGCCTAGACGTAGCAGACTAGGGCATCCTACCTACATGTAATATAATAGTAGTGGGCACTGATCCTTCATATGTCCAGATGTCTGACATCATATGCACCATAGGTCTGCACTAGCTCCTTTTCCTCGTTCCTTCCATAGGTTCTGGATCTCCATGTGCATAGCTCTGAGCTGCTCCTAAATTTTTTGTACTCCTCCTGAAGTGTCTTCTCTGGGCATGGATTCCAAAGCTTTTTCCTATGATTCGAAGGTCTGGTGGCCCATAGGTATACGCAAGTGAGGTAGCAGCATAGTGATGTACCATTCGGTATGCTGTCTGTCGTCATACTTAAATCCTCCCTCTCTAATCACTTTTTTTAGTTTCTGATCATCTTCCCATATAGACTTAGTTGTTCCTTGCTTGAAATATTTCATGTCTGCTACGATCTGAGAGTAGGACTTAGGTTTTCAAAACTGTTGTTTTAGGGTGTCCTTAATATCTTGAATGGATGCGCTCCCGTTTTGAGATATGTACCACATATATCAATCCAGTGCTCTCTCTTCGAAAGCCAGGGGCAACTACTCCCTTTTCACAGAATCGCTCATCACACCTTGCGCACTCCATACCGAGTATGCAACAAACCAAAATTGTTCCATGTCCTCATCTCCCGCACCTTTAAAGGTAGGTAATTTCAAGTGCACTGCCAGGTCTCCTTATGGCGGGGTTTCGGGTGAGGTTGTATTCTTATGCAGTTCTGACGTCAGTGTAACTGGTGGGCTTTGCATAGTTCAATATCTCTTTTTTTCTCTACCTTCTAATTCAAAATGTTCCTCTATTTATAACAATCTAGCCTAAAATTTCCTATGTTCTGCAAATCGTGGTTTTCGGACCCCAGGTTTTACCTTTTGACCTATTACAATTCTTTCAGGGCTTTAACCCACCCCAAACCCCTGCACTAGACTAAATATAATAAAAAATATACAAAATCGGACTAGTTTCGCAGATCATAGGAGACCCTGTTCCAATAGGGACCCATAATCCTCAATATGAATAAATATCCACTTTTTTTCTGTGAATGTGGATTAATTAATCCTAGATCTACATAATGAGGTAGTTGAGCAACTACTATTGTGAATGGAATTGGAGATCATCTCTCATTAATGAGATAGATCATGGAGGTTGACACAATCAACTAAGATATTGAAGAGATCAAACATAATATCATGGAGCATTCATGATGAGATGATGGAGGAAGTTGTGCAATTAATGCACACATGATGGAGAGGGTGTACATTGCACCTAGACATGATGGATGACTTAGATAGACAACACATTCAAACATGGAGGATATTTTTCACATGTACAATGCAATTTAGATGAGGGCCAAGGTATGGGAAAGCTCAAACACTATATAAAGAAGATGAAGACACGAATGGAGATATACTTGAGTTTATTGATGTTGAGGATCTATTTAGATCTGGAATTGTCATGTGACATTCCATTGATTTCTTGGGTTTTTTAGCAAAGATTGCAAGTGTTGTTTAGCACAGGGTGCTCTTGGTCAGGAATCCCACCTCTTTCTTTGAGTAGCTCTAGAAAGAGTATTTTACTTCATTCTACATCAGGCATTGGTGCCACATATATTTTCCTACTTTCTACAAAATATTCATATTTGGAAATTGCATATTTTTAAATATCAGTTTGGAGGGTGGAAGTTGTCTTTAGTATTTCAGCTGGAGAACTGGTAAAGATTTATTATTATCACCTTGGGCTTAAAGATCAACATTCCCAAAGCTTCATATCAAATCTGGCATTAGGAAAAAAGTTATTGACCTCCTAACAACAGTAATACCTTCAGTAATTACGATGTCCATTCTGCAGATCCAAAAGGAGGAAGGAAGTTGCTATCATTTCAGCTAGTAATCCTATGAGGGATCATCCCCTCACCTTGCCATTAGTATTTCCATCAGCCTGGAGTTTATTGTAGCATTTTTCAGCAGGCATAAGGCCTCTCTTTCACTCATATCACAGTTTCTATGCGCAGTTGTGTTACAGCAGCTGTAATCATTATTGGAGGATTTGGAAACTAGATCTAGAGCTTCTAGCTTGTAGATATGGAGGGATCAGCCCTTCAAGCTTATATTTGATCTTGTGACATATTTCAGCCATATATTTTTCAGATCTAGCTTCAGATCTGTACTCCTAGTAGATCAAGGATCAAGCTCTAGGAGGGTGATTTTCCAAAGTTGTAGATATGGAAAATTCTTTCTGGGTTATTTTGGGAATCCATCACAATTGCCAGATCTTGAATCTTGGCATCATCAAAGCTCCTAATTTCAGTATATATACATTTTCATTTTCAACCTAAATCATATATTCATATTCTAATGAAGGGACAGTGCAGTATTTGCTTCCAGCAACTCTCCAGTTACATAGTGCCTACTTTGGCATGTTTTCAGGATGATTCTAGGCCATCTCTTTGGCTATATCTACTCATCTTTTGTAAATGGCTCAAATTCTATGTAAATTATGATTTTGTGTTTAGATATTTTGTTTACTTAGTTGTAGTTCTTATATTGTGTTTTAGTATTACTGCATTCTCCCTTTTTGGATATTACAAAGTTCAATTTTGAGGAGTGCTAAAGTGACCCTTCTTGGAAAAAATGTGTTCGAGTGAAGTATCGAATCACAAAAAACTAAAGGATACCCGTTTGAGAGCTTGGTGAGAGCTTTCCAACAATGTTGATGGTTTGGTCACAGATGGTGAAAGAAAAATCTAGGGTTTCTCTTTTAATAAGGCATTTTCCCTCCAATTTGATTCATTTGCAAGTGTAGTTGTGGTGAATGTAGAGAGGAGAAAAGGCCATAAATCTTGTGGTGATCATAGCAGACAAACTGCCCTGATGGAATCAAGATTTTTCAGTTGCAGGTAAGAGTTCTAACCATAATATTTCAATTAAGGGGATCAAAATTCCAGTTTAGGCACCCAGAGCTCATAAACATGCCAGGTCACACTTTTTGGGGTCTGATCTATGACCTAGGTAGCAAGTACTGGGCAGAAAACTACAACTTGTCCCAAGAAATGACCTGAAAAGTACGACCTATCAAAGAAAGGGGGTTTCAGTGTTTTTTTTGGTTGAGAGATGGAGTTTTTATGTTTGAGGGGCATAGGTGCCCCCAAGCATGTTATGGTCATGCCAAAATCTATTTAGAAAAGGGGAATCTATACACATTTTTATGATGTTGTTCGCCATTTGTTTATGTTATGGTTATCTTCTGAGGGAAGAATGGATAGATGCAGTTTGAGAAAGGGAATGAAGTATTACCAATCTCTTTTGGTACTACATATCTGAATAAAATGGACTATATTTATGGGTTCACATACATGGTGTCACTATCCCAAAGAGTAGATTTGGAGATAATGAACTGGTGCTCACCCAAAAAACACACAGGTTGGTCAAAACAAATGTCTACGGGACTGGGTTGCTGATGTAAGAGGAAGGAATGATGAGGAGGATCATCCTTAGAGTGATCTGAAGTGATATGGGACTTTAGAGGTTCTTCTAAATGGGGAAGAATGATAGTGCTAGACTCGACATGACCAGATGCACTATGAGGGTTGTGGAGAATTTCTTCTCCTGGACTCTCAAATATGGGTGCCCCCTTACCCAAACATTGGGTGTCAATGTAATGGCCACAAGGTGTATGTGGTTCAAATGCATGGGTTCGATGTAAGGTGGGATAGATAAATTCAGGGGTGGTGATTGCTTCCATAATGTCGTCATCGTAATAGAATATGGAGTGACTCACGGAAGAAAGACCACTTGACACGGCGAAGCTACCTGACTCATCATCATGAGAAGAGAAGTTCACATGTGCATCATCATGGAGGGTGATCGAAAAATAGGTATATGTAGGATCCACTGATGTTGAGCCCAAGGTGATCGCTAAAGAGAGGTTAGGCAAAATAGAAGCGGAAGTCCCAGGGGGGTCTTCCACCGAGGATCTCATAGATGATGACGGGTAGTGGAAAGTGGCTGACAGATCCGTCATCTCAACATCACGAGGGTGAATGTAAATGGGAGTGGATGTGTCCTTTGGTTCTGCTAGAGTGAAACACACAAATAAGGGAGTGATGGACTCATTGCGCTTGGTCTCAAATTAGCAAACCGATTCTAAAGAGGAGCAGTACTATTCGAGGCGGGGATAGAGGTGAATATAGTGGCCATGGAAATCAAACAAAGAAAAAGGATGATTTTTGCACAAATACTTTAGTTTCAGGACTGAATCAGGTGTAGTGACATATACCTCTGGGATATCAGACTATGGAAACACTTCATTCACCATGGGCTTGAGACGAGGAAATTCAGGATAGGTATGGGTGGCATGGCCAATAACATCACAAAAAGCACATGAGGGGGTACACTTTGGAGGCTGAGGAGAAGCAGTGCTTGTTTGGGTAGCCTTGTCCTTAGGTGCCTTCTTGCGATATTTTCCCCCCTCACTCGAAGCTGTCACAATAGGAGTAGGTTCCTGTTGAGGTGGCTGAGGCACAAAAGCAAAGGGAGGGGTCATGGGGAATGGTTGAACTGTGGTTAAAGCAAGATAAGGTTTGGGATGGCCAAGCAATATAGTGGTTGGGGAATCGATGTACTAGACTAGGATCCCCAGGGTCATGTTAGGAAGGGATAAGGTAGCCATAACAGGTACCGAAAATAATCCAAGAGGGGGAGCTAGAAACTGTATCTGACCGGAGGGGTAATGGCCATGCGGTACAACTCTGAGATGGTTAAGGCCAGGAGGAGCTGTTCCAGGAGGGTATGGATGCTCATGGATACCATCTGTAGATGAGGGGCCTTCAGGAGGGGGTCTCGAAGGCTGAGTCGAGGTGCTAGGAGCAGGTTGCAGAGGACGGGGCTGCTGACTAGTTGAAGCAGGCCACTTGAGGTCAGATCGGGAAAATTTCATCATGCAAACATTTGACAAGTTGGGATCAGAGACAAAAGGAGAAAGACCAGGGAAAGAACCAAGAAAAGAGGAGTCTTTGTAGACTCTGAGTGAAACACTGGTCAAAGGTTCGACTATTTTTTTGTTGGGCACCGAAGAGATGATGGACTCAGGGGAGGTATGAGACTTTGGTTCGTAATATGTCAGCTGGTCGATGGTGACTATCTTTCCATTATGAGGAAAGCACATCTTACAGTTAACCACAGATGGGACATCAGACATCGCATAAGTGTAGCTATGACCCAATAGAATGTTGTAATCTAAGGGGGCATCAATGAATTCTATGTCAACACAAATAGCCTTGCCCACAAGAGTAATAGGACAATTGCGAAACAGGCCAATGGGCTGGGAAGAGTGGCCATCCCACGCTCATAGGGTGATAGTGGAAGGGGCCAACTCAGGAGATCCTAGTTGCTTCCAAATCGAAGCGGACATCACATAGGTGGATGCCCCCTCATCAATGATACAATGGGAGACGTTGGCATTCCGAATCTTGACAGGGATTTGGAAGGCGACGGAAGCAGGAAGGGGAGAATGTTCTAACTGATCAACATCAAAGACGATCAAATGATCATCTAAAGGATCCACAACGCCCATGGCAGTTATTAGATATTTTCATTATGAAGGGCATGACTGGAGGAGTTCTAGTGTTGAGATGGCAGCAGGAGATTGCACCAAATCATCTACTATACTATATGAATGGGAAGCTTTGCCAGAAGCAGCGTTTTGGCGTAATGATCCATTGAGGATATTGGGATGAACCTCTGCCTTAGGCTGAGGGATCTATAAAGGACCATTGGTTGTCAAAAGAGGCTTTGTGGAACCTGAAGAAGGGGGCGCATGGGCAGACATAGCAGGAGGCGTGTTGTACTGACAGGACCGAGTCTGAAGGTTGAGGTCAATGGTAATGGGTTGGTCAGAGTTCATCATGAGAATTTGGTAATAAAGGTGCCAGATGGAGGAGGTTGAGTGGCCGCCTAACGTTTAGGGGATTGGGTAGCCACAAATCCTTGTTGGGGGAAAGGATTGGTAAACACAGTGGGCTGGATAGGTGCAACATTGGGAGGAACTAAATGGGAGTATTTTTGTCCACGCAATGCTACTTGAGTCTCCCACATCTGACGCATTTGAGGTAAAAGAGGAAAATCGTGGATGTAGTGACCATAGAAACTGCAACAAGAACAAGGCTTATTCATGCAAACAGTGTTGTCCTGCTTGGGATGAGTGCGCTATTACTGGTTAGTAGTGTTAGGTGAATTCCCTTGGGCATTGGATCCTGGATTACGTGGGGCAGATTGATTTTGGGTGCCCTTCCTCTTATTTTTGGAATTAGGAGGATTAGTCGCACCCTGGTGTGCATACACCTACCCCTTGGGGGGTGGTGGCTACTGTTGTGAGGGTTGAGAAGGCAAGGGAGGTGGGGGTGCTAATTATAGAGGAGCTAGAGCACTAGGCTTTGGATATGTATAATAAAGAGGTTGGCAACATTGTGGTAAACAAGTTGGTCAAAAGGAGGAGGCTTTTCGTATCCTAGATACATGCTACTTAGAGGGGGGAAATTGTTGGAGGAGCTGGCTCCTCCCTGAGAGAAACCATAACCCATGGGAGGATGAGTGTACGGATGAGAAAGGGCTCCAATGATATCGTCAATGGCATGGGATGCCCCTGGTGCGTTGGCACCACCGGGTCTAGGGAGATCAGGTAAGATGATATAAACATAACCAAACTATGCGTAGACCAGGTCATACTTCAACGCAATCTGGAGAGAAAATTCTTCAGTGTGAGGGAAATGAGATGCGACATCTTTGCCGATAGAAGGCAAAAGGGATCTGAGAAACCAGTCCATGTAGACAATGTCTTCGAATGTAGGGGCTCGACATAGGCTCTTTCTTCTCTGCCATTCCTGCATATGATTGGATAGGCAGGTCGCATATGATTGACAGAAGGACCTCAAAAGTTCGGTACTGGTGTCATAACTAAGGGGAAGTTGGAAGTAAGATAGAAAATCCTAGGAAAGAGTCACAAAAGTAGTATGAGAGAAGGATCCCTGGTCAACATACCACTTAGAAGCTTCTCCAATAAGCGTATGCTGGAAAAATCAAAGACATACAAAGTCATTGGTGATGGAGTTAGACGAACACCACATGTGGAAAGATTGAACATAGTTTGTAGGATCTTCTCCAGAAAGACCTTCAAACTTGGGGATGTCAGAATGGAGCCTGGTTGGCATATTAGGCCAACTAGGATCATGGTGTATGGGGTCATTGATCAACTAGTTAAAATCGGGAAGACTGAGGACTGCCATATAAGGGAGCAAGGGAGCATCCGAGATAGTTCCTGTTGCGGTCCCACTAGTAGTATTCCCATCATTAGGGCCTGGGCTACCACCAGCATTAGGTCCTGAACCAGACATGGTGAAGGTGACAGGAGGAGAAACAGGGATAGAACCGGAAGGGGAACCCAATGAACCAAAAGCATAGTCAGAATGGGGACTGGAGGACTAAATCAAATCCTACGTAGAGGAGTAAGTCTTCCTAACGGAAACTGAAGATGAAGGCCAAGAAGTCTTCTGGATAAATGCCTTGGGGGCGCAATGATGGAAGAAAAAACACGGATCACAAAAGGAAGAGAGACCAACAAGGGAAAGGAGGTGCCGGATCAAATTATTACAATGTTGAAACAAGGGTAGAGAGGTGTGGGATCAAATGATTATAATGTTATATTCTTGGCCTGGTGGTGTAAACAAGGCGCTCTTCACTTAGGGTGTGTGTGTGTTAAGTGTGTTAATTTTAATTTTTAAACCCAGACGTTTGTAGAGAAAAAAGAAAAAGTGTGTTGTATAACTGTAAATGAATCTGCAAATAATAGTAAAGTAAACTGAATATAACAGAAAATAAATAGCTAAAGATGCATCAATATAAACACAAGGAGGCAGGCTTCCGAACAACTAGTCTATGGGTGGGAAAAAATCTATTCAAATCACACCAAAATATCCAATGGATCTAAATTCGGGAGGGAAAATTATCTAAAGGTCAGATCTCTTTGAAATAGGTGCAGAAAATAGCAAAAAACGAGAGGGAAAATTGTTGCAAATGAGGTGGCGAAAGGTTACAACTTGAAGGGAAACATAGGGAACACTAGAGGAGGACCAAAAAAAACTGAAAAGAGGTGTTTTGGATGGATGAATAACCAATTTGAAATGGATCTGAAGGTACAGGATGAGATATGAAAAATGGCTGAACACACTGAAATCTCAGACAACTTGCTTCAGCCAAACTCCTCCTAGAAAGGTGGAAGCGTACTGAAGCCCTAGGGGGCTAGGTTCCTACTTCAACGAGTAAAACAGAGCAATTACAGGTTCAAAAAGGGCAGAGACAAAAGTCAGACAACCATGAACAGTAGCTCAGACAAACTGAGAAAAATCACAGAAAAAATTCCCACAAAAGGTATAGGTCACAATTTCTGACCTGATTTCTGCAGAGGTCATAGGTTTGAGGCTTTTTCTATGTCCTGAAGGTTGAGATCGCAATTTTTGGCCCAAAAAGTGCGACCTGCACTTCTAGCACTCTCAGGGGTAGGTTTCAGAAAAAAATTTCTTCTCAGTTGCGGCTGATGCCTGTCACCTGTGCAATAGGTCTGGAAACACACGGAAGTCAGAATTTTTACTCTTTTAGGGTTTTAAAGGTTAAAAATAACATCAATAAGATTAAAAAAAGAAGGTGAAGAAAAACCCTAGGGTTTGAAGTAGCTGGTCATGCAGGGATCTAAAAAATGACAATGGTCGTAATCATAAATCCTTGTGGAGTCACCAGTTGTTAGTGTGAATTCTAATCACATGCGTAAGAAAAATGCTCACTTTAGTTGTGCATAAAAAACAACCCTAAAATCAAAGATGGCTATCAATTTCTTTATATCTGCAGTTATTTGACCAAGACAAATGCTGCAAAATCCAGATCTATGCAGTAAAATAAATTAAACAACAAATAAAAGCAAGATTTTCTCCATGCATCCAATAGACAAGACAAGAATATTTTTAAATAATTTTGTATTTATGACACTTGGAAAGGGAATATAGAAAGATGTTAACAGTCCCCCTCAATGGGATGGGTTCTTGTATGTACTCAGCGCTTCAGATCTAAGATCTCTCTCTCTTGATGGTGTAGAAAACCCAGACAAAAAAATGGAACTCAAGGGGAGTTCACAAGAAAAAAGATAGAAAAATATGACAATGATGGAGGATCAAAGTCAGACCAAGAGTATAGATCCAGAGTGATCATTAGGCAACAAAAGGTAGTGAATGAATGGAAAAACCCTTCTATTTATAACAAAATATTGAGTTAGTCTAGATATTGGTGCATAGTTAAAATATTATTAACCAAATCTAGATCCAACTTTTATGGAATATTTTATTATATTTGTTGGAGGGAAAAATAATTTGAATTTGTTCAAATCCCTTTATTTGTAAATAATAAATAAATAAATGATTTATTTATTATTTTAAGAGTGTGGTTGAGTAATAATTAAATAAATAGTGATTTATTCAAATATTTATGAATGATTTAGTCAAATTTAACAAGGAACATTATTTAAATAATGTTTAAATAATTATTCCTAGAAAATAATAAGATAATTAGTGATTTATCTAATTAATTTTTCTATTTTGGGTTAAATATGACCAAGAATATCAATTAAATTGTTGTTTAACTAATTATTCCTTAAGGAAAATCAAACAAATACGGATTTATTCAATATTTCCTCATGGGGTTTCCTATTTAGACCATAAAGTACTTAATAAATTATGGATTACCAAGTTGTTTTTCATAGCGAAAGAAAATTTACATAGGGTAAAATTGGTCTTAAATGGTGTACTTTGGTCCATATAATAGTAACAGGTTAGATGACCAAAAATTGGTGTAACACTCTCTCTCTCTCTCTCTCTCTTGGATAAAGGATAAAAAGAAAATATTCATACCAAGGATCTATCCAGATCTGAAGCAATGAGATTAAAAGAGATCCAAAGGAGAAGGAAATCGAGGAAACAAAAAACCAAATAGGTCACAAAGAGGATATATTTAGTAAATCTAGGGCTGACTCCCTAGTGGAGTCACTAGATTTGTTACAACAAAATATTACCTAAGCTAGCAGGATAATTTTAACCCAGCAGATCAGAGGATGATCTACCCAAATGTGAGTGTGTGATTATAAAAATATCAAGAAGTCTAGAACTTTATTCTTATCCACACAATCAAATACACTCTACACTCATGAAAAATTATAGAAAAGAATGGATGAAGGATTAGTACCTATCACCCACGCAAGTTGGTGTAGTCTCTCGAGTCCAATGCTAAGAAAATGTTGCTTCCACTTGAAGATATTGCTTTCTCTTGCGATAAGAAGGACCCTACACACATACACCACAAAAAAAACGAACAATATCCTTCTGCAAAGAGATTTTTATTTTAAAAACAACATGCACAAGAATAAAATATGATTCACATTGCAAATATAGGAAAATAACATATAGATACATTAATCCAAAATGATAATACAAGGAATTTATACCTTCCAAAAAATGAGATCCTCTCCTCAAGCCTGTAGCATGGTCTCCTCCTCCTAATATATCATAGATCGCATGCAATATTATGGATAATAGATCTAATCCCCTTTCCTCTTATTGAGATTATATAGGTTCATTTTATCCTCTAGGAGAATGTATCTAGACAGCTAGGGTCTCAAGGAATTAGGAAACTTTTACAATAATATAGCCCTATACAACTCATACACAAATGGGTCAATTTAATCTCCTTTGGGAATAGCAAACTCTAGAAACCTTTTTCACAATTATGAGATTTTTCTAAATTATCTCTATTATGAAATAATTGTTATCTCATAATTATAATTTTTTGACAAAATAATTATGAGAAATAACTCAATAATGTAATTCCTCCCTTTTAACATAGAATAAATCTCACATAAGTAAAAGAAAATGTAAAGGGGATTCATTCTAACCAACAACTAAGGTAAGTTGAGCTTGGGTCTCTCTTACTATACTAGAGTGGAAAATAGGGTTATAATAGATATACCTAATAAATTAGGCCAAAAGAGAAACTGATGGTTGAAATGCATTACATCAAAACTCAAATTTCAAAATGGGAGGAAAGAGCCAATACTATGAAGATGGAATAGAGGAACTCAAGTGGTGAAGTCTCAAATATTTTGATAACATCCCCAAGGTTGGCATACCCATGCTCACTAATAAAGTGAAACTGGACGCAACCTCCAAATATACACTGTGAATCCATTACATTAAATTCTAATACATGGCCACGGACAATACACAGTTGATTTGTGTGACCAATCAAAACAGATCATAGCCACCAAAAAATACACTATGGATCTATGTCACAGTATATATCAGTAGGAAAATGGAAACGTAAGACATGAGGTGCCCTAGAGTAGTCCTCAAAGTACATAAATGATACATAAATCCAACACAACCTGGGAAGAGTTTTAGATAAGAGTGAAATATCCCTAAGCTTGTGAATTCTACATAATCCCAATGGTATGAATATACAACATGAGAATAGATGTGTCGATGTCAAGCATGTAGAAACCACCCGATTACCAGTCAACTAAGTGTGAATATATGATTTGATGTCAAACACTCATGGAATCAAGAAATTAGGAATAAATAATGTAAACCCAATGTCGATCGTGAGGAAGCATGGCACTAATGACTGCAAGCTTCAAGGTAATATTGGTTCCTAGATCAAGATCCTAGATAATGAACTAATGTTGAAAAGACATTATTTCTCGAAGGAGGGCCTTGATGTACCCCCCATTGACACAAAAAATACCGAGATGTTGTAGTGAATGGATGAAGTCATGAAGCCATGAAGTAAAACTAACATAGGGTTGTCTGAATTAAAAATGTCAACAGGTAATTGCAGATGGCCAACACGATATGGTACTTTTGTTGAGCATATAATGAAACAACATAAAAGTGACTTGGCAGCATGACTAATGATCATGGTGTGATATCATCAACAATGCAGGAGGCATTGAAGCATGCTCCATAGTGACTAGAAGAGAAACTTACTAGAGGAGTAGACATACTCACATGTATGGTACAAAATCTAGGAAAGATAAACTCCAACTTTAAGATAATGACGCAAACATGTGCCAAGCTCAAGGGGGACACAACTGAAATTTTCATCTTGATGACTAAATGAAAACAATGTTCCCATCCCATTTTCTCTTCTTAGTCTCCTTCGTGGTTTAATGAGAAAGAAAGAGAATACAAGTATGCTCAATAGCTTCATTTTTTGTAAAGTTTAATGAGGCTAAAAAAGAGATAAAAGTACACTCGAACCCTTCTCACTATTTAATGATATTTTAGAATGGAAAAGAGATCACCGATTAACTTTCAATTTAATTAACAAGCAGGAAAATATGGAAAAAAATTGACATTTTCATCTAGGTTTTACGAGCATGAAAATATGAAAAAAGAAGCTGAGGATTTTCATAAGTTTAATGAGTCATGAAATGAGGACTAAAATTCACTTGACACTTTCATTGGTTAATGAGGATTAAAACAAGGCTAAAAGGAGATTATTTCCATTTAGAGTTTAACCAATAGAAGAATGACACTAAGGAATATCATCTTGGAGGAACGAGTGGTATAAAGGTAGTAGCTAGTTTTGGTTTAATGGAAGCACTAAAGGAATGATATGGAAGAGAGACTAGATGTAACACCCTCCTCCCATATCTACCCATGTAACCAACCAACCAAGGTAAGCATGTGACAAGGAGTTAAAATGATATGATTCAACTCCATATGTATTAGTTAAGGGAGTTGAATGGATGGAACAAAACAACACAAACCTTCTACTCCTACAAAAGAACCCCCAGGAGCCATCCAAACCTTCCAAGTGACTAACCCGTGATACATACTAACTTTTACTGCATTAATCCCCTAGTCACTCCCATGAAATGGGAATGAGCGTGGTTGGGACCCTCCAGTCACTCCCATGACATGGTAATGAGTGCAGTGGGGACTCACCAATCTCTCCCACAACATGGGCATGCATGCGACTCGGGAATTTTCCAGGTAGTTTTGTGCCCACGACTTCGATTTCTAAGCCACTTTTTAGGGCCCAGTGCTCAGGTCACTGTCCAAAAATCCATGACACTTTTAGGAATGAAATATAACATCATATTAATGATACAAATGAAATTACTTGAATTGTTAATTGGCTAGACTCCTACTAGCCATGACAGGAATTTCGTCAAACATGTCACAAATATGCATTATATAGTTTTAAAATTTTAGCATAGGGGTCACATACTTATCTTAGAATTGCTAAGAAGCACTGATGCCTTATATCATTAGTTGCATTATCATTTATTAGGTCATATATTCATTTCTCATTCATTTACAAATCAAAACATGATGAGAACCATACATTTTCACTATCATAAAACACATTCATAACTAGCATATAAACAAAAAAAATACCAAGGATACAACAACCATAAATTTTACATAGAATCCAGTACATTTACACATAAAATACCAAGGAAAGGAACTCTTATTTATGAATTCAATACCAACCCGGTATGGGACTACCATGTTCCACCCGACCATAGATTGGCTGAGCCAAATTTCTCTTCAGCCAATCGCCCCCATGCCATATTCCAAGCATGAATGTGGGACTCAAACCGAAATAACCAACCAGGGATTCCCGACGCTAAACCACATCAACCTCATAAATAAAAAATTTCTTTACCACAATCGTCACCAAATCAATAGGCCAATAAACAAGCATGGATGCCACTGTATTTCTCCACACACACCGTGAGGAATTTTCCTATCTCCTAGTCTCTAGGCTTTACCACAATTCGCAGTCTGATCGGGGAATCAATAAGCCATAACCAAGACACCACCCTCTAGGCTTACCATATATCTCACCATTCAGTGTCAAGGATTCCTAGGTCTTATCATGGGAAACCACCTCTATGATTTACTATATATCTCGCCTTTCACTAGTCAAGGATTCCTAGGCCCATTGAGGCACAAAATACCTAGATTTACCGTAACCCATAGTCTGGTGCAGGGGTCACTAGGTCAGTGGGTTTACCACAATCCATAGTATGGTTTATAGATCACTAGACCATGTTTTCTTTCATTCATAGATCCACCTCACTCAGTTTTGAATCCATCCGACACTCCATCTCAAACAACACATGAGAATGCCATCGCACCATGGCTATCTAGAAATGGCAAGGCTAGGCTAAAAAACAATGCCACACCTAGCAAAACCCATGTGAATGATAGAAAGAGAACCAATAACACACATGCATAACCATGCATGCCAAATATAGCAAGGAAATCACACATGAAAATCGATGCCTATGGATGCTTGATTCTGCTCTTCCTTGCTTGATATTTTCTTCCTTCTTGCCTTCTTTTCCTTTCTTGATCCAATGCTAAAATACTCCAAGAAAACTCTAAGTTTCCAAGAGTGAGAGAGAGAGAGAGCTCCAAAACTAAACTGACAAAAGGTACCAACTGATCCTCAAAAGAATTTTAATCAATTAGGCCTCTATTTTCTTCATTTTCCATTATTTTCCTTCATTTTCCTCCTCACATGCAACTTGTGACCTTTCACCTTCATTTTCTCCTAATTTCCATTATTTTCATAAATAAATTTCCAAAATTGTCATTTTTCCTTTCCAAGTTCCTTTGCCATTGCCTTTGCTAATTTTCTTAGCCATAATAAGCCAAATTCACACCCACACTAGGATGTTTGCCAAACCTTCAACTTGAAATAAGTGCCCCATAATTGTGGTTATTATTTTTCCTTTATTAACTTTTATTACATGGAATTTTCACCATGGTTGTTACATAACCCTCCCCCTTAGGGGAACACCGTCCTTGATGTTAAATGACACATAAAACCAACAATATTACAAAAAGAAAAGCATACTTCCCATGGAGCTTTATAACCTAGCTCATTGCATTATTCACAATGACCAACCGGCTAAGAAGCAAACCAACATGACAACCATAGTGACATGAAACCATACCACAGATCATGGTGGTATTTAAATCCATATACATATGTATATATGTTGAGAATGCAGCAAGATGATGGAGCTTAGTGAAATGAAGTCGCCTTCACTAAGTGGGCCCGCAGGCAAATTCTGGCGCAAAGTCTATTTTTAGACATACGGAGCATAATTTGGGAATTCTACTTGGAGATTCTTGATGGATGCGACATGTCGGTAAAAATAGATGAGACCCTATTTTTTAGGACCCAGGCTATTTTTAGACTGATCTCCTAAAAATATGGAAGTCAAATATTATTTACCCTTAATAATATTTTGACTATAAACAGCAGTTTACTCTTGGCGCACTTGAGTTTGAGTCATGGAGGTGGCTCATGCAACTGACACAAGGAATCACGTGGTTCCTAGGGTTTGATGGCATCTTGCATGGTTGGCTTCAGTTAGACTTCAGTGGCAGAAGTTTTGGAGGAGTTAACGGGACAAGTAGTGGAGTTGTGTTCTGTTTGTTTTAATTGAACTAGTTGGGATTAGTTAACTAACTAATCAACTAGATATGAGTGGAGTAAATTAAATAAAATTTAATTTACTAAATATTAACTCATTAGTCAACTCAAACACTTCAGTTCACTACAGTGCATGATCAGTTCGGTGGAGACCAGTGGAAGAGGTAGATGAAAGGGTGAGTAAAGCTATCAGTTGGTAGATTTGTTTTGCATGAGTTTTGCATTACACTTGGAGGAATTGTCCATGACAATTACGCAATCAAGGGAAGGGGATTCGAACCTTGAACCTCTTCATAGACAGGCCATGATTGCGCAATAGAGGCAAGGCAATTGGCGGGGAGTTTTGAACCTCAGACTTGTTCAAAACTGAGTCAGATTGTGAGTAACTTCATGAGAGAGTACTGAGTACTTGTGAGGAGTATTGTACTTGTTTGGTTACTTGATTTCTCCATTATAATATACACAATAGCTGCGGGGTTTTCAGCTATAGGCTTTCCCCATACATCCTGAGTTAATGTGTGATTGAATTGATGTGAGATTGCTTCTGTTATTTCCGCATGTGACAATTAATTGTAGAAGAAGGTTATGTGTTATGTATGCAATTCAAAATTGATATATGACCGGGTTAATCTTCAGTGAATAAGTGATTTATTCAGCTAATTTCTACATGGTATCAGAGGGAGATTAATTGTCGAAGTCTATTACGGTGATTGCAAACTTATTTCCTCGGACAGAGTCTGCATGCGGGCCAGGTAGCCTCCGGAATATTCATCCTTTGTAAGGTGAAAGATCTGGTGAATGCCCTTTGCAGTCAATCTCTGATTTGGAAATAATTTGTTTTTCAAGTATAGATCGGAAGCGATAGAGCTTGGAGTTTGGAATTCGAATTTTGCAGAAGGTTGTTCTTCTTGGTGCCGGTGTTGAAAGATGTCTTCTTTCAATGGTTTGCGACTCGAATATGCTCTTGAAGGCAGTTCAAACTATGTTGCATGGAAAGATCGAATGGAAGCAGTGTTAGAAGATAATGGTCTGAAGGAGTTTGTGGATGCGGATGTCCCAAAGCCCACTGATGCAGCTCTGGTCGATGCATGGCAAAAGAAGATCGCGAAATGTCGAAGGATCCTGTTGGAGGGCGTCAAGGATCATATTGTATCCAGCCTACATGGAAAGGCTACTCCATATTTAATGTGGAAAGCTTTGACGGATCTATTCCAGAGTAAGAGTGACCAAAGGAAGCTGGCGCTCAAAGACAAGCTCAGGAACATCAAGATGGAGAAGGGCGACGGTATCGCTAAATACCTCACGAAGTTCACTCAATGCAGAGATGAACTGGGAAGTGTGGGAGTTACTGTCGATGAAGAGGATATGGTCGACCTGGCTCTCCTTGGTCTTCCGAAGGCTTGGCACTCACATCAAGATAGTGTCAATGGTCGGGAGAAGCTGCCGGGATGGGAGCGCCTTTGGGCGGATCTCATGCAGGAGGAGATAAGGAGGACTACTCGAGATGGATCTTCATCAAAGGGAGTGATGAAGAAAACTGCGCTTTGGTGTCCAAAGCAAAGAAGGGGAAGGGTAAGAAAACCTCTCATTCTGGTGCTAAGGGCAAGAAGCAGGATATGGCGAAAGTGAAGTGTTTTCACTGCCATGATCACGGACATTATGCTACCAATTGTTCAAAGAAGAAGAAGAACAAGCAAGCGGGAAGATCTGCAGATGGAGAAGCTTTGGCTTCACAGTTCGAGCTTGACTTTTCACTGATTGCATGCTTGGTTTCAAGTGTGATGGGATCGGTGTGGTTCTTGGACAGCGGTGCGTCATTTCATATGGCGGGAGATCGGGAGTTGTTCTCAGATCTGGAGGACAAGGATTTGGGTATGCACATCGAGATGGGCGATGACGGTAGATACAGTGCGACTGGTATCGGTACCGTATCCTTTCAGAGGGAGTCTAGTAAACCCTTTGTCTTAAAGGATGTCATGCATGTACCTGGATTGAAGAAGAACCTGATTTCAGTAGCGATGTTGGAGGATAAGGGGTATGATGTGGTCTTCAACGAAGGAAAAGCCTTCCTGCGCAGTAAGACTACTGGAGAGACCCGGAAGATAGGGGTTCGAACCAAGAACCTTTATCAGTTGCAGGTAGATGGCTGCGCGGCTATGGCATGCAAAGCGGGAGAAGTGGTGAGCCGGGATGATGAGGGCGAACTGTGGCACAGGAGATTGGGCCACCTTCACCATGGAGCTTTGAAGATTTTGCAGCAGATTTCTACTGGGCTTCCTAAGGGCACTCTTGCGCAGTCAGATCAGTGCAAGGGGTGTACTTTAGGGAAGTATGTGAAAGCCACCTTTCACGAGAAGGATAGTCGCGCCATGACGATCCTTGAGAGAGTTCACATAGACGTGTGTGGTCCTTTCTCAGTTGCTTCGACAGCAAAGCACAGGTATTATGTGATCTTTGTTGATGATTTCTCTCGAAAGTGCTGGATCTTCTTCATGCAGAAGAAGAGCGATACATTCGCGAAGTTCTGTGAGTTTAAAGCACTGGTCGAGAAGGAGTCGGGGAAGAAGGTGATTGCTCTAGGGAGTGATAACGGTGGTGAATTCATCTCGGCTGAATTCAAGGAGTTCTGCAGCGCAGAAGGGATTCGGAGAGAGCTCATCGCACCCCGTAACCCACAGCAGAACGGGGTGGCTGAGCGGAAGAACAGAACGATCGTGGGTGCTGCACGGGCGATGTTGCATGATCAGGGCCTACCCCTTCACTTGTGGGGTGAGGCATGCAATACAGCAGTGTATGTGCAGAACCGTTGTCCTCACAAGGTTCTTGGCATGAGTACACCAGAGGAGGCTTATTCTGGCAAGAGGCCTGAGATTTCCCATTTGCGGATTTTCGGATCTCCTGTCTACATGCATGTGACGAAGGATGCAAGAAGGAAGCTGGATCCAACTGCTGAAGTTGGAATATTTGTGGGGTACACTGATACACCTCACAACTATCGGGTGTATGTGCCGGACAGTCGCAAGACTGTTGTGCGACGGGATATAAAATTCCAGGAGGAGAAAGCCATGCAGTGTTCGCTTGAGAGGGAGCTACACTTGCATGCAGATGAGGAGCTGTTAGTTCCTAAGGAGGAGCTTCCGGATTTGGATCAGCCACAAGAGGAGGTTCAGGAGGTGGAAGAAACCACCCAGGCAGCGCCAACCATCAGAGGGCGCATGCGCACTACAGAAGCTGAGCGACTGGCTCGGGATGCAGAGAAGGTTGTAGGACCACCTACAGCACAGCGCAGACAGAGACAGTCACCGGATCGGTACACTGGATACATGGCTCTTATGAGTCAATGTATTGTGACAGAGCCATCCTCTTTTGAGGAAGCTGTGGAGGAACCCGCATGGGTTGATGCCATGATCGAAGAATATGATTCGATCATCGGGAACAGTGCATGGGAGATTGTCCCAAGACCGGTTGGGAAATCAGTTGTAGGTTCGCGATGGATCTACAAGGTGAAGCAGGCGGCTGACGGGAGTGTGGAGAAGTACAAGGCGAGATTTGTCGCCCGTGGCTTCTCACGGATCGAGGGGATTGACTATGAGGAGACTTTTGCACCTGTCGCAAGGTACTCTTCCATACGGACGATCCTTGCTCTCTCAGCGCAGATGGGGTGGCACATTCATCAGATGGATGTGAAGGCTGCGTTCCTCAATGGAGTTATTGAGGAAGAGGTGTACATAGAGCAGCCTGAAGGTTTTGAGATCTTCAGCAGTGAGTCGCATGTGTGCCGACTCAAGAGAGCACTGTATGGGCTGAAGCAAGCACCTCGTGCTTGGTACACTCGGATAGAAAGCTACTTCACCGGGCTTGGATTCTCCAAGAGTGAGGCAGATCCAAACCTGTACCAGATTGTGGTGGAGGGGAAGCTGTTGATCATCGTACTATATGTAGATGATCTGATTTTGACTGGCGACGAGCAGTTGATACTTTCATGCAAGGAGGATCTTGCACGAGAGTTTGAGATGAAGGACCTAGGCATCCTTCATTATTTCCTGGGATTGGAGATTTGGCAGCGCAGTGGAGGACTGTTTGTTTCTCGGGGCAAGTATGCCCGGGAGATTCTGGAGAGGTTCAACATGCAAGGCTGCAAGCCTGTTGACACTCCTCTTCCTGGTGGTTGGAGGAAGGAGGATGCTACTTCAGCGGAGGTAGTGGATGCCACTGTCTATCGACAGTTGGTGGGGTCGCTTATGTATCTGGTCAATACACGACCCGATATATGCTATGCAGTTAACCGGCTTTCGCAAGCTATGGTTAAGCCTACCAAGCTCTTTTGGAAGGCAGGCAAGCATGTATTGCGCTATATCAGAGGCACATCGGGATATGGTCTATGGTACAGACGGGAGGATGGAGTGAAGCTTTCTGGCTTCACTGATGCAGATTGGGCAGGGAGTCCAACGGACCGGAAGAGCACTTAAAATTTCGGCATTAGGGTCGACAGCCCAGTTTCTGTCTGACGAAACGAGAGATCCGTGGCACTCAGTTCAGCAGAGGCCGAGTACATGGCAGCAAGTTTGGCTGCATGCGAGGCTATTTGGATGAGGAAGATCCTCGCAGGTTTGTTCGGGTTGCATTTGGAGCCTACAGTGATCTACTGTGATAACCAGAGCTGCATCAAGCTCTCGGCTAATCCAGTATTTCATGATAGGTCCAAACATATCGACATCAGGTACCATCATATCAGAGATTGTGTTCGGCGGAGAATCATGATGCTTTCATATGTTCCCACGGAGGATCAGGATGCCGACATCCTGACGAAGGCGCTCACCAGGAGCAAGTTCGAATTCCACAGAGGCAGGATAGGGGTTGCAGATAATCCATATCTTGCTGAGAGGGAGTGTTGAGAATGCAGCAAGATGATGGGGCTTAGTGAAATGAAGTCGCCTTCACTAAGTGGGCCCGCAGGCAAATTCTGGCGCAAAGTCTATTTTTAGACTATGTCTATTTTTAGACATACGGAGCATAATTTGAGAATTCTACTTGGAGATTCTTGGAGTATGCGACATGTCGGTAAAAATAGATGAGACCCTAATTTTTAGGACCCAGGCTATTTTTAGACTGATCTCCTAAAAATATGGAAGTCAAATATTATTTACCCTTAATAATATTTTGACTATAAAGAGCAGTTTACTCTCTTGGCGCACTTCAGTTTGAGTCATGGAGGTGGCTCATGCAACTGACACAAGGAATCACGTGGTTCCTAGGGTTTGATGGCATCTTGCATGGTTGGCTTCGGTTAGACTTCAGTGGCAGGAGTTTTGGAGGAGTTAACGGGACAGATAGTGGAGTTGTGTTCTGTTTGTTTTAGTTGAACTAGTTGGGATTAGTTAACTAACTAATCAACTAGATATGGGTGGAGTAAATTAAATAATATTTAATTTACTAAATATTAACTCATTAGTCAACTCAAGAACACTTCAGTTCACTACAGTGCATGATCAGTTCAGTGGAGACCAGTGGAAGAGGTAGATGAAAGGGTGAGTAAAGCTATCAGTTGGTGGATTTGTTTTGCATGAGATTTGCATTACACTTGGAGGAATTGTCCATGACAATTACGCAATCAAGGGAAGGGGATTCGAACCTTGAACCTCTTCATATACAGGCCATGATTGCGCAATAGAGGCAAGGCAATTGGCGGGGAGTTTTGAACCTCGGACTTGTTCAAAACTGAGTCAGATTGTGAGTAACTTCATGAGAGAGTACTGAGTACTTGTGAGGAGTATTGTACTTGTTTGGTTACTTGATTTCTCCATTATAATATACACAATAGCTGCGGGTTTTTCAGCTATAGGCTTTCCCCATACATACTGAGTTAATGTGTGAGTGAATTGATGTGAGATTGCTTCTGTTACTTCCGCATGTGACAATTAATTGTGGAAGAAGGTTATGTGTTATGTATGCAATTCAAAATTGATATATGACCAGGTTAATCTTCAGTGAATAAGTGATTTGTTCAGCTAATTTCTACAATATATACCAAAACATCACATTAAACATATACCTAAATATATACCAAAACATCTATCAAGGAAATTCACTCAACCATTGAATGGATAAGGATACATAGTCCACATCTAATCCTCCATCTCCCATGTAGCTTCATTGGACCCAAAGTGCTTCCACAACACTTTAACTTGCTCGATTTCTCTGTTTCGTAGCATGAGCACCTTTCTTTCCAATATACATTAAGGTTTTGGCTAGAATTCTCCACTTGGATCCAACTACAATACAGACCAGTCAATCACATGATAAAAAATTTAACATACTTCTTAAGCAATGACACATAGAAAACATAATCGAATTTCGCTGTCGTAGATAGTGAAAGTCAATAGGATACTGGACCTATCCACTCAAGAAACCTTAAAGGTCCACAAAACCGAGGTGCCAACTTGGCGCACAATCCAATATGAAAGGAAATTTTCTTTGGCTTGATGCACAAGTACACTTGTTCCCCAACCTGAAACTCAAACATCCTATTCCGATTTGCATAAATTTTCTGCTCGTTGTGTACTTCCTTTAGATTCTTCTTGATCACCTAAATTTTCTATTCCATTTCTTCTAACATGTCTGGTCCAATCAACACCCTATTCACCAGAACACGCCAACTAAATGGAGTATTACAACTCCACCCATACAATGCCTCAAGCGGACTCATCCTCACTGACTTTTGGTAACCATTGTTGTGAGAAAACTCAACCAATAGAAGGTACTTCTCCCATCTCCTTTGTTGATGCATCACATACATCCTCATCATTTCCTCCAATATTCTATTGAGCCTCTCAGTCTTTCCATTTTTCTGTGGATGATAGTATGTACTGAAGGCCAATTTTGTACCTAAACCTGCAGACAACTCCTTCCCAAACTTGGAAGTGAACTTTGCATCCCTTTCTGACACAATATTCTTTGGAAAACCATGCAATATGAATACATCTATGATGAACACCTGTTCCACATCACTAGTTAAATACGTAGTCTTCATTGGAATAAAGTGTGCTACCATTTTCAACCTATCGATTAGTCATTAGTAATTTTTTGCTTTCTATAGATGACTAAATGTTTATCCCATATTTCTAGAAACAAAATTCAAGAATGTTGTAAGTTCTAGAAATCTCATTGCCTTCATTATCCTTAGGATAATTTTTTCACTATTTTAATACTCTACCAAGTAGTGGCTAGCATACCACTCCCACAAGACCCATCATGGGCTCAAGCTACTAATCTTCATTGTGTTTTGACACCTTTGACCTTAGTGTTGAGAATGCAGCAAGATGATGGAGCTTAGTGAAATGAAGTCGCCTTCACTAAGTGGGCCCGCAGGCAAATTCTGGCGCAAAGTCTATTTTTAGACTATGTCTATTTTTAGACATACGGAGCATAATTTGGGAATTCTACTTGGAGATTCTTGATGGATACGACATGTCGGTAAAAATAGATGAGACCCTATTTTTTAGGACCCAGGCTATTTTTAGACTGATCTCCTAAAAATATGGAAGTCAAATATTATTTACCCTTAATAATATTTTGACTATAAACAACAATTTACTCTCTTGGCGCACTTCAGTTTGAGTCATGGAGGTGGCTCATGCAACTGACACAAGGAATCACGTGGTTCCTAGGGTTTGATGGCATCTTGTATGGTTGGCTTCAGTTAGACTTCAGTGGCAGGAGTTTTGGAGGAGTTAACGGGACAAGTAGTGGAGTTGTGTTCTGTTTGTTTTAGTTGAACTAGTTGGGATTAGTTAAACTAACTAATCAATTAGATATGAGTGGAGTAAATTAAATAATATTTAATTTACTAAATATTGACTCATTAGTCAACTCAAGAACACTTCAGTTCACTACAGTGCATGATCAGTTCAGTGAAGACCAGTGAAAGAGATAGATGAAAGGGTAGAGTTAGCTATCAGTTGTGACTATACTGTTGCTATTTGCAACACATAGATAGGTGGAGTAAGCTAGGAGTATTGCAAAGTTTAGGCTGGTGGTTTATCTATATAAGGAGGCCATCACCTAGCATTAAAATACGCAATCAAGGTTGGCTATCAAGTGGCTAAGGATTGGAGCAAGTGATTTGCTAGATCTAGCTAGATAGTGTGTAGCATGGGAGGTAGTGCATGAGAGCTTGTGAAGAGTTTTTGTACTATGATTGTTACATGATTTCTCCATTATAATATACACAATAGCTGCGGGGTTTTCAGCTATAGGCTTTCCCCATACATACTGAGTTAATGTGTGATTGAATTGATGTGAGATTGCTTCTGTTATTTCCGCATGTGACAATTAATTGTAGAAGAAGGTTATGTGTTATGTATGCAATTCGAAATTGATATATGACCAGGTTAATCTTCAGTGAATAAGTGATTTATTCGGCTAATTTCTACATGGTATCGGAGCGAGATTAATTGTCGAGATCTATTACGGTGATTGCAAACTTATTTCCTCGGACAGAGTCTGCATGCGGGCCAGGTAGCCTCCAGAATATTCATCCTTCTTTGTAAGGTGAAAGATCTGGTGAATGCCCTTTGCAGTCAATCTCTGATTTGGAAATAATTTGTTTTCAAGTATAGATCGGAAGCGATAGAGCTTTGAGTTTGGAATTCGAATTTTGCATAAGGTTGTTCTTCTTGGTGCCGGTGTTGAAAGATGTCTTCTTTCAATGGTTTGCGACTCGAATATGCTCTTGAAGGCAGTTCGAACTATGTTGCATGGAAGGATCGAATGGAGGCAGTGTTAGAAGATAATGGTCTGAAGGAGTTCGTGGATGCGGATGTCCCAAAGCCCACTGATGCAGCTTTGGTCGATGCATGGCAAAAGAAGATCGCAAAATGTCGAAGGATCCTGTTGGAGGGCGTCAAGGATCATATTGTATCCAGCCTTCATGGTAAGGCTACTCCATATTTAATGTGGAAAGCTTTGACGGATCTATTCCAGAGTAAGAGTGACCAAAGGAAGCTGGCGCTCAAAGATAAGCTCAGGAACATCAAGATGGAGAAGGGCGACAACATCGCCGAATACCTCACGAAGTTCACTCAGTGCAGAGATGAGCTGGGAAGTGTGGGGGCGGCTGTCAAAGTTTCACTGATTGCATGCTTAGTTTCAAGTATGCTGGGATCGGTGTGGTTCTTGGACAGCGGTGCGTCATTTCATATGACGGGAGATCGGGAGTTGTTCTCAGATCTGGAGGACAAAGATTTGGGTATGCACATCGAGATGGGCGATGATGGTAGATACAGTGTGACTAGTATCGGTACCGTATCCTTTCAGAGGGAGTCTGGTAAACCCTTTGTCTTAAAGGATGTCATGCATGTACCTGGATTGAAGAAGAACCTGATTTCAGTAGCGATGTTGGAGGATAAGGGTTATGATGTTGTCTTCAGCGAAGGAAAAGCTTTCCTGCGCAGTAAGACTACTGGAGAGACCCGGAAGATAGGGAGTTCGAACTCAGAACCTTTATCAGTTGCAGGTAGATGACTGCGCAGCTATGGCATGCAAGGCTGGAGATGTGGTGAGCCGGGATGATGAGGGCGAACTATGGCACAGGAGATTGGGCCATCTTCACCATGGAGCTTTGAAGATTATGCAGCAGATTTCTACTGGACTTCCTAAGGGCACCCTTGCGCAGTCAGATCAGTGCAAGGGGTGTACTTTAGGGAAGTATGTGAAAGCCACCTTTCACGAGAAGGATAGTCGCGCCACGGCGATCCTTGAGAGAGTTCACACAGACGTGTGTGGTCCTTTCTCAGTTGCTTCGACAGCAAAGCACAAGTATTATGTGATCTTTGTTGATGATTTCTCTCGAAAGTGCTGGATCTTCTTCATGCAGAAGAAGAGCGATACATTCGCGAAGTTATATGAGTTTAAAGCACTGGTCGAGAAGGAGTCGGGGAAGAAGGTGATTGCTCTAAGGAGTGATAACGGTGGTGAATTCATCTCGGCTGAATTCAAGGAGTTCTGCAGCGCAGAAGGGATTCGGAGAGGCTCATCGCACCCCATAACCCACAGCAGAACGGGGTGGCTGAGCGGAAGAACAGAACGATCGTGGGTGCTGCACGGGCGATGTTGCATGATCAGGGCCTACCCCTGCACTTGTGGGCTGAGGCATGCAATACAGCAGTGTATGTGCAGAACCGTTGTCCTCACAAGGTTCTTGGCATGAGTACACCAGAGGAGGCTTATTCTGGCAAGAGGCCCGATATTTCCCATTTGCGGATTTTTGGTTCTCTTGTCTACATGCATGTGACGAAGGATGTGAGAAGGAAGCTAGATCCAACTGCTGAGGTTGGAATATTTGTGGGGTACACTGATACACCTCATAACTATCGGGTGTATGTGCCAGACAGTCGCAAGACTGTTGTGCGACGGGATATAAAATTTCAGGAGGAGAAAGCCATGCAGTGTTCGCTTGAGAGGGAGCTACACTTACATGCAGATGAGGAGTTGTTAGTTCCTAAGGAGGAGCTTCCGGATGTGGATCGGCCACAAGAGGAAGTTCAGGAGGTGGAAGAAACCACCCATGTAGCGCCAACCATCAGAGGGCGCATGCGCACTACAGAAGCTGAGCGACTGGCTCGAGATGCAGAGAAGGTTGTAGGACCACCTACAGCACAGCGCAGACAGAGACAGTCACCGGATCGGTACACTGGATACATAGCTCTTATGAGTCAATGTGTTGTGACAGAGCCATCCTCTTTTGAGGAAGCTGTGGAGGAACCCGCATGGGTTGATGCCATGATCGAAGAATATGATTCGATCATCAGGAACAGTGCATGGGAGATTGTCCCAAGACCGGTTGGGAAATCAGTTGTAGGTTCGCGATGGATCTACAAAGTGAAGCGGGCGGCTGACGGGAGTGTGGAGAAGTACAAGGCGAGATTTGTCGCCCGTGGCTTCTCACAGATCGAGGGGATTGACTATGAGGAGACTTTTGCACCTGTCGCAAGGTACTCTTCCATACGGACGATCCTTGCTCTCTCGGCGCAGATGGGGTGGCACATTCATCAGATGGATGTGAAGACTGCGTTCCTCAATGGAGTTATTGAGGAAGAGGTGTACATAGAGCAGCCTGAAGGTTTTGAGATCTTCAGCAGTGAGTCGCATGTGTGCCGACTCAAGAGAGCACTGTATGGGCTGAAGCAAGCACCTCGTGCTTAGTACACTCGGATAGACAGCTACTTCACCGGGCTTGGATTCTCCAAGAGTGAGGCGGATCCAAACCTGTACCAGATTGTGGTGGAGGGGAAGCTGTTGATCATCGTACTGTATGTAGATGATCTGATTTTGACTGGCGACGAGCAGTTGATACTTTCATGCAAGGAGGATCTTGCACGAGAGTTTGAGATGAAGGACCTGGCCATCCTTCATTATTTCCTGGGATTGGAGATTTGGCAGCGCAGTGGAGGACTGTTTGTTTCTCAGGGCAAGTATGCCCGGGAGATTCTGGAGAGGTTCAACATGCAAGGCTGCAAGCTTGTTGATACCCCTCTTCCTGGTGGATGGAGGAAGGGAGATGCTACTTCGGAGGAGGTAGTGGATGCCACTGTCTATCGACAGTTGGTGGGGTCGTTGATGTATCTGGTCAATACTCGACCCGATATATGCTATGCAGTTAACCAGCTTTCGCAAGCTATGGTTAAGCCTACCAGCTCTTTTGGAAGGCGGGCAAGCATGTATTGCGCTATATCAGAGGCACATCGGGATATGGTCTATGGTACAGACAGGAGGATGGAGTGAAGCTTTCTGGCTTCACTGATGCAGATTGGGCAGGGAGTCCAACGAATGGGCACTTACGGAGAGTTTTCGGCATTGGGTGTGACAGCTTTCAAGTGCAGTGAGGAAGTTGAAGAAGAGATCGATGGCACTCAGTTCAGCGGTAGTGCATGTAGCCTGACAAGCTTGGGCATGTGAAGTGTTGGATGAGGAAGATCCTCGCAGGATTGTTCAGGTTGCATTTGGAGCCTACGGTGATCTACTGTGATAACCAGAGTTGCATTAAACTCTCGGCTAATCCAGTATTTCATGATAGGTCCAAACACATCGACATCAGGTACCATCATATCAGAGATTGTGTTCAGCGGAGAATCATGATGCTTTCATATGTTCCCACGGAGGATCAGGATGCCGACATCCTGACGAAGGCGCTCACCGGGAGCAAGTTCGAATTCCACAGAGGCAGGATAGGGATTGCAGATAATCCATATCTTGCTGAGAGGGAGTGTTGAGAATGCAGCAAGATGATGGAGCTTAGTGAAATGAAGTCGCCTTCACTAAGTGGGCCCGCAGGCAAATTCTGGCGCAAAGTCTATTTTTTAGACTATGTCTATTTTTAGACATACGGAGCATAATTTGGGAATTCTACTTGGAGATTCTTAAAGTATGCGACATGTTGGTAAAAATAGATGAGACCCTTATTTTTAGGACCCGGGCTATTTTTAGACTGATCTCCTAAAAATATGGAAGTCAAATATTATTTACCCTTAATAATATTTTGACTATAAACAGCAGTTTACTCTCTTGGCGCACTTCGGTTTGAGTCATGGAGGTGGCTCATGCAACTGACACAAGGAATCACGTGGTTCCTAGGGTTTGATGGCATCTTGCATGGTTGGCTTCAGTTAGACTTCAGTGGCAGAAGTTTTGGAGGAGTTAACGGGACAAATAGTGGAGTTGTGTTCTGTTTGTTTTTAGTTGAACTAGTTGGGATTAGTTAAACTAACTAATCAATTAGATATGAGTGGAGTAAATTAAATAATATTTAATTTACTAAATATTAACTCATTAGTCAACTCAAGAACACTTCAGTTCACTACAGTGCATGATCAGTTCAGTGAAGACCAGTGAAAGAGATAGATGAAAGGGTAGAGTTAGCTATCGGTTGTAACTATACTGTTGCTATTTGCAACACATAGATAGGTGGAGTAAGCTATGAGTATTGCAAAGTTTAGGCTGGTGGTTTATCTATATAAGGAGGCCATCACCTAGCATTAAATACGCAATCAAGGTTGGCTATCAAGTGGCTAAGGATTGGAGCAAGTGATTTGCTAGATCTAGCTTGATAGTGTGTAGCATGGGAGGTAGTGCATGAGAGCTTGTGAAGAGTTTTTGTACTATGTTTGTTACATGATTTCTCCATTATAATATACACAATAGCTGCGGGGTTTTCAGCTATAGGCTTTCCCCATACATACTGAGTTAATGTGTGATTGATTTGATGTGCGATTGCTTCTATATTATTTCCGCATGTGACAATTAATTGTAGAAGAGGGTTATGTGTTATGCATGCAATTCGAAATTGATGTATGATCGGGTTAATCTTCATTGAATAAGTGATTTATTCAGCTAATTTCTACACTTAGCACCCAGTTTGGCCTTTCTCGACCCCTCCATTTTCCATTTATGATCACCAACCAACCTACTTTCTCCCATGTTTACTTGATATCTTAAAGCATTGATAGTCTCAAAATCCCTCTATAATCTCTTTAGATCAGTCAAGTTCATCCATTTCTATATCCTCAAATATACTCATTGATCAAGAAGCTCTAATTTTACGCTGTCAAGATCCCAAGCCTAATCTCAGTCAAGGATCAATTCCAAGGAATTTCCCACTAGGTCACTAGGGTTTCACAAATTGTAGAGTTATTTTGAATGCTCTTAATCAATGTTTTTCATGTGCCAAGAAGGTGAAATCAAATGGTAAGGGAAGTAAGCAACTGTTTGTCCAAGTTTGATAGAAAAAAATTCAAGAGAGGCCTTGATCAAAGCACAACTTCTACAAAATACAACTGCCCATCTTAGACATTTTTGCAGGAATAAATGAGATGGCCATCAGCAAAAAAAGAGGTAAGGAGAGATACCAACTCCTCACTGAAAGGACATTAAAAAAAAAGAAGAGATAGCATGCTTAATTTCAAATAAAATCATGGTTTTATGACTGATTGGCTAAAAGTGTTTCCTAGCAAGGAGCCAAAGCCAAAACCACAAGGATAGAGGTACATCAGCACAATTGTGCATAAATTGAAGATTTATTGAAACTAGAAATGAATATGAGAGACTTCCATGATGACAACAAGCATAATTTGAAAATGATATCAGAAGGTGACTTACATAATTTGTCAAGGCAACACTGTTTCACTATGTTGGTGTCCCATGTTTTGATAGTTTGGCAAATCAAAAGACAAGGCAACATCAGAACCAATCTTTAGAGTTCCAGGATCTAGTCCTCCTGTTCTTAGAGAGGGATCTCTCAAATGTTTTTTTTTGCAAAGGTTTATCTTGTGTGCTTTGAGTATTGGTTTTAGACTAGTTATTAAGTGCAGGTGTTTGTTTATTTGTTTGGTTGAATTGATACAACATAACATGAAAGGTCTAGGAAAGATATATAGAAAGGAGAAACATCTAGTTCATTGGGCAATGGAGTCAAGAAGAGGTCATAAAATACTCATCAATGGATATGGGATATCAGAGGGCAAACCTAACTTGGCCCCAGGATCCTTTGGTTTTTGGAATGAGATGGACATCAATGATTTGGAAAGAGAATTTTAATTCTCAAACAAAGGGAATTTGAAAGCACGACTTGAAAAATAAAGAGCTATTTGGTAGACAGGGCTAACCATAAATTCTACAAATCACACCTTTAAGCAAATAATTACTTCAACGATCCTTCCACGGCCTTCGAGCAGACCGTCGTATGGATCCGTCCAGCCCTTGCCTCGCTAAGACTCCTTCCAAACTGGTGCATACGAGATGACATATAAGGGGATGAGCATCTCAAGGAAACAAGGGTTTCCTATAATGAACTGGGAAAGTGCAGGAGGCATGGGGAATCAGACTTGGATAGGGAATACCAACAGAGTATAATATCAATAATTCTCTCTCTCCCTTAGGCCATACACATGAGGGTTTTTTATACTCCCTCCAAGTAGTTTCAACAGTTGGAAACAGTTGGCCACGTGCTGGGGTGGTTGAACTACCTGAGTAACCATCAACCCAGCCCGAAAATAGGGAATAATTATATATTTTTTAATCATTTTAATGGCATACACGGAAAATTCTAGCTGGACTCGCGTATACACGCGGAAAAATATGGGCATAGTCGCGTATGGGGATTTTTACACTGTTTTTAAGTGAATTTGTCCAAGTCTGTAGGAATGGGTGCCCAAAACCATCAAAGCAATCATGAATCATGTGAAGGTGAGAAATGATGCTATAACAAAGAGGATGGTTGAATTTTGCTATAAGTACAATATCAGCTTGGGACATTCGACCCCCTACCATCCGTAGGGAAATGGCTTGGCGGAATCTTCAAATAAGTCTTTGGTAAATATCATTAAGAAATTGCTGGAAATCAATAAAAAGGGCTGGCACAAGAAATTAGTGAATGCACTGTGGGCTGATAGGGTAAGTCATAAAAAGTCTATTGGCATGTCTCCTTTCGAGTTGGTGTACGGGGTAGACACGGTTTTTCCTACTTCGCTTGATGTCCCGGTAGTCAAATTGCTTCAGGAGGCTGGTAGTGAGGAAGATCCCATGCAGCGGAGGATTAATCAGATGATTCATTTACAGCAGACACGAGAGGAGGTATTTCAAAATAATTTCAAGTTGCAGGAGCGCATCAAGGAGATTTATGACAGGAAGGCAAAGGCAGATAAGTTTCAGCTAGATGAGGTGGTTTTGAAGTGGGATGCTCGGAATGAAGATAAGGGAAAGCACGGCAAATTTGAAAACTTATGGAAGGGTCCTTTTAAAATTGCAGCGTATCGCAGTCAAAAATCTTTTCTTCTCAAGGAAATGAATGGAGATGATTGTCCTGGAGGGCCGATCAATGGTCGGCTGCTAAAGCGATACCACTTCTGAGTATTTTCTGTTGATTTCATCATCATTGTATATATCATTTTACTTCTGTTTTATTGCAAGTGTGTACTGATCTCTCATCTTCAGCCTGGGGCCCGGAGCGAAGGCTATAATTCTGGAGATGGAGGTTGGTTGGTTTGAAGTTTGTCAAGTCAGTTTTATCAGTCTTTTCAGTTTTAGAGTCGAGTTAGTTTTGGTCAAGTTTCAGTCGCTTGTCAGTCAATTTTGCAGTCAATAAATGTATCAAAATTTTTGTGTTATCTGTTGAAATAATGACTCCATCACCCAATGGATGAAGGCACTGTCTGACTCCCCCAGAGATCTGTCGTTCTTGGCATCTCCTCGGAGCCACCATCCCCATTGGAGCCAATGTTAGAGTTGGTCCTTACAGCCCTCCGTTAGAGATCAGTTCGCTTTTTGCATATCATTCCTAGGTGTCTCGCTCGTTCCACTTCGTTGCATTTCGCTAGGAGCATGCCATTGACTGACGAGGGGGTATGGTTGTCTTGTGTTTCCTCATGCTTGTACCTACAGGGCTAATTAAAATTTCTCAAAAATCACTGAAGTTCATGGTCATTGCATTCATGGTCATAAATGATTAGTTTCGTTAAGAAGAGTCTTTAGTCCTAGAGTTTAGGGTTTTCAGTCCTTTGCATACATGTCATAAAAGCCCGCAGGCCATGAGGTTGGTTTCAAAAGATTTCCATTTCACGTTTTTATTATCAAAAACATTTGAAGACATTTCTAGTCCAAAACTCTGTTTTGGAACTAGAAATTGTCAAACTTCATTTTTTGTAATAATTGTATTTGTTTCACCATAAGAAGTTTCAGAGCAAGCCTCTGATCTTTTCCAAAGTCAAATGCCAAATCCCTGCAAAAATACAACCAAGTATCATCAGTCCAAGATTCAGAAAAAGTGAGAAAAAGCCAAAGAACAGCATTATATTAAGTGATGGAATGACAAAGTGCCAACATTATAAAAGTGGGTCATGGAGTAAATTTAAAATCACATCTGATTTTATGAGATATTTTTCTTCACATATAAACCATGGTAAACAATTCATTTGCACAAATCCTCAAGGCAGAAATCGAGCTGTTGATGTTGAAGGCCGAAACCGTGTTTTGCAAAGTTGTGGACAGGCATTGGAGGTGCGCGCTACGCGCATAGGAGGCGCGCTACCCATATAGGGTGCGCTACGCATATAACATCCCCATCCAGTGTTAAAAACCACGGGCGCTACGCACTTGCTGCGCGCTACGCGTTGGGTAGGCGCGCTACCCATACAGTCTCAGAGCTAAAATTTTTGCCCTTGCGTCCAGTTTCACACCAAATCAGCACAATCAGTTTCCAAGTAGGTTCTCCATCATTGTTAAGTGATTTTTCAATAGGATTGTGGTGTTTTTAAAGTGGGAAAATTAGTGTGTTTGATGTGGAGAGGTGTAACCCTTTGTTCATAGCAGATTCCTTTCTTAGGGTTTTGAATACATGTTGATGGTCTTGTGAAGAATTTCCCAGCTTGTATTGTTGATATATATATACCTATGCATCTACTGTCAAGGTGTCACTGCCCTCACACTCTCAGTTTGTCATTTCACCACTGCTGTCATCGCCATTATATTACCACTGTCATTGCTATTTGTTTCACTGTGGTCATTGTCACATTGTTTCCCATTTCCCATTGACAAACACAGTCTCATACTCATTTTCCCCTTTGAAAAATTTTAGTCAGCATTACAAAGGCTGCACACTACATTACACTTTCTACTCATTTGTCAAATTCCCTTGTGATCAAAGCAGTGACTGTTTTTATGCCAATCCACTTAAACAGAGCTATTACCACTGTGACTTATTTTCTTATGATGCTTTGGTACATATGAAACATATTTGGGTTTTGAGCATACAGTGAAACTTTTGACTTCACTACACCTATATCAACATAAATATTGCAGACATCTTGTTTTCAGAGCCATGTCAGAGACGGATTCAGTTTATGAGCAGGAGTATGACAGTGATTCCACAGCAGAGGGTAATGTTCCACGGAGGTCTCACAAAATTGGCAAAGGTGGTAAGCATCTCAAGGAGGAGCCTACTTCTTTGGCTCAATTGCAGGCTTGCCCGCTTGCAATGGATTGTTTTCAGCATCAGTCATGTTTCCAATACTATGAGATGATTTCACAAACCCAACATCATTGTGAACTGGCTCGTCTATTTGTTCTACATTTACATGATGGCCGTGTAAACCTCGCCGGAGTAGCTTTCATTCTGTCACCAGAGACTATTGCTCAGGCCACCGGGATACCAAATATAGGAGAGGAATGGAACAAACATCAGCAGTTAGATAAATTCCACTATGAGTCATACATCAAACCTGGGTATATGAGGCACCTGAGCAGGATTTTTCCTTTCAGATTCCTGAAGGATGAGTTTGCACCATTGATGAAACTCATCATTCGGTATTTCAGTTGCGAGGGCAGATTCTCGCATCTCTATGCGTACCATGTCCGTTTGTTGATGCATTTCACGAGGGTACGTATGATGAACATTCCGTACTTCATGTATCGCAACATAGAAAGGATGATGATTTTTGTACAGAGGAAGACCCCAGCACAGCAGCATAGAAGTATATATCATTACGCGCTGATCAAGATCGTAGTGGTACATCAGTTAACACAACAGGGCATCACTTGGGAGGATTTCATCTCTCGTGACTTATTTACAGTGCCACAGCCGCTTCCCGAGGTAGTTCATGATGAGGGAGAGCCTTCACACCAGCTTGACATTCCTGAGATCGAGCATATCAGTGCTCCATTGTATGTGACATAGCAGCGAGGCCACAGGGCCTTATTTGCAGCTACACGACGAGTACTATCTCCACCCAGGGTGGAAGGGGTCTTGTTGACTCCATCAGCAGGGCGAGTATTATCTCCACATGATGTGGAAGGGGTCTCGCCTTCTTCTTCAGCATAGGTACAGTTTCAGGACAGGGGCAAGAGGCCCATACATGATGAGGGCCCATCAGGAGGCTGGGACACTGATTTCACGATCATTGATGTTGATGTGAGCTCTCCTAGCTCGAAACTGAAAGAGATCATCCAGGAGCGTGGGCCGAGAATGACATGTTGAAAGAGAAATTGCAGAGGGCTCAGTGGGTGATAAACTACCTGGAGCAGTGTAGCAAATGTTTAGAGGATGAGCACACACTTTATGAGCTGCGGCGAATCCGTGAAGATCGACAATTGGCCCGGAAGAGACCCGGCGACATGACACCAATCGATCAAGATTCTTGCCTCACACGTGTTAACATTCATCTGGAGAAGTTGTTGGAAAAAGCCAACAGAGACAAAGACATGCTTTGTCACATGAAAGGTCATTATTGGGCTCGCATGCATGTCTGCAAAGCAAAAATGAAGATTCTGAAAAGGAGATTGAGCGAAGCACTAGAACGGCGGAAAAGGCCTGATCCACTCCGGATTTTGGCTGAGGCTTCATTGGCTGGACATGATACATGATAGAGGGTCTTCGCTCCAAATTTGAGCAAATTCGGAGAAATTTTTTTCATTTTGAAATATTTTGGTCCAAAAACATATTTTTCAGCTATACGAGTAGCGCGTCGACGCGCTCGCTTTTGCTTGGGACACTTGCTGAAGGAAAAATCTATATTTCTGGGTTTTTCATGGTAATTTATGCATGCTCAAGTATTTCTGAAGCATTTCATCAAGTTCTGGATGATCAAAAGGCCCAAAAACACCATGAAAACCACCTTGCTGCCACCTTTTGCACCAGCAGGAAGTACTTCTGGGAGAATGCAGTTTTGGAGGGGAAAATGAGCTCCAAATTGGAAAATTTCACTCGGGTTGGATAGCCAACATCTATGGATTTCCAACGAGCTATCATGAGCTCAATTTGGATGCCGGGAAGTGCCCCAAAATCAGGCTGAAAGACGCGCTACGCGTATGGCTCAAGCGCGCTACGATATGGATTTTTGGTCAATTTTTCACCTTCCAGCTCAGAATTTCGGCCAGTTGAACCAGTTTTTCTTGTGCATGAAATTTTTGAGTTATCATGATGTAAATTGATGGTTGGCATGTAAATTTGACTCACTTTTACCTATTCTAGATGATTCACTCCTAAAAAAGTAAAAATCAGATGTAAGAAATCAGTTTCCTCCCTTTTAGAGGCAAGTTGTTTAGATGCCTATATTCTAGTTCTTTGTTTAGAATTAGTTGGAAATGCTCCTAGAAGGAGGAATTCGACCCCTAGAGGTGTGGGAAGGGGTTAGGAGGCCTATATGATGTAATTTTTGAGACATTCTACAGGTTGGACTCTTGGGAAGATTTTGGCACACTATTGTACATATTTTTCATATTTTGGCCAAGGAAAGATCAGAGGTTTTGCAGCACCTGTTGGGATTCTTGTGGCTTTCAGTTCTTGATGGTGTTTTCTCTCATTTTATTGTAAGTTATTTTATGTTTAATGGATTCCATTCCCTTCTTATGCTTCTGAAACTAAATGAATGAGTAAACGAGGTTGAATCCATCGATTTCAGTGCTCTGCCTTTGAATTTGTTTAGTTTTACATGTTTTCGCCTGTTTGGAGAGGATCCATGTTCTCCCTTGCCCTCTTCAGCTCCTTTTCGTTCTGATCTATCCATACACTTAATCAAAAAGCATCAAGACTATTGCCTACCTCGCCCCAACTCAAATTCTGCAAAGATCTGGCCTTATCCCTGGACCCAAAAATTGTTTTTCCCATTTCTCCAACAAAAACCCAAAAAATCAAAATCAAACTTTCCTATCTCTTTAATAGCCTAAAATCAGTATTCATTGTTCATTATAAGTCATCTCAGCCCCTTTGAAGATCCTTCGTCGAGATAGACCCGGAGAGAGCCCTCTCCTGTCCTCGTAGGGCTAGCTACGAGGCTGAGCGTGATTTGATGTAGCCTTGAGTTTTACCTTATTTCAGCCTAAGGTAGATTTGAGCACTAACATGTTGTACACTACTTTATAAGGTTCAATGAAACTTCTTCTCCATTTCATCCCCCTTACATGCATGACAAGCGTGAAGCAAACCTTTCCATGGGAAGGGAAGCAGAAGAAATACTTTGATACACCGAAAGATAAAATCAATATCACATATATATTGACCTTACCATATCTCCAACAACATTTTGAGTTTGAAACATATGTGAGTGGGTATTCCATGGGAGCAGTGTTGATTTAGCAGAGGAAAATTGTATTTTCAAGACATTCTCCCAAGTTTTTGTGAAGTATCCCACATACGACAAGGAGTTGTATTCCTAGGTTCAAATAATGGGTAACTGGAACCACTATTTTATTGGCAGGGATACCATGATTCACACTTATCATGATTCCTTGTAATACATACAGTCGCAAACTTGGCTTCATCTAGCAATACATTTTAGATGGATGGGATATCTCTAAGAGGTTCACATGGTAATAAAATATAGGCAGGGCACCAACAATAAAGTGGCTTATATTGTTCTCACACTCCTATTGTTACATATTTAGTTTTACAAAACCCATGTTTATCTTTTAAAAGTCATGCCGAGAAATATGTTGATGATTAATCTTTTAAGTAGATATATTAAAAACTGACTCATGGATCGCGGGTGGAAAATTATCATTTGCAAAGAAAATTGATGTACCATCTTGTAGAGCTTTATATCCCCACTAATGAAAGAGTACATCCAATGGGAAAGGAACATACCTCTCTTATGTCGAGACATTTTGGTGTGGCAAAAACTTTGTTTCATTTACAAAAGTTTTTTATTGGACACACATGAAAAATATTGTGAATCATTACGTAAGGGGATGTATGTTGTGTTATGTTTCAAAGCTCTCTAATATAAAATTGGGGCTCTACACACTACTTCATGTTCTAATTCATACATGGGAAAGTGCGTCAATGGATTTTGGTGGTGATTTTCTATTATCTAGGAAAGGTCATGACTATTTGTATGCCACTGTGGATCAACATAGAAAATTGTGTGTATTAATTCCTTGTAAAAAGAAGCTCACTTTAGAGCATACTTCTCATCTCTTCTTCCAATTTTTATGGGTCCATTTTGGTTTTCCTGCATCCATTGTGTCTGGTGCAAATTCTCATTTCTTTAGAGAGTTCTAGATGAGTTTGTGGATAAGGATGGACACCGAACTGACGAGGAGCACAAAATTTCAACCGAATATCAAGGAACACAAAAAGGTTTTCAACCACACAATAATACATTTACTCCGATGCCCTTATGGAAAAAATTCCAAGTTGTGGGGCCAAAAGATTCCCTATGTACAACATGCACACAATCAGACAATGCATTCATCCACTCAGAGCCCACAATTTTAGACATGCTTTGTATAGTTTCCAAACAAATCCCTTAGAGATGGTCTATGGGAGAGATGAATATTCCATTAGGAAATATAACAGGTAGAAGGCACAAAGTTAATTAAGTGGATTTGTATGATTCAAGAGGAAGTACAGGAGAAGTTGAAGAAAATTAAAGCTCGATACAAGGCTAGGCATGGAAAGCACCGGGTTGATCACCAATTCTAGGTTGGATAAAGGGTGTGGCTACATATTAGCAAAGACTAGATGAAAGGGGAAAGAAATATGTTGAGACAAATATGATATTTCCCATTCCCCATATTAGAAAAGTTTGGAGAAAATGTTTTTCCTCTTGATTTTCTAGCATACATGCAGATGTAACATTGAAAACTTGAAGCTTTATGAGCCTCCTTTGATCATGGACATCGTAGAGGTTGGGAAGGTTACTACATTGGAAGAGTTGGCACATGAATACTTGGACAAGCTACATGAGGATATCATTCATGAAAGGAAGACTTGGAATTCACTACAAGGATGTGTGAAGTACCTTCATATTTGTTTCAATTGAATGCATCAAAGCAAGGCCCGATGGATTGAAAAGGATAAAGTGAGGGAGAAATATTGTGACTTTCAAATTGAATGATAAATCTTTTGGTGGTGCAAAATCTCATATCAATATTTCCAATAGTATCTCATTGCAATATTTCCAACAACATGAAGGATACTTAAAGCCGAGTTCCTATAATAAAGTTATGGATAGTCAAAATTTTGGTCAAACTAGAGAAAGTGGCAACCACTAACAAGGAAAACATTTGGCAATGGGTGGGCGGATGGAATTTGGTTGTTGGAACGAGAAAAGTTATCACCTCATTAATTTTTCCACTAACCCTTAAAAACAACCACCAATATTTTACCATTGATGTTCAAAAAAATAAAAATAAAATACAGAAATGGGGTGGTGGTCCCCCAACTCGCCATATATACGATGGGAAGGCCACCCATTGGCGGACCTGCTCAACACATCAATACAATGAAGAAAAGTGTATGGAGGCTGATAAGGTTTGAACCCACCCAAATTCACCACTACCGCCAACAAGAGTATGAATTTGTTCTGAAAACTGCACCCACCTTTTATTATTTAAATCGACCTTTTTCATTCGACTGGGGATGGTGGCAGACTCAAAGCATCATATTTCATTTGCAAAAAAGCTAGGAGTGTATTGAGGAGGGTGAACACCTTAGAGGGGTATCTTTTTTTATGGTTAGAAGATTCATTTAGGGTCCAGAACTGTCACTATTAGAAAGGAGTCATATTTATTTTCATTTTAATGAATTTTTACCAATAATCCAACCGTGTAGCCCATTTCTCTAATAGAAGTCTCCATTTTCAGGCCATCCCAGGAAGTGGAGGTATAAGGTTTCATTTTGTAATTTCTTGTAATTTATTTCTACTGACAATTAATGGAATATGACACTTCACATTACGCAAGGCTCAAAGAGGTAGCCCATATTGAGTGGAAATAGTAATGTGATAGCAAAATAGGCCAGTTCATAGTATGTAAATGAAGGACAATAAAATGGTGAAAGGGATTTCTCTTAACCCTAGATTAAATTTCACATGTAATTACGTATTGAAAACATGATAACTAAAACAACGTACCTTATATTACTTTGGGGAGGATTTCGCATCTGCAACACTGCCCATCTTATCACAATAGATATATATATATATATATATATATATATATATATATATAATCATACAAGGATATAGATATCATGCTAGCCATAATTCAGTCTTTAATGCATTGCCATATCAACCACACATCATGATCCCATGCATGCAACTGACAACAATATCAATGTATGCATGAAAAATATGAATACTAATTGAATTTCCTAGGTCACCTTAAGGAAGTGGAATCATCAAAAAATTACGAAACAGATCATCCAAACAACCAACAGAATCTCCAAAAGTTATGCCATATTTCTACGCGACCAAGCCCAAATGAAACTCATCAATTGAAGGTGTTAGAACCTCACTTACTCCCTGTCAAAGTCCTCCAAGTAACTATGTGATCCTGGCTTATTCAGTAATTCATTAGAGCTCATAAATAAACATACATGAAGAGATGCAATGAGAATAACACTTCATTTCAATAATATCAAGTACTAAAAAAATTTTAATAATAGAAAAATTGAAAATAAACTAGCTCGGGTGATGGTAGCTAATCTTTCAAAAGCGATGTGGTGGCTACATGCCTCTGAACTACATTACAATGAGGTGAGGAGATATTTGTTGAATCTGGTCCTTGGTGAACCATTTTCCCTAGTGAAGGTGTTGGTCTACTTTTAGAACTCGATATAGTTGGATCCTGTATTGGCGTGTGTTCTTGTTCTCTATGTCCATGATTTGATCAATTTTTTCTTGTTCCAGGCAACCTCGGCTTAACTCTATTGGATTAATTTGTTCTACAACGTTGCATGTGTCTAGTAATGGTTGAAACTAGGGCCAAAGGTGGTCCACATTGAATACTAAGCTTGAAGGCAGTCCACATTTAATACTAAGTGTGAAGGCATTGTTCCCCACAACTTTGGTGATGGTGTGTTGCCCATATCGAAGTGAGTGAAGCTTGTGGTGGGGCCTAGAAAGGTGCTCCTTCTAAAAATATAGGAAATTTTTTTTGCCTACCTGGAAGTTGTGTGGCAGCCGATGGTAATCATGTTGATGCTTGTGCTTAGCATTAGCTCTCTCCAATATGTCACCGACCTATTGGTGTATGTGCTTAATGCACTAAATGAATTTGTTGATCTTAACAACTTCAAACACTATATGAGTGAAATCTTTTTGAATAGGTGCAAATGGCTTGGCCACATCTGATCTTGATGTATGCACGAATGCAAAAAAATACACATATAACCATAAACACAGAGGTGCAACAAAAATAATGTTTCATTTTATTAAAATCAAATGACTGAAATATGATTTAATATAAATGAAAAACTAGGGCATTGGTAGATTATCTTTGAGAGGATACATGGCTGTTACAGGCCTCTAAAGTGTGTTACATTGAGAATCGGAGGCCTATTACAGACATCATGGAAATGAGCGGGTGAGGGCATTGATAGCATATCCATGACAAGAGATGTGATGGCTACGGGCCCCTCCACTGTGTTACAATGAGGCTCAAAGGCCTATTTATTGTTGAGAAACAATGCAAAACCCGAAATGTTCAAAAACCTAACCATAGGAGATGTAGCGCCAAAGTATGGGCCCCATTGGGGTAAATTGGTGTTTCAACTTCCCGGGGACGTAAATTTGGCATTCGATTTCCATTTGAGGCACTCAATAGCTCATTAGAAATATCTATCCAAGGACTACAACGTTTTTTGTGAGAAACATCGAAACGGATCCAGAAGTGCAGGACCCAAAAAACTTCTAAAAATAGTAAGTTATCCTGAAACTTAGAAATGGAAAGAACTGATAGTGGGGGTCCAAGTGGAATAGGTGTGTGGCCACCATTATCCACCTGGATGACTACAGTCCCAAAATGGCTCGGGAGTGCAGGACCTGAAAACCTACTAAAGATAGTAATTTGTGTTGCAAGTGAAAGGTTGAAAGTATTTATGGTGTGGGCCCAAATGGAATAGGTAGGAGACCACCAATATCCACCTATATCATTCCTCCCTCCTTAGGAAGAAATGGTCCCTATTGCGTTAAGTTCCTTTGTGAGAGGTGATTCTGCTGAAGTTGTTATTGGATTTGTCTAGGATGTCACAGACTTGTTGGCGAACCTGTTGGATGAAGATGTGTCGTCGGTGGGTAGATGTTGAAGTATCTGTGAAAATTTATCCATCATCGTGTTCCTCTATTTCTCGAGGGCCTCCTCAAGCAATACTTTGGTAGAATCTCCTGCTCCCTTGTCTTTCTTTCCTTCCGCCATGGGGGGTCGTCCGGGTTTACGAGGCTGATCTTGCAAGGGTTCAACTGGATCAAGCCCAAAATCCCTATACCCTGACCACATTGGGGACTCGGAAATAAAAACGAAGAAGGAAAATACCCCCCTATGATACCACTAATACGGATTTATGCAGGAATGCAACAGAATACACATATAACCATAAACACAGAGATGGAACATAAATAATGTCTCATTTTATTAAAATCAGATTACTGAAATATGATTTAACAGAAATAAATAGCTAGGGTGCTGGTAGCTTATCACTGAGAAGAGATGTGGCTGAACTATGTTACATATAGGCTCAAAGGCCTATTTAAGACATCATGGAAATGAGCAGGCGAGGGCACTGGTAGCGTATCTATAAGAAGAGATGTGATGGCTATAGGCCCCTCCACTATGTTACAATGAGGGTCTAAGACCTATTTATGGTTGAGAAATAATGTAAAACTTGAAACGTCCAAAAACCTAAATGTAGGAGATGAAGCGCCAAACTATGCGCCCCGTTTGGGTAAATTGGTGTTTCAACTTCCCAGGGACATAACTTTGGCATTCGATCTCTGTTTGAGGAACTCAATAGCTCGTTAGAAATATACATATGAGGAATACAACTTTCGGTGTGAGAAACATTGGTCCATGGATCCATGTTGCTCCCAGTTTTCCCAAAAAATGTCGTTTAGGGCCTTAAAGTTGCTCCGAAAGTCTAGGACCCGAAAAATTGCTAAAAATAGTAATTTGTGGTTAAAATTAAAAATTAAAGAAGTGATGGTGGGTGTCCAAATGGAATAGGTTGGTGGCCACAAATATCCACCTGGATCATTACAGCCCCAAAACGACTGCGGGAGTGCAAGACCCAAACAACTGTTAAAAATAGTAAGTTGTGTTGCAAGTGAAAGGCTGAAAGAATTGATGGTGCGAGCCCAAATGGAATTGGGGGGCGGCCACCAATATCTACCTAGATCAACATCAATTGGACATAGTGGCTGGAATCCGAAACCCACTTGGTTCCTAATAAATCCCATTATATTTACTAACAATTTCATAAAATTCATTTTTATGAGTGGGATCACAACCTTGAAAACCTTGAGATGTCTCAACATCTTTTTCTCTCACAACCATGAGCATGGACCCTTTTCTAAAATTCACCGACCTCTTGATCTAACCTACACCTTCCAATATTGGTATTGACATTAGCACGATGAGCCTTGAAAACGTATTCTACCTCATCCTTCATGAGATGATACTTGTTCTCATGGTGAAACAAAATTTCTTTCCTACCATACAAATATGGACTCTACAATACAATGCTAGATATATCCAAAGTTACAATATCAAGGTCAACCTGATCGACTAGGTTGGATGCATTCGCAGATGTAGCTCTAAACATCTGGGTTACATGTCATTTGGCTCTATCACACACCCAACCAAGAGTTGGGGTTTCAGATGAGGCTTGGTCTCCAATCCTAATTTTTTAACCAAGGATTTGAATTTATTCCTCTTTCATTCATTAACAAGAGACTGATTTGAAGAACTCGTACTTGCATGCAATTCAAAATTTCCATTAGCATGAAGATAAAGAGTAGAATTTATTACCACTAATATGATCCATGTCTCGTCACTGGAATCAGGTAAAAGGTCCGTATGTACGGTTCCTATAGTCTTCTGCTTGTTCTTCCCACCAAATATTGTTGGTTTAAAGTTTAGATGCGACTTCCAAAAATCTTCATCATCATGGCCTTCCTTCTTATGTACCCTCATTTGGTAAATGTAACCTCTACGATTATGTAAATAACAAATAAGAAATTTGAGATTTGGAAAGAAGAGATTATATGTTGAAAGTGTTATTTCATCTTCTGCACAATATATTGCCATGTGAATAATTTTCACATAGCTTGTGCCATAATTTATGGACATGGATGAAATATTTGTACATGTTTTTGAAATATTTGGGCATAGAATTTTCAATATTGTGCTTTTTGTGAAGACCATCCAAAAATTAAATTCCTATAGATATTTCATACTAAAGTATATAAACTATTTACCTTAAGTTACCTTCCACCATAATTCAACCCATGTTTTTCAAAAAGAAAAATTGTATGTCAAAATTTCTAAGTGTGGATTGGGTAAGACCGCTTTGGTTTACTTATGTCACATTGTGAGACATAGACAATTAAAAATAGATCCTTCTGAAATTTATTTTATTGTAAGGTTACCTAAAACCACAAATGTTACAAAGTTTCATATCTTTTTGGGTGCGGTACACTACTGGAAAAGGTTCATTTCAAACTTCTTCTCCATTACATCCCCTTTACATGCATTGACAAGTGTGAAGCAAACCTTTGAGTGGGAAGGAAAGTAGTAGAGAGACTTTGATACACAGAAATATATAATCAATTTCACATCTATCTTGACCTTTCCATATCTCCAACAATTTTTTATGGTTTAAATAGATTTGAGTGGGTATGCCATGGGAGCATTGTTGTTTTAGTAGAGGAAAATTGAATGTTAAATAGATTCTCCCAAGTTTTTGTGAATTATCCCACATATGACAAGGAGTTGTATTCCTTGGTTCAAAGAATGATGAAGTGGAATCATTATTTTATTTGCAGGGAGACCATAATTCACACATATCATAAGCCCTTACAGTACCTATAGTTTCAAACATGGATTCAAGAAGCAATACATTTTATATGGATGGGATTCCTCTAGGAGGTTCACATGGTAATAAAATATAGGAAGGGAACCAACAATAAAGTGGTTGATACGTTTTCTCACCCTCCTGTTGTTGCATCTATAGTTTTTCAAAACACATATTTATCTTTTGAACTTCATGACATGTAATATTTTGAAGATGAAGATTTTAAGGAGATATATGAAAAACTGACTTATGGATCACAGGTGGAAAATTATCATTTGCAGGGAAAATTGTGTTACCATATTGTAGAACTTTAAATCCACACCAATGAAAGAGTACATCCAATGACAGAGGAACATATGGATATATGGATTCCACTGAAACAAGCGGAACTGATGATATTTCAGATGAACAATAGGCATCTATCGAAAACAAATTTGTTGCTCAGCAACACTTGGTCTCTAGTAAAATGTTTACAAGGATTGATATAGAGAATGGATATGAGTGGAAATTAGAGAACATTTGGCATAATGTGTTTGCACGTCAATTAGACAACATTGGAACGAAATCAAGATTTGAATGGCGTTGTTTGAACTATAGTGGCCCAAGGAATATCAAGGCTGCAATGGCTAACAACATGAATGTTGTTTTGTTGTGAACTATCTTAGATTGGAGCCGCCTATATGGAAATGTGTGGAGCCAACACATTGTATGGAGCGATAATTTTATACATTGTCATTGCATAATGAAACTCTTGGAAGACAATAGTAATACGACTAATTCTGTACAATTGAGAGGTGATAGTTTTGATCTTCATACACATTTGCGAGAGAAATACATTGCTTGCCATGAGAGTTATCCCATAGTTGTTGCTATGGCAGTTTTTGAGTCTTATCCAACAGTTATCATTCCAGTATGCACTGGTGATCATGAGGGTGAGGGTGACATATAAGAATTTTCTATTTTTCATGATATGCTCTCCACTAGAATTGAAAATTGACTACCTTGCGATCACCATTTTCATAGGTACTACATTTTGAAGTGGTTTTATGTTAAACTTGAATGCCCTCTATGCAGGCATGAGTTTCTGAGTTAGAAAGCCTTAATGTATTCATGTTTCTAAATATTTATAACTATTTGTGCATGACGTTGGAAGGAAAAAATATGTGGTAACATTTTAATTAGAATGTGTATTGTTTTTTCGAAAGTATGAGTATGATCACACATGAAAATTTTAGGGTGACATGTTTTTCATATTTTAGTTGTATGTTATTCATAATTTAGTTATATGTTATATGTTTTGGGTGACAGTATAGATATATGGATTCCACTGAAACAAGTGGATCTGATGCTATTTAAGATGAACAATCGGAACCGATGCAGTTCAACCCATATTTTCAAAAAGAAAAATTGTATGTCAAAATGTCTTAGTGTGAATTTGGTAAGACCTATTTGGTTTACTTAGGTCACATTGTGAGAGGTAGAAAATTAAAAGTAGATCATTCTAAAATTGATGCGATTGTAAGTGACCTAAACCCAACAATGTTACAGAGGTTCATATCTTTTTGGGTGTGGTACACTACTGGAGAAGGTTCATTGCAAACTTCTTCTCCATTGCATCCCACTTTCATGGATTGGCATGTGTGAAGAAAACCTTTCAGTGGGAAGGAAAGCATCAGAAATACTTTGATACACTAAAAATATAAAATTAATATCACATCTATCTTGACCTTACCATATCTCCAACAACCCTTTGATATTGAAACATATGTTATTGGGTATTCCATGGAAGCATTGTTGATTGAGCGGAGTAAAATTGTATGTTAAAGACATTCTACCAAATTTTTGTGAACTATCCCACATATGAAAAGGAGTTGTATTCCTTGGTTCAAAGTGTGAAGAAGTGGAAACACTATTTTATTGGCAGGGAGACCATAATTCACACAGATCATGATCCCTTGCAGTAACTATAGTAAAAAACATGGCTTCAATAAGCACTACATTTTAGATGGATGGGATAGTTCTAGGAGGTTTACATGGTAATAAAATATAGGAAGCCCACCAACAATAAAGTGGACAATATTCTTTCTCACCATTATATGGTTTCATCTGTATTTTTTCAAAAACCCTCTTTATATTTTGAAATTTATGACGAGAATTATGTTGATGATGAATACTTTAAGGAATTATATGAATAACTGACTCATGGATCGCAAGTGGAAAATTATTATTTGTAGGGAAAATTGTTTTACCATCTTGGAGAACTTTGTATCCACACCAATGAAAGAGTACATCCGACGAGAGAGGATCATACCTATCATATGTTGAGTCATTTTGGTGTAGAAAAAAAATTGTGTTGTTTACAAAGGTTTTTTGATTGGCCTCACATGAAAAAAATTGTCACTCGGCATGTAAGGGGATGTGTGTTTTCTTCAATTTGAAAGCTCTCTAATAGAAAATTGGGGCTCTACACACTATTACCTATTTTGAATCTTCCATGGGAAATTATGTCATTGGATTTTTTTTGTGGTTTTCCATTTTGTTAATTTTCTTCCCACATAATTCTCCACCATTATCAGTCCTCAACACTTTTGTCTTCTTAGCTTTCTGGTTTTACACCAGAGCCTTAAATTAATTAAATCTGTCAAAGAATTCATATTTGTTCCTCAAAAAATATATCCATGTATTCCTTGAGAATTCATCTATGAATGAAACGTAGTACACATAATTTACCAGTCATAGAGCCCATAAATATTTGAACACATCACTGTGCACAAGCTCTAATATCTTGTTCGCCCTCTTAACACGAGAAGGAAAACTCACTTCATTTTTCTTCCCATATACACAATTTTCACAGAAATCGAAATTTAGAGAACAATTAAACAAAATAGTTTATTCACCAGAGATTTAGATTGGTATAAAGTCCCTAACTTCACCCACAAGTTCTTCAACGCATCTTCCCTAGATACATTCAACAATACAAAATATGAGATACAAACCTATATTTTTCTCTTTGCCTTCCGATCCCACATCACCCAGTCTTCATCTGAAATTTTCATTGGTTTAGTGCTTGGATCTACCATGATCCACTAATCTTTATCCAAGAGCAGATCCTCCATCTTGAGCTTCCACAACTCAAAACTCTGACCATTAAATTTCTCTTTTGTTATCTTTCAACTACTCACCATCTTATTTCACATCAATAATTGATCCCGCAGATCTCCCACTGAATAGGGTCTACCAAAGGCGAGAAAAACACCCCTTTGTAACGAAGGTGTCCCCTTGAATCTGAAACAAATCTGATACCAAATCTAGCTTTTAACCCTGTACATAAATTATCTGCAAACGAATTCTTAGAAAACATAAAATAAAAAATAGCTAGACCATAAAACATAAAACATAGAACATATATACACAGAGATTTTCTCGGGACTACAAGATTGATCTTTAATTATCTTATTTTAGTGTTACAACACACACACACACACACACACAGATATATATATATATATATATATATATATATATATATATACACGTCGAAGCATTCATAAACCCCAATCCATTAACCCTGGATTAGAACATAACCATAGTTCCCTTGACCAGATCTACAATATAACATCGGCCAAAAACCATCATTCCCCAAAACCATGTGCAAACCCATGCACAAAGCCATAGGCAAGTCTACCCAGCTAAAATAGGGTCCAAAAAATATAACACATACCCAACATCCTCCACAAAAAGACAGAAAAACAAAGAGTGTCAATAGTATATTTGAGGACATGTTGAGGATTTATGTGATGCATTAGCAAAGCATATGGGAGGAGTTCATTCCATTAGATGATTTTTATTACAACAATGGGTATCATGATTCACTGAGGATGAGTTTTTTTGAATCATTCTATGGGAAGAGTTTTAATACTCCCATTATTTGGAGTGTTCTAATGAACATGGTATTGATTGGACTAAACATGTTGGAAGAAATGGCATAGGTAGTGCAGTTGATGAAAAATAATATGAAAGAAAAAAAGCATAGGAAGAAAATTTATGGAGATCAAAATAGGTTATTTAATGAGTTTCAGGTTGGGGAACAAATGTACCTATGAGTCAAGCCCAAGAAGAGCTCATTACGGATTGGATCATATTCCAAGCTCGCACCTCAGTTCTTTGGACCTTTCAATATTCTTGAAAGGATTGGAATAGTAGCCTATCAACTTGCACTACCTCCGATTGTGACAAAACATGATGTTTTACATGTTTCATTACTTAATAAGTATCTTAAATATGATGATCCTTTGATTGACTAGTCTGTATTGGAGGTGGAGCCAAATGGAAAATTCTAGCTGGAACCTCAGTGTATATTATAGAGAAAGGTGTTCATGCTCTCTAACCAAGAAATTGAGTAGGTTAAAGTGCATTTGAATCAATTTCGGCCCAATGAAGCTACATGGAAGATGGTAGATCAGATGCAGGATATGTATCCTACTTTATTTGCTAGTTGAGTGAATGTCCTTGATATATGTTTTGGTATATGTTCTGGTATGATTTTTTAGTATATATACATATGTATATGGATGTAAATACCACCACAAGATGTGTTATAAGGCTATGATAAGCGTTATGGGTGTCATGTCGTTATGTTGTCATGTTGTCTTGATTCTTATCAGGTTGATCATTGTAAATACTACAACGAGCTAAGTAATAAATCTCTATGGGAAATAAATTATGTTTTCGGGGTATATGTTTTGTAGAGGCCATTAAACACTGAGGACACTACTCCCCCAAGGGGGAGGGTTCTGTAACATTTGTAATAAAAGATAATAAAGGAAAAATAATAAACATGGTTGTGGGACACTTATTCTAAGCTGAATTTTGGTAAAAAAACCCAGTGACGGTGTGCATTTAGGTTATTATGGCTAAGGAATTGGAAAAGGAAATGAAAAAGGATTTGGAAAGGAAAAATGACACTTTTGGCAATTTATTTATGAAAATAATGGAAATTGGGAGAAGAAGGTGAAAGGTCACAGGTTGCATTTGTGGAGTAAAATGATGGAAAATAATGGAAAATCAAGGAAATAAAATCCATATTAATAAAAAGGATTTTGAGGAACAATTGGTATCTTTTGTTAGTGTAACCTTTTGTGAGTTCAGTTTTGGAGCTCACTCTCTATTATCTCTCTCACACACCCTTGGAAACTTATAGTTTTCTTGGATCACTTTAGCATCAAATATATAGAGGAAAATAATTCAAAGAGGAAGAAAATATAAAGCAAGGCATAGAGGGATAAGTGATATGCAATGGGTTAATTGGAGGTATCGATTTGCATGTGTGATTTCCTTGCTAGTTTTGGCATGCATGGTTGTGTACATGTGTTCTTATTTCTCTTTTTATCATTAAGATGTGATAATTTTCTACAAAATTTTCTTAGGGGTAAAATGAAGAGGTGGTAGGTAGAGTATAATCCCTCTCGGACCTTCCCAGGACCTAAGGCAGACAGTAAGATTAGTTGCAACATTCACAAAGAAACTACATACATGTTCATACTAATGTTGGATTGATAAAGTGAAGTATGGAATGATTACCTCAATGTATAAGGCAGATCTAATGGAGAGTGCAATGCAATGTGGCAGCAGTCATCCTCACCAACTCCATGTCTGAATCCTGCAAGCAAAAAAATGACTAGTGTAATCTTCATAGTTTTATCACTATAAATAATCAAACAAGTATATACTCAAACATTAAAATATGTAGATACAATCAACTTATACCATGTGTCTTAAACAAATAGAAATTATATGCATCAATAAGACGCCAAGTGGACAAAATAAAGGTAGTTCTATTATTTAGAAAAGGAAGATTACAACCATTAGTTTGGTCAACCTTCCCTCAGTCTTCTGGCTCCTCACTCTATGTCCTCAATATCTAAGTGTGACAATGCTTAGGCCAAGAGTTCTTGATGAACATAAACAATCATGAAACCTTACACTCAACAAATAAAGTGCGCTCTTCACACAATCAACCGTTTGACCATTGATAATGAGCCCTAGCGTGCAATTTATAAGAATTTGGGAGCATAAATCTTGCCATTATTCTCCATTAGTTTGAATAGAGAAAAATCCATGCTTTTCCTAGTTTTTTTCCTCTTTGGATATTAAATTGGGTTTACTAATGTCCAATCAGAGGCTTGCATCGTATGTTGCTGATTTTTGGACCGACTCCTTTAGAAAAGTCGAGAATTTCAGTCAGGTACTACGGATTTGTCCCTTTTTCCTAATGAAACATGGGTAAATTTGCACCTTATATCATACAATGAATTAAAATAGGCACTAACGCTCCCTTAAAGAGGTAGGGATGCATCATAACATGACCTAGATATCTCTAGGGTGTGTTACCTTGGAAAAATAGGTCTTTGTCTAGGTCATTTTCTTATTTGCATGTGTACTTCTCCTCTAAGTTGATGAGGAGGTCATTTGTACTGTAACAAATTACACAATAATTTTGAGGCGAGAGGTGAATACAATAGCTGAAATAATTTATAACATGTGTAGTAGAGTGAGAAGAGTTGGAGGAGTAAGGAGAACCTGAAAAAAACAACATATGTCAAAAATATCAATATCTGTCCTGAGTCGGGCATTCCCATGCTCAGTAGTTATATCAAAATTATTTCTCCAGGAGGAGATATGACAAGTTTTTCTACCGATAAGCACAATGTGGAAACTTGTGCCATGGAAGGATCAAATTGATAAGTTGTCTCTGAAAATAATATAGCTGCTTGGCAGAGGAAGCAATGCTGAAAGATGTAAGCCTAAACCTAAGGTCTTGTTTTCTACTTCACTAAAGTTGCATATTTCCTCACATGTCAATAAAGGATTTGTATTTTAACATGCGAAAAATTGTCTGATTACCAATCAATGATGAAAACTATTTTTAGACGTGAAGATGGCCACCGATAAGGGTGATGGTCTTCAAGATGCATAGTACAATCTAGCGAGTGTGAATAAATGGTGTTTATCTCAAGAACTCATATAATCATTCGACTAGGAGGTAGTGATGAAAACCCCAAATAAAACACAAGGTAACCTACCACTAAGGTTTGCAACCTCCAGAATACTGATCTGTTTCTAGATCAACTTCCTAGATAAGATGTTTAAGTTGATTGGAAGAGATCTATCAAGAGGCAGGCAATGAGGCGTCCTACATCAGTTGACACGAAATGGGAAACACATGATTTTGTTTTGAAGATAGTCAAGAGAAAATGGTACTAACTGAAAACGGAAAATGAATTCTGGCATATGATGGCTTGGTTGATAAAATAAGCAGTATATAGAGAGATATCTTCAACAATAGAAGGCACAACAAATAGGGTACTAGGCAGATTAGGCTTATGAACACAAAGGAGTGTTAGGATTTAGCAATGCAAGGCATCAGCATACAAAGGCTAAACTCATAGAATGCTAAGGTTCGACTAATTGTAAGAGAATTTTCTGAGGAGTGCCATGTTCAAGGTGTTGCTAACAAGTCAACTTTCAAATTATAAAAGAATGAGTCTCTACTTTTTCCAAATTTTTCCCCATATGATTATGTTTAACGAGTCCAAAATGGTAAAATTGGTGATCTTTTCAGATTTAGGGAGTTTGAAAAAAATCATAAAATAAAACTCCAAGGGGTTACCTTTGTCATGGTTGATGACGGGCATGAAAAATGGAGAATAATATGCCCAACACAATTACTTTTGTGTAAGCTAGTCCATTGAATCTGGATAAAGAGATAAACTTATGCTCAATGAACATCTACCTCATTTTTTTATGAGTACGAGGAGACGAAGTAAATTCAATATTCTTCATGAGGTTTTAATAAGTCAGACAAAGAAAAAATCGATCCTCTCCGTGAAATTTTAGCGAGTCTAGTGGAGAAAAATGCGGTGTATTTTTTGGTTTTGAACGAGCTAGAAAAATATTGGAAAGAATGGCTCATATTTCTTCATCATGGTATTTTAACGAGACCGGAGAAGGAAACTCGAGCTTTTTCCTATTTTCCGAGCTAGAAAAATTCCCTAAAAATAAGGCTCGTTCTACGTAAAGCATGGTCAACTCTGCATACAAACACTAACAATTCATCAAAGCATTGGTTATTTTGACAAAACAACAATTTCATAAAGAGATAACAAAAATTTACCAATTTCAAATGACTAGCTAAGTGATTTGTACCTCCACAGTGTCCATAAGAAGGTTATAGACCTTCATTTTCATTGTTTGTGTTCAGTGAAAGAACTCCGATGCAAAAAAAATAGGTGGAACTTCTGCTGCTAATTGTTGACTAACTGAGAAATTGTTTTTGATTTCTTCTATTCCAGGAAAGATCTTGAGCCTTTATCTAGCTTTCCATTAGTTCTTTCAATGTTTTTTATGGTTAAAAACTGACTTTTTGGCAATCCCTAGATATTTTGGGCAAGTAACATGGGTGCTTAGTGGTAGGGCTACATTAAACACATTGTCCATTAAGGGACAATGTGTTAGCACTCTCTGCTTTGCACAGAGCCATTTGTTAGCCGGCCCAAACAATTTTTAAGCTTGGTTTTCTCCATTTTGTAATGATTACGCCAACAAATAATCCATGGAAAACTTGATTTGTGTAGGTACAAAGATTTTTCCATGATTATCTGCCATGAAACAGAGCACGAGAGAGAGGAACAGGAAATGGTTATCAATATGGCATGTTTATTATTTCTCCGTAGGTGTAAATTACTCAAATATGCCAGATTAGAGATAATGAAAGAGCAGGAGGACCTTCTAAGCTGCATAAATCAAATGGTGGGATGAAAATCATATATTTTCATGATTTTGGCCGGTGATCTCACGGGAGGAGAGAAGGAATATATATACTTTCCGACTAGCCGATCATGCAAGAGGGCCAAGGCCTTATTTTACAGATTGAGAGCCGATCCTGAACCACCATGGGGTTGATCCCGTGTCGTTGTACTAACAAAAACTATGCCAGTGAGTAACCCGATAACTAAAACACAAGTGGCCTATAGATCGGTGAGATCATTTCTCAGCCGATAAATTATCCGCTTGGTAGAATAAAGTCAGAATTCTCGCTACCAAGGCCTAAGTACTACTAGCGCTTAGATTTCCGACAAATTTACGTATATTTACCTAATGTGAAGGTATTGTCCATCGTGTTCAAGAAGGAGTGACATCTGAAAGACAATCCTAAAGAGAGTTTGGGCATGGTATGTTAATCGTCTCGTTCATATAAGAGAGAGGACTTATGAGGCCTCTAATTATCATGATGCTGTGAGCATGAGAACCAGATAGGGTCATTGGTCCTCCTCGATGTTTTTGAATGGAGGAGATCCACTTCATTTCTACGATGTATACTATTTGAGTGGTTTAATGGATAGATCTTGATGATCAAGGGTTATCCCTATGTGGATGAACCTTTACAGGAGACCGGAGTCGATATTTCCACATGGCACTAAAGGGGCGTACCAATAGGTACAGAAGAGAAATCTATGACTATAATTTTGTTGTAAGACCAAGCAAGCAACCGTGAACTCCTTAAAAAGTAGTGAAAATTAAAGTAATTTCTCTCGAACCGTAATCTGGTCTAATCTTAATATTCTCCATGACACATGCATCAAGTTGGTCTATATACAATTAGGAATTTTTTCCCCATGTATCCTTCTTCATCGATATTTTGAAATAATCATAAATACATGCAACCATCTCGTGGGTCAGCATGAGACTGTATATGATCACGATGAATTATACATCGAAGCATCGCATGGTGGAAACTCTCTCCTCAAGGTTGTTCTTAGAGACGCTATCTCGTATAGCTTCGCTCCGTAGCAGAGACGCATCGAGGGAGATCCTTATAAGGAACTATGTTGTGTGAGAGGTTGGTACCATTGGTCGAAATCCGTGCTAAAATGAGGAGCCCAAATGTTTATTTGGATGGCTTTGATGCTTTTCCAACTCAAGAGGTGATACCGGCATATGATCTCCGTAGGAACCACACTTCGAAGGCTGGGTAGACCAAGGGTTGGATAGAGCCATCGTGGTGATGGTGGATATCATTAAACCATGTGTGGAACCTCGTGCTGGGAGAGGAAAGAAACCTATCACTTAATATGTCTTCGTAAGACTGTACCGACACTAACGTAACAATCAAAGAATGCCTGTGACGGAGGACACAATTCCACTATAATGGAATAATCAGGTGTAAAAGGACATGGTCCACTCCGTAACTATCTTTTCCATCCAATGGAGAAAGGATGAGCTCGAAAAACCGAAGAGATAATGGTAAATATCGAATAAGACGAACTACAACTTAGAAGAAGATTATAGTCGAGATGAAGCTCACGAATTTGATGTCCATAGTTATTTTTTTTCCACTAAGTGTAATGGGGCAGTTATACAGGCATTTTGGGAGGAAGGTGTGGGAATCAAATGCATTTATGGAATTTGGATCGTGGAGACAAAGTAAATGAACACAAAGCGATATAGACCAGAATTGACATTACTTAGGTCACACCTTCCTTTATGACAATGTGATGGATTGGCCTCCCCTTCAACACTTGAACTCTGAAAGAATTTTCTTTCGTTAAAGGAAGATTTGCATTTTTCCATCTTGAAAATAGATATAGCATTGAATCATGGGGTAAATTCACCACAATGGCCAAATGGTGCAGATTTCCTTCGTATCATGTGCTCTGTACCACTTCAGGCAGAAGATGATGATGGTAAGCCATACTAAGTCTTTCACAATGTTGTAGTTCTCGGGTAGCACGTGCATATGCTATGATATGTGCATCAAAGGGTCCCTTTGGGGGAACGAATGACAGGGTCATTTACAACTCATTGGATATGCAAGATCTACACATGGTGAGCATCTCAACTTGAACCATGTTCTGAGCATCATGATTGATTTCAAAGGGTTTTAGCTAGGTCAGAGTTCAATAACAACCATGTTAGATGATCCTTCACCAAAAGGATGAGTACCACCATTTCCCCGCGTGTCAGAAGGGTTTGCACCAGGTAAGAGCTCGCCCAAGATTACTTAGTTAATGTAGGCTAGACAAATATGTCTCCTTCCAAAGTCCTTTTGCGATAAAATCATATATGCATTCCTGCAGAAAATTTTCAGGACATTTATAATTCAAGTGGTCTTGCGATATATTTCCAAGGAATCTAATAGGTTTATCCTTCTTTCCTTTGTGTCATTTTTAGCAACAGTTTTAACGTATTATTTCAAAGTGTTAGGCTACTCTTCTAAGAAACTATTTTCCTTATTCTTATTTTTCTTACCTTAGTTTTTTGCAGTATACCGACAGAGTGTACCTTATAGTGGTGGGAAGATTAGTTGACTGGGTAGGGGCGCCGGTAGCCGAATATGGTCAAGAAGCATGTCACTGAGCCGTTTTTACAACTACACAAGAATTTGAAATAATATGTTGTCAGATAAAGCCCCAGTGGGTTTATAGAGATGGTTTAGGTTTTCTGTGGCCATTGGGGAGTAACTACAATTGAAACAGATTACAAATAAATGAGATCTATAAGGTATGTACGTAGAATTTATTGCTATGCACCGATCGGAAAATTTTTTACAAGGGTAAAGAGTGACTTGAAAAAATCCGGGCTTCGATAACATACGCATCCAAAGATCGGGCGCTTTGACTCAACTGTCATGTCTCCACGATGAATGTATCAGGGAAGATGTAGTGGCACGTTCTGTGCCACAAGGTTACAAGTTCTTGTTCGGTTTTTGCATCGGCATACCAGCTTGAAAGTCTTTAAGAGATTCCACTGCTAAAGCATCAAAATTATTTAATCGCAAATCTGCACTGCTGTACCATTTGGTAGCATTTCTTAGAGTGTAAAAGAGCCCGAGTGAGATACTATCTTCACCATGGAATCTAGAACATACCATAAATTAAAGGTGGTGATATGTGTAGCCCGATCTCCTCCTGTTTCCTTTGAACTTAGGGATGTCTAATGGAATTCAGCAAGAGAGGAGTCTAAAGTGGTTATGCTGATGGGATTATTGGTAATTTATATAGATGAGGGTTGTTTAAATCTTTCCAAATATAATACATGGTTTCCCGAGTTTAACTGCTGTGTTGTCTTACCATTTGACCCGTAGGGACATCCCATCAATGGGCTTTTACAATGCGATAAGTAGGATTATGTGTCGATGTATAATTTTCATAGCATCTAGTGGAGTTGTAGCGATGTAATGTTGATGGCTGTATATGGGATATTACACTAGGGAAAAATGGACAGTAGTTGCCCTTAGGGGTAATAGTTTCCTACTTTCCCCAATTATTTTTTTGGGAAGGGTCATCCAAACGTACGCGATAGAGTTACCTTGTCGCATAATACTACTTTCCTACTTACTATATCGTATAGACCCCACACCATAAGGTTGACCACTAAGAGGAATGGCGTTTGACAATTGATGAACCTTCATCCAGTTAAATGTAGGGGTACGGCGTTCCCCCGGCATGTATGTGTTGGTAACACTTCACTTGGCATAGTATCCAAGGGGTTTGAACTCAAAAATGCAGTTCCAACCGAGAGGGTTTCTCAAGGGAATCGAGGTATCCACGCTCTAGTGGAAGTGGGAAGCGACAAGGTCTTATAAGGTACATGATAGGAGTAGAGATACTGTTAAAGAATTATACCTACCATAGTTTTGTGAACGTTGTTAGACTTGGCATATCGGCTACTAGGGTTGCGTTTATTTTTGTGTAACTGATACACTATGGGTAAAGGAAGGGAATTAAATAGCGCTAACATAAAGCCCACCTCTACCACTTTGCACTTTATGAAGAGGGTTCAAGTCAAGATATGGCTATATCGTTACCAATTATTGACGTTGACAATGAGTGAGTGACACTAGGTGATAACTGTTGCTGATTTTCGGCGGATTTTCACGTTGCAAGGATTAATGCAGAACGAGCAAGACTTGATATTTGCGTTTACCAGTTGTCAAGACTGGCTTAATGTGAGGAAGCATCTTATACCTCAGAAAACATGAGGTCATGGTTACAAAATACCAAATAATTTACTAAAATTTTAATGTATGCTGCTGTTCCGCACACCATGCTGCTCACAGAACACATATTTACCAAACCAGATTATTTATTTTGCAGAACCAACGTGTTGTTGCACCATGCCTTGATTATATGGTCAGGAGTTACTTTGGCTGCCTACCTCGTATATGGGTCCAAGACTTCGTGAAAGAGAGTGCCTGTGAAAAACAAAGAGAGAGTAGTTTCTCCGTTTATGAGTACAGTACTAGGGCAAATTTCCGCCTCAGTCATTCACGTCCCTATAAGTATGGAAAATACGGATACCTCAAATCACAAACACTATAGTTTGGGTATCAAGCAAATTATGAGGAAAACAAGTTGTTTTACACCTGGTGTCCAAGTGTCAATGAATATTCAAACCCTTTCCCACATTAATTATCAATCTAGGTGTGTACATATTTCAATGTAATGTGCAAGTTATATGTGATAAATACACAATCCAATATTGATCACATATTCAACAATTAAAACAACAAAAACTATTGTAATATAATAATTTAAAGATAAACTTTAGAATTATAAAATAATTCACAAAATAATTAAAGAACATACCATAATAAAAGAGTTAAAATGCTCAAACATAAATGAGAAAGCAACAAAAGGAAAATAATGCAACACCCGACTGCAGTGGGTCTAACTCTTTGACCAGGCTAACGTAGAGTCATAGATTGGCGTATAGAATGACAAAATAACTTGCATTCAATTAACTAAAAGTATTTTTTTACCAAACTTGATCGCTCGCATGCTAACCCTCTATGCGTTTCTCTCTCCTCGATTTGTGTCCCTTTAAATATAAAAAGAGTAAAGAGAAATAGACTCATTACAAACATCAATAATAAAGATGAGATCCGAAAGATATTTCCACTGCGATTCAGCTGGCAACAAGTCTAATCTGCAATTATAATTGGGGAAATTTTTTGAAAACGACCACAATGGGTAGTAATCATAAATTTATCCTTAAAAGAACCCTTTGTTTCTCTCAATCACATCAAATTTTTCAAAAATTCTCATTTTAAACTAACTTCTGCCCGTTCTACACAAAAACCCATGTTTCTCGATGTTCAAAATTCTTCTCCTTTTTCCCAAAAGTTCAACACAAAAAATGTCTTCGTTATCCAAACGAATTTCTGAGGCCGGAATATTTAATTGTCATCAAGATCAAATCGTAACTGAAGAGATACGAGGGCTAAATAGTGAGTGACGTTATAAAAAAATTCATTAATAAACCATCATCGGAAAAATCATGCATAATAATCATTAATTTATTAAAATAAAGGAGAGCAAGTATTATTTATCCAAAAGAGCATAAATAATTATGAAATGGAATTATATAATAAATTATGATAAAAATGTGATAAAATAACGTTAGAAATAGATATTAAGAAGTAACAATAATAATACAAATTAGTGGCCCAACAAACACGAGAGATCCCCGATTTAACTTCGCCATCCCCAAGGGGAGCCCCAATACGCAAAATTCCTAGTATTATGCAATCGAAGGTAGGTTTCTTTCTCACAAAACTCAGTGTTGTCTAACACTTATCTCCCAGAGGCAGGAGTGTGGTCACAATAGTATGAGGCAAGAGGATTTTGAATCCTTAATGACACTAGTCTCAAGTTTCACAATCTCGTTGTAGGCATTCTTGCTTCACTCATCCTGCTGTCCCGACGTGAACTAATGTTCATATAAGCTTAGAAAAGAGTTATTGACGGGTTTTATTAGTGCTAAATTTGTAAGATTTAGTGGTTCTGAGGGGGATTAGACATATGAAATTTTATGAGACTTCGACTCAAACCATGCAAAAATGCTTTAAGATATAGTTCGATGAAAGAGATATTTCTATAAGGAGAAATATTTCACACATCCACGCAAAAGATCAAACATCCAAATAATGAATTTCATCGTAAAAAATATTCTCTCGATATCTATCCTCACTAACAATCTACATTTAACTGAAAAATTATGAATTAAAATCAATTATCTCGTAAAAGCTAAAAACTTGTTCCCTTCAAAAATTTAATGCAACTAAGCTAAATTTCAAAATAAGAAAAACTAATATGCTAGCAAGGAAACCAAGTAAAGAGATCCAAAACATAGAAGTTGCATCGATGTACTAGAACCTTGTACAGCCCACAAAAATAACAACAGGGGTGAAATAACAATTTTTAGGCCGAGTAATGCTATCTAGAAAGGAGTATAGTCCATTAATATGTGACTAACCCACTTTTCTCAAGTAGAGCTGCATTATAATGCTCTAGAACACAATGTATGGGGTGCATTAACAGGAAAAACTAGATAATGGTCGTGTAAGGTCTCAAGGTTTCCGAATAATGTGAGGTGATGAAATGGTCACAGAGCACATAAATGATCAGAAGGGATGTGAGAAGAACGAGAGTTGATACAGATGGAAAGAACCAAAGGCTCATAAGAAACGACCAGAACTAAGGATTAGTCCCCAAAGGGAGTCTCCAATCTTCTCTTAGGGGCAAAATGCAAAGGCAGGCTCCCGTAGAATCCCTCTTGCCTTCCCAAGACCCAAGCAAGATAGTCATATTAGCCACAACATTCACAAAGAAAGGACATACATGTTCGCATTAATGCTTGACTTAAAAGTGAAGTATTGAAGGATTAACTCCATTTATACGGGGATTTGTTGAGAGTATAGTGTTGTGTGTTTAAGTCCTCTCATTGGCTCTAAGTCAAAATCGTGCAAGAAAACAAAGAATTAGTATATTTCAAAGTTTTATTACTATAAACAATCACACAAGTATATAATAAAACATTAAAATATGTAGATCTAAGCCACTTATGTTGTATCTTAAAAAAATACCAAATAGATGCATGAATAAGACACCAAGTGGACAAAAATAGCAAGGGGCCGAATTATTTATAGAAGGAATATTAAACCATCGCCTTGGTCAAGATTTCTTTACTTTCTCTCAGACTCCTCGCTCTCTCTCTCAATATCCAAGCATCGAATGCTTAGGCCAAGAGTTCTCAACAACTCAGCTAATCATAAACCCTCACACTCAACAATAAAAGTGCGCTCTTCACAATTAACCTTTCGACCCATTGAAAATGTGTCCTAGCTTGCAATTTATAAGAATTTGGGAGGATCAATCTTTCCATTCTTCTCCATTATTTCAAATAGGGAAAAAATTCATGTTTCTCAGAATGTTTTTTCATAGCTTTTCCCTCTATGGATGTTATTTCAGGTTTAGTAATGTCCAATATGAGGCCCGAATCATTACTTGCCGCTCTATCGACCGAATCCTTGGAGAAAAACCGTAAATGCTAGTTATGTACTGGGCTTTCTAATTTGTCCCCTTTTCCTCTTGAAGAATGAGTAACTATACCCTTAGCGAAGATAGTGCATTAACCTAGGCACTAATTCTTTTTTAAAGAGTGTAGATGATTATAACCTCGACCTAGTTGTCTCTAGGGTATTTATCTAGACAAATAGGTCCCCGTCTAGGTCATTTTCTTCCTTCCATATGTCCTTCTCCCTTCTGCCGATTAGGAGGTCATTTCTACGACAACAACATTTAGTTGCTATTTTCTGATAAAATACCATGGTCCGAGAAGGCTGTTCTGTGGTTTTGGTTGAGATGGACCATGAGATGGATTAGAACCGAGTGATTTGTTGAATGAAAGAACACATGGCCTAGTATTCTATGAACTAGACCGTGGATTATGGTAAATCCAATAGCCTAGTAACCCCCTAAATGAGATAGTTTGTTTTGATAAAACTAGGTATTTCAGGCTCCTGGTGGGCCTAAGAATCCTCGATGGTTGAATGGAACGATATATGGTAAAGCCTAGAGGTTTTTTCCCCTTGATCAAGCCTAAGCAACTTTAACCGTGAATATGAGATGATATACCGTAAAGGTGTGGACATTATGTTCTAATTATGGCCTAGTGATCTGATAATTGCATCGGATTACGAATTATAGAGGCTAGAGATATATAAATTTCCTATCATATAGGTGAGAAACTAGCATAATTCATGCTTGTTTATGGCCTAATGATCCGATGAGGATTATGGTAAAGACTATTTTATTGATGGGAAATGAGGTGATGTAGCCTTGGGAATCCCTACTTGATTATTTGTTTTGATTCCACATTCATCCTTAGAATATGGCATGGTGAGATGATCAGATGATGTGAGATTTGGCTCTGTGAAATCTATGGCTGGTAAGAAGGGGAAGTCCCAAACCTAGTTAGTTTACTTACTAACAAGAGTTAAGTTTCCTTGGTGTTTAGTGTGCAAATATATTAGTTCAAAGCGTGGCATATATTGCGGTCACATAATCTTTTTTCCATTTTTTATTTGTTGTTTATGTGTATGTTTTATGAAAATGATGATGGATGGATCTCAACATGTTTTTATTTATAAATGAATGAAATGAATGTATTCCTAATAGATGATAATGCATCTAATGTATGAGGTAATTCAATGCTTCAGCACTCGAGGAAGTACGATATGCCTATTCTTTATATTTTTATTATGACCTATAGAATGCATATTTGTTACATATTTCACAAAAATTCCGTCATGGCTAGTCAAAATTCACTTAATTCCTCTTTGTTCAATTAATTTTATTTATATCATTGTTTCGATGTTACTTTTCATTTCTAGAAATTCACAAGAGTTTGGGCAATGATCAGTCCAAACACTAGAAATTTTTTCTTGGAATCATGTAGTCGTTGGCATAGCACTCATAGAAAGTTTATACGTATCGAGGCATGCTTATGGGAGTGCATAGGGTTATCATTTTCAAGGAAGCTTGTCAAGGGTGTGACGCTATCTCTCGTGTCATTGAAATGGTGAGTTCCCTTATGGGTTGGTATCCTCCTAGAAAGGTGTTTAGGTCCCTGAGGTTCTAGGATGTGTGGAGGGTTGATTGGTTATTTTGTGTCGGCCTCCACTTCCTTAACTATACATGTATTAAATGAATATCATAGTATATTCTCATCACATATTTACCCCAACGCACAAGTTAACAAATGTGGTAGGAGGGGGTTATATCTCTGCCCTTCTCTCCCGGTCACGTAGTCTTGGGATTTTAAATTTTTCTATCATCGTATTGTTGACTCCATCAGTATCATCACAAGATGATGTCATCCTCGATGCTCCTCTTTGGAGCGAACATTGTTCCCATCAACATATCATTGAGGTAAACCCATCGAGTGGGTTCTATTGTGACAAATAGCATTATTTTCTATTGCTTATTGCATTGGCCACGCCTATCGTGAGCCTTATGTATAGGCCCCATAGTCTTTCCTTAAAATTTTGAACCCTAGAAAACTTTGCTAAGTGCCAAAGTCTTACTTGAGAGCTTGTTAACTCTACAACCCTTTTAATTTTGATTCAATTTTCGAGTTTTGAATCCCTCCTATCCTTTAAGAAAAATTGTCTCCTGCTATATGAAAATATAAAAGGGAGGGGGGCGCTAAGGTATAGTAGGATGACTTTCGCTATGTATGAAGAAAAATTGGGCCGTTATTATGGTTTTGATTTGCACCAAAACACAAGAGGAATTGGTTAAATACTTTGTGTTTAATATAACCGAGAGATCCATTCATCATTACCAATTTTTGGTGATGAAAGAGATCCTAGTAGTAAAAATAGTTATATCTTTTGAATGAATAATCCTATGTGAAGTGTCGAAGAATAAAAATTTATAATGAAACTGGCAAAATTATAGGCCAAATAAAATAGTGAAATTAGGCACACAAGTGTTATGAATCTATTTTATCTTCTTGTAGCATACTATGTACATGGAATTTTTACAATTCTTAGAATGACAATGTTGCCATTCAAAACTTATGTCATTTTCTCCTAAGATGTCTAAATTTAGTTTTTTCTTCCTATGGAATAATTTTATTTTCCAGTGTAGAAATGATTTTGAAATGTATTTGACAAGGTAAGAATATTGAAGAGTTGTTGCAAATGTTTTGGGATAAAAAATATGAAAGGGATGAAAACATGGAAAATGGAGTGGTACATTTCTTTCGTTATTTTGTAGTTTTAAAGTTTTAATTTTTTGAAAAAAATTACTCGCATATCTCCCCGAAAAGGGAGATAATAAGGCTATACCGAGAACAATCGCATCCATTGTTGAGAAGGAATCTATAAAAATGTAAGAGATGACATTAATGGCGTATTTCCAAAAGTTGAAAGGAAAAATAAGATTTAAAGTGGAAATACAAATTCTGAATGAAATATTTTTGGCCTCAATTGTGACAACAACTAGATGTGCTACATATATTAATTTTGGATTCAATATCACTACAACAATAACAACTAAAAAGTATGGAAGAAATATTACAATCCTTGTTACTAAAATAAAATTAAGGTATGGTTGATAAAATGGTGCGTGGAAATTGAAGATAGTATAAGAGTTTGACTTCAAATATCCGTATAATCTAGCTAATGCTTGATGAAATGTCATTTTCAAAGGTTTTAGAAGCACAACTTAACAATATATGAGCAATATTTATGTATATATGATCTTTGGACATTGGTGTTTTATAGGTTGAAGCAATGTTCTATGTATGGAACATGTACATGGAAAATAAGAAGAGAAAATGACTTCTTACATTGATCAACAATATGGTGATATTTTTAATAACTATGGAGTCACAAGAGAAATTTAGGATTATTGTTGATTTCTTGAGAGATTATTATTGGTTTCTTCAAACTCCTTGACAAACATGCATTTTCTATTAGTATACCCGTGAAATAAACAATAAGGGATATTTTCAAGAACTTGGTGGAGTCACAAGAGAAATGTTAGACATTATCATGGATTTCTTGAGATATTATTTTTGATTTATTCAAATTAATTGAAAAACATGCATTTGTTATTAGTATATTTGTGAAAGAAACATCAATATAATATTCATGGATGAAACATTAAGATTTGATGCGTACCGAGAAATCCTACGTATATAACATACAACATTAGGAATTATGAAGTATATCTAATGACCAACCTTAACTTATTTTCATGGGGACATGAAAATTTGTAGGCATGTGGGATATGTTGGGTTATCTATTTTCCATCCCTTTTTACCACTCAAAACATCTCTTATTGGCCCTTTCTTACATGTTGTCACCATTCATTAGCCTTCTTACCTTATTTTCATGAACATGTCAATTTATAAGTAGTTAACTATTGTCATTTCCATTTCATTTTAATAGATTAAGGTAGATAATTTCTCAATGTTTTTAGTAATGATGTTTTTTTCTAGTAATCTCTTGAAATTCCCATGGAGGTTCTCCAAGTAGCCTTCGAGGATGGTATCCACGCAAATCTAAGGGTAATTATAAGACATCGCTTTTACTATCAACATCAATGAAATAATTTCATGTTGTTTACTTTCATGACCAACATCAATTTGAAAAGCCTCAAGGAAAGGATCAATATTTTAGACAAGTTGAATTGTGCCATCAACCTTGACTATGGCTGTGAGTTTTGGGGGAAAAAAAAGGGTGGAATCTAGGAAATATAAAACATGGGCTTTGTCCAAGATATTTGTGAGTTAGTTAAATGTATTAAGATTTTCCTCCAAATAATGCACAGTTTGGAGATACTCATGATACATTCTATCTTAAAATTTGAGGATACTACCATTGTCTCATTACAGAAAATGGTAAAACTGGTATGAAAATAATTTTATATTATTCTATTTTCGATACTACAATGATAAATAAATGCTATGTCCTCGCATCTTTAAAGGGATTACAAAGATAAAAAGAATATTTTTATAAATAAATTATGATATGATGAGCCATTTTTTTAGAAATTACCTCAAATTTTTCTTAATCCTTCTTGAATAGATATTGGGAAAAGGCCTTGATTAGGGGGAGAATAGAGTTTCCGAATGAGAGGTAGTTCTCGCTCCTCTAGGAATGACCCTATGTGCTGACTTGTGGATCAAGCGTTATTGTATCAATTTGTTTTATGTAAAATATTATGGATCTCTTAATAAAAAGGTTGATCAATAAGTTTCGTTATATGTTGCTCTTAATCTCCCTTCGTGATATAGTTTTGTAGAGGTAGGGATCTAGTTGGCCTTCGTTTTCACAACCCAACCCATTTCTCTCTTGTAAATCTCTTCCCAAAATGTATGGATCTACGTGTTAACGATTTAGGTTTAGAATCGTGTGTGGATTTGAGTTGAGAATGTAGTTTCTCCTCAAATTTGAAGTTTGATAGATCATGGTAATGTGTGGACATGCTAGCTTGTCTTTCTTAATAGCATTTATTGAATTCAAGAGCAAACATTATATCAATGTTTATGTCAATTTAGGTTTTGAACTCATTCAAAGGTTTAGTGCCGAATTGTTTCTTAAGCCTTATTTTCATGTCAATTTTGTATATTATGTAGGTTTATGTGGATTTACGATCCGTTGTGCATTTTTCAATTGTTACAATGAATGGATCCTAGTGTTATGGTGTTTTAGACCTTGATTTGTGTTTTAGTCTAAAAAAATAATACTTGACTTCCGAAGTTATATGAGATTACCTATCTAAAAAAGGTATTTTTCTTCAGACTTGAGTGCTTGAGGTGTAAAGTTATTTATTAATAAGCTCATAATATATTTTTAGTGGTTTGTGTTCTTTATTTATATATGAGTTTGTGACAATTTAAAATTTTGTTTTAATCCATAAAATTTTTACTCAATTTCATTATAGTTATAGGTGTGGGCGTACATTTCAAGGCAAGCATTCCCGTAATATTTTGTAATAAGATAAGCTTGAAATGTAACCATCTATAAAAAAAATTATCTATAGTTCTCTTTATGATCTATTCTTATTTTTATGGAGGGAATTATTACAAATTTTTGTGGATTCCATGTGATTTCCGTTGAATTAGCCATTTATAACACATAGTTGTAGGTTATCTTATCTAATTTGTATCGATATCAATAAAGAGTGATTAGGGAAGGTTTGGGACTAGTCATTTTTATCCTTCAATAGATATTTAGTACAAATTAAGGTAGGCATTTATAACATATCATAGTAGGTTATATTATCTATTTTGTATTGAGATCAATAAAGAGTGATTAGGAAACGTTTAGAACTAGTCAATTTTACCCTCCCTTCAATAGATATTTAGTATGAATGCTACTTAGTGGTTCTTGTGTGATCCAGTCAACAACTTTTATTTTCAATGCTATGCTTAGTTGCAAAGAGATATTTAGTCCCTTTGTTAGCTGAGAATCAAGTCAGACATTAGGTCAACCAACCCTAAATGAGTCGGAACTAATAACTCTTTAGATTTTTTTTCTGTGATCATGGAGATCATAATGAGGTTTTGATTCCCTTGTCCACTAGCCTAGGATGAGCCAAACTAAAAAAATAAATGCCCCTTCAAGCTAAATTCTTTTATGATTTCATTGAGGTGGTCACTAGAAGTATCATGATTAACAGCATGAGGTTATGCTTTGCAGAAACCAAAGGATGTTGGATTTTTGACGCTGACTGTGGTGAAGTTCCCCTAAATAGATAAATTTATTTTAGTAGGTTCCTTGGCTTTTGTATCAACACATACTACTTAATGAATCTCATGTATACTACTACGTAAATTCATAAAATAAGGGTTGAAGAATTTGTTTGTCAATTACTACACTCAACACCTGGCTTTGTCAAATTTAAATATAAGGAAATTTGGAGGCATTAAGAAAAACCCATGCCAAATAACCTTAGAAGTCCCCATTAATAAAAAGTCACTATCAAATTGATCAAGTTACTTACCCAATAAATCAGTCAAATTCTTTAAGATTTTTTTGAATCTCATGGACTTATATCTATCATTTAGTGGCCACTCTGGACTAACATATTAATAAACCACATAAATGGTTTAATATAAACCTTGATTCTTGGAAAATGTAAGAAGGGTAAGCCTTAGTTTTATGTGTGGAGGATCAACCCAAAATGGTGGAATCATTACTAAAATTAGAGATGTTAGATATACAAATGTTTTGAGGATTGTATCTCATAGGATTATCCATTTTTTTCAAAATATTTGTAGTGAAGAGTGTTTGGAGGATTTTTTCTAGGTGAGGAAATTTGTTGTTCAATGGTGATTCAAAAAATAAATTTATCCATTTTCTATATAGTATTAGACAAAGATATTGGAAAATATAAGTATAATATTTTAGTGATGTGAAGACAATTAAGAGAAGTTATCATTTAATCGGGGTGTGTAGGCACTAACTTGGAGGGTTGGTATGGAAACAATCACATTTATGGATATGCATGGGTTTGGGAGAAGCTACCACCCAATTAAACAACAACACCAATAACAAAGGGAAGCAATTTTTTCTCATGTTTTTTTAAATTTTGAATCAATGTGAAACTTAAATGCGCAGGCATAGTTTTTATGATAAAAGATGGAAGGAGAAAATGTCAATAGTAGTAGTACTATATTTTGAATTTGAAAGTCCTTAAGAATAGCTGTTTATGTAGTGTTTATTAATGAACAACGTATTAAGTTTGGATAAATTATAGAAGAGAAATTAGTAGAGGCATCACATAAGGAAGACAGAGACTTATCAAAGAAAAATGGTAACTTTTTCAAGCAATGTCAATGTTCTAAAAAGTGTGCTAGAAGTGAGGTAATAACAAGTTTAAACATGCTTTTATAGTAGGAATACACAAACAAAAACATATAAGGCTCTTCCATTAACATTTTATTAGTAACCGAGACAACCATGAAGGTTTAAATTTTTAAACAAAAATACATTTATTGTATCTAATGGACTCAACTTATGTAGGAATTTAGTAGGAAGTACAGTCAAACAAAGTTTCTTAATGTTTTTCCAAGGAGGATATGGATGGCCATTAAGGTTTCATTTTTTAAATAAAAGCAAATTCCTTTAGTAAATAAAAGTAGATTCCTTTTAGTAAATTTTGTATCCAATGGTCTCAACACAACATATGAGTAATTTTACTATGTCAAGGTGTCACTATTTGAAAAAAACACCCATGTTTTCACATCCTTCATGTGCATTGTTCAATATTTTGTTAGACGATTAAATTCTTCTTGCTCGTTGACTTTAACTTAGGTTAGTTATTAAATTTCGTTATGAGTCATGCTTTCCCTATAGTTTATATGTTTGATGGAGTCGGGATTGAAAGACAAGAATAAAGATAAAAATGATTACTGTCCATCTGTCATTATGTTGCGAGCAAGTGAATGTTCCATCTAAAGCTTCATTTCATTATTCATCTGGAAATGAAGCCCTCCACTGCTTATTCATCTAGTCTTGGTTTCCGTAGAAGGCTTCTTCTCAACCCACACCCTGTTCTGCCGAGAGGCTCTCGTACGATCCTTGTCATTTCAAGCCCATGTGTCGCATTTAAGGAAAGCCGTAGAAAAGAAGAGTTGCGGGATGCAACGTCTCCGGCGTCCGCACGGTGGACTGCCTCCAAGGTATCGACTTTAGCTGGGTGCCACGTCAAGGGAGGACCTCAACCTTCCATTATGGCCTTCCGTGTCAATTTCCTTGGCAGTGTTCGCCTTCTTTTCTTACGACCGCAAACCCCAACGATTCGGGCGTCCATGGCCGACTTTGAACTTTATGGATTTCTTATTATGCGTGTTAATACATGGTGGCATCAAAGGCCTTTCCAATCTTTGTACATCAAAGGTTAAACTGTATCGTTGCGAATTCACCTTCGACTCGTGTGCACCTCTTCGAATTCCTTTATGTAAGATTTTTTCGTCAATTCTTCTTCATAAATTGCCCTCCTCTGATGTTGTTGCTTCTAATGGAGAGCCCAAGTAGGGTCATGCTCCTTATGTGACTTGCTCGATAAGTCAAATTTGTGTTGAAATCTTGAATTGGCGAGAATGGCGAGAAATGATACTTTTCAATAACACAAACAAAATTGTCGGGCCGTCATCCACGCCGAGACCGTCTCTGCATGAATTTTTGGGAAACACAAGGAAAGAATTCATACGTAGCAACAAATGTAGGCTTCAATAATAGAGGAACTAAGATGTGGAGCCGTTGGAAAGGACCTTCGCCGTAGTCTTCCAAGTAGGTTTCTTTATGGATGCAATTAGTATGGTTTTAGTTTTGTTGATGTTGTTGTTGGTGTTATAATGGTTTTCTTCTGGAAGTTGTTGTGCTTGAGCTCCTGATCAAAGTTCAAAATCCTTACTCCAACTCAAGATCTAACTCAAAAGCCAAAGATGAAGCCAAAGCCCTCTCCCCGCACCTAAAGAGCTCTCCGCAGGGGCAACTTTTCCATAGGGTAAAAATTCCCAAAGATTAATTTCTTGGTTACCACAATGTTGTTAAAACTTTAACATTTTTGTGTGACATAGAATCGAAAACTCAATCATGTCCAACAACAAAAGACAAGTACGAGTATGATTTTTTTTCTCACAATATGAAGAGAATAATGTGTTTTCCATCTCGCAAAAAGCGTACAAGTTCTTGAATAATAGGGGAAAACTCATTCCAAATATGTTATTTCCATCAATAAATATCCACATGAGACACATCTCTCCACCTCTACCGAGGACTGTATGGTCCTCTATGGGTCTCTCCAAACCAAATGCCAAAAAATTTTATTCATTTCCTAAATGGTTGAAGTTCTCTATCTCCGGCCAAATTTTGGATTTGTGTACATCCATGTTCGTCCTCCAATAGTCATTTCCATAGTTAACTATCGGGATGAATTGATCAATTACATTGATTTTTAGGGTGATGGAAAGTCTGGGGAAAAAAATAATTATCGCTGATGGGTTAGCTATAGCTTATCTATATGGATTAGTGACACTAATTCCTATTGCACGTGCCGATGGAAATGAAGACTATGGCTGGGCCAAGCTTGGATCTCGTGCTAACCGACATTTCGCATGGCTTGTTTTGGGAGAAGTGAGGGAATAAATTCATGGAGCAATTGAGCTCTGACACTATTTTCTAATAATGTTTTGGGGGTTATAATTAGAGTTGAATAAGAGTGAGGTGAATCAATTTGTTGTTGTATTTGGGATTAGTAATTTGATCAGAGGATAAATTTGTCAATTTTTTAGGAGGATAACTATTCCGCAGAAAAAATTATGCAATGTGATCAAGACGGTTTTGTTATTTCCTTTTTAGTCTTTGAATCAATAATAATATTAAAGACTATTGAAAACTCGTTTTTGGTATCGTATCCGAAGAAATTAATTTATTTATTTGTGTTTTAGGCATTGCCTTCACATGTATTATATGATGAAATTTACTTTTGCCTTTACTAAAATTGACCAAACCACTACAATATCTTGGTTAACAACTATTGAATCTCTTTAAAAAATATTGCTAACATTTCCTTCGGCAACATCTGCGGATGGTGCAATTACAATATATTATAAACAACAAATTTAGTTTAGGCTCTCTCGTTAAAAACAAATTAATAAGAAATTTCTTAACTTGTTTTAAGAGAACATCCCAATAAGAAATAGAGAATGTGGAGAGAGATTATATTATGCCTATTTAATCACTCCATTAATTTTAGGAAGAACAGATAGGGTCATAATTGTGTAAAATCCATGAGATTTAGAAGAATATTGTCCATGCCAAATGAAAAAAAATAAAAATAAAACAAATTACACTTACCATCTCAATGGAATGAGTGAATATTAAACAAATGTCTCCTGAAGTGTTAATAAATTTTGTTTGGAGTCAAACATTTGATTGCCTTTTTCAAACATGTTTCTTTTCTAAATATATACAAAGAAAGAAATCTGAAAGTTGATGTTTTATCTCATACTGAATTTTGATTAACAAGAAGTAAAACGTGAAACATCTTGATCTTTATTACATTTAATAAAAATATCATTTTGATCTTTATTACATTTAATAAAAAATATCATTTATGACCTTTGATTAAAGTATCTATTTTATTTTAAATATTAAAATTATAAAAAAATATCATTTATGACCTTTGATTAAAGTATCTATTTTATTTTAAATATTAAAATTATATATTGGTTATAAATATTAAAGTTTTATTATTTTTAATTTTATTTTTAAAATTAAAATTATTATGAAGTTGTTTATAGAAGGACTAATTTGCTTCGAGCTGCAATTTTTCCATGATGGTAGGAATGTTTAAATCTTTGTTTTTATGGTGGAAATAAATCTACCATAAAAACCTGATTGCATCTCTTTAAAGTTTAATAAAATTCTGTAAAATAAATCGTTATTTCTGACGCACAAATTTTCTATTATTTTCCAGGCGAATTTACACGATACTTGTAACGCAGAATATTTTACGCAATTATTAAAAATAAGAAGTACAAAAGCGCGCAACAATTTTTCGTGTCGGCTTGGGAAAAATAACACGGTTGCTAAATATATTAACTTTAGAATGATATCAGAAGCGCATTAGCGCTCAATACCTGAGGTGATCGGAGGAAAGTCAGTGATTGCGCTATCATCTTCACAGTTTCTTCGCCATACACGCTGAAACTTCTACGACATATGTTTCAGAAAACGACAGGATGGCGAAATCAAGAAATGGAAGCGATATTGATTATACCGAAGCGATATTGAAGCGAAATCAATGGTCAGGTGAACGGAGACGATACGGTGTCTGTACATCAATTAGATGACATTCGACAGAACGCCCACTATGAATCGCGTCCCCCGACATACAGTGCTCGAAGGGATATGAAGGCAGCAATGGCCGAAAACGTGAATATTGTTTTTGGTAGCGAATGATCATGGATTGGAGTAGGCAAGACGGAAATGTGTGGAGCCAACAAGTTGTCATCGTGTACTGCAACTCTTGGAAAAACTGCCAGATCCTGAGGAATTGAGAATGAATGTTTGACGACATTTTCGAGATGACATCGCCCTCTAAGAGAGTTTGTTTGCCGCTGCTATTGCTGCTGTTGACTGTTCCGAAACCGTTATTGTTCCACACCAATCCATGGGCATAGATGATGGTGACGGCGACATATTGTTATGTGCCATTTGTCATGAGGGCGACAAATTGCAAATCGAATGCCCTCTGTGCAGGACCCAGCCGAATTTCAGAGCTAGATAGCCTCGGCTCTCAATGTCTTCATCTTTTTAAATATCGATGGTCTTTCTCATCATTACCCCCACATAATCAGAGCTTCCATTGAATTTACAGGCGAAAATTTGTAGCTTTTTAGATCTTAGTGTGCTAAGGAATTATAGCCGCCAATATATTTGTCTACCATGGGCTTTTCTACCGTGAGCCAATCTCCTCGTTCAGAAAACAATCTATTCTGTATTATATCATATTTATATAATTTTTCATTATAAGCTATAATTCAATTCCACTCAAAGCCTATAAAATGGATATATAATTATCGACTAAAAATAATGCATTGGATATCGACTAAAACATATATAAATCACCATCCCGATCACCATGTAAATATATCATTTGGTGTGGCTACCCCGTCACCGTGTAAACGTCTGTATTTCCTAATAAAGTCTCACGGAATTGATTTTGTTTGAAGATAAATTGATGGGCGATATTTTAAATATCATCTATTCGATATCGAGCTGAGCTGAGTCATTCTTAGCACTACCAGCTCATTATGATACTTCTAGATAGCTTTTATCAAATCGTTATGGTTGCGTATAGTTATCACTACTAATTCACCTCCCGCCCCAAGAGGACATTCATTTGTAATTTGTGGTATCAAAGATAGTTATCTCCAGAAGTGAAGCTTACCCACTCGACAATGTACCATGGGATATCAAGCTCCTATTTCGGTAAATGCTGTCATTTTTTACGAATGAGGGAGAAGGTTAAATCAAAGACATCTAGTAAATTTGAACCGAAGTGCTAAAAATTATGACAAATGGTTCTCGTAGTAATTATATTTCTAAAGAAAGATAAATAATGGGATGTACAATGCTATTGTCTAATTTATGACATTCTTCATGGTCAATATTTCAACAAAATCATGGATCTCAAGACCGTAAAATAGATCTACTATAGGTTGCATGAATTACATGGATAAGAAATTAGTAGTGGCGTTGGAAAAAAAGGAGAAATGAAGAAGATCACATCAAGTTATCTCACTTGAAAATAAATATTTGAAGAAACTCCTTGAAACAAATAAAGAAATAGAGAAATTCTTAAAGTAAAATTTCTCATTTGAAAAATGGACTAGATGAAGAAAGTACAACTAAATTGCTAACATTCAACTAGATGAAGGATATTAAATAAAAAAATGTGAAGCACTAAGCTTAACCAAATAATATAAAATAAGAATTATAAAGGTGCATATTTACCCTAGAAACATCTACAAAAAAATACGGAAATAGCACCAACACCGATATGAGAGCCATCAACATAATAAAAAACCATTAAAGAAGCAAAACAACATGCCAATTAAAAAATATTCTTTAAGAAGACCATTTGTACCCTTGAATATGCGTGATGTTTTGAATTTGAAAAACTCATATTATAAAATATTGGAGAAGGAATTAGATCATGTCCTCTTCAATAAAAGTAACAAAGAAAGGAGAAGCATCCTCAAGAAAAAATTAAATGAAGAGAGAGCCACAAAAGGTGTTTTGTGTGTTAAATATAATACCATGAATGTTTGGAGGAGAAAGGAGTAGCAAGAGACCGACTCCCGCATAACCGAGTTCTACATGGTATTCAAAGTGGAGCAATGGTTAAATTTGGGTTGAATATGTTGAAGGTGCAACCCTATTGAGGAGATTATATGAAGACAAAATATGCATGTGTGGAAGGAGATGCATTGGGCAAGGGGGAGATACATTAGGTTTAATATATTTTCATTATTTTATATTTTATTCTTATTTCAAATTTTTATCGGCTGGCTTAACTACATATATCTGTTGATGGACAACACTCCCATCCCACATTTACTCAAGCTAATCGATCCACAAGCATAAACATGTCATCAAAATTTACTATGATATGATTCAACTCCATAAATACAAATAAAAGTAAAATATTTAGGAGCCAACCTGAATACCCTAGGTGTCCACCCCCTCAAGATAACACATTTTTCGATGAATAGGAGCCCCAAATACCATAACAAGTTCTCCATGTGACCGAAATGCCCTGGCCGCATGCACAACAAGGAATCCATGCAACTAAAACGTTTTTCAAGCAGTTTTATGCTAGTGAGGTATCTAGGAGGAAAAATTGGAAAAAGGACCTAGTGTGATAAGGCCTAGAAATGACATAAATTTAATCAAACACATCATGAACATGTAATATGTAGGTCATATAATCACATATTAGAATATAGACTTCATATGTACCTCATATTTATCAAGAAAGACTAATGTTGCCTCATGATAAATGTGTTATCATCTATTAGGTAATACAATCATTAACATTTAATATATAATCAAAACATGATGAGTGTATTAACTCAAATATGTCATAAACTATGGTTTTATTTTTTCCTTTATTAAATTTATCAGATAAAGTTTTAACCCTGGGGTTATTACAAACCCTCTTCCTTGGGAAATGGCCTTAGTGTTCAATGTGTTAAATTTTAAGATTGTTTTATGATGTACCAATTACTTTAGCCAAAACTACTTCTTCATAAATAACGCATCCAACACTGGCAACATAACCAATCATAAACCGTAACTTAAGATAGAGCAATATATGCAAGATAAGGAAGACAACAATACAACCATAAATGATAGAAAATTGGTCCAAGACCAAAAAGGATCTCACAAGGGAGAAACCCTTTCAAATATTCTTCTTTAGTAGATCGCCATAAAACATTTTCAACAGAGAGTACATAGCAAAATATATATGGAGCGTAAATAGATAGATTAGATCTAGAGATCTATAGATCTACAACATCAAGAAATAAGGATCCGATCAATCACCGAAGGAAATCGACATTAACAAAAAAGTCCCAGATTCGAATCCAAGATACTATCAAAGATTTATTGGAAGCACCGCAAGCAACATAGGTTGATTTAACTCGTATATGCTGTAAAAATCCTTATCCACTCCCACAAGATGTTGTTCTCATGATGTAACTCCCTCGGGACGTAGCTAGGACAATATAGGCCTATGGATCTAGCCCGATCAACCTGATCTATCCCTAGAGCCCAAGTCCTCGACTCACACGTTGTGTCGACGAATATGAAACCCCTCATCGCTTACCTTGACATGCTCTTCCCGCAACTTGTGAGCCTAATTTTAGTAGTTCTCCACCAAACGTTGACTATGGCCCGTAAGCGCTATTTTAGAGCGAGGCTCTCGCTTTTTGATTCTATACCCCGCGCTAGATTATTTTTTCAACGCTATGTGAGTGACAATATAATAAACGAACCAAGACAAAGAGTGCAAAAATAAAATCTCATGTGTGAATTTATTAGAATGAGCTTGAGGTCACTTCTATTTATAGATTTTGTGAGGGACCATTAGGGATTTGAATAAATTCATATATGTGTCTAGGACGTTCTATTCCATTTCATTTTAATAAATAAAATAATTCATAATTTAACTTATGCTTAACCAATTGGGGCGATCTATAGGTCGATTTTGGTCCTCTATAGTACATAGAACAATGCACTTATAATATTTTTTGTTTGCATTGTAGAACATGAATTTGACTCTACCGCAAAACTAACACTCCCTCTCAACTACGAAGAATTCCAACTAGAGTCTTCTATGTAGATCTTCACATCATGGTGTCATCACCGCTTCTCACTCCATCTAATAAACTTTCTCGAATCTAGAAGAAGAATAGCTTCCACCTATACTAAGAAAACTATTAATTCAACATACATAAAAGAAGACATCTTTGACCATGAATCTCATCATGTAGCCTATTCTCAACCCGTAATCGCAAAATGGGAGAAAATATTAACCCAATCATGTTTCCTACCGATATTTCCATAAATGACCCCAATATTAGCGTGGTAAAACATCTTAATCATAATGTATTCTTGGTTTGTACAACCTAATTAAACTCTTAACTCGTTGGAAAAATGGACAATGGTATTCCCAGCGTAAACTCCGTTTCGAGGATATGATGCCAACTAAGGTATTATGCATGTGTAACATATAGGGTATAAGCGTATACAAACCTATGAAGATAGTGGAGTAAAATATCATGAACCTTCTGCTATAATATTAGGAAGTACCTATTGTTCAGACATCCCTCAACCTCATATTTCTTTGATTCTGTCAAGCCACCTCCTAAGAGCTCGCTACGTAGGAAGAGTTTCCTCACTCTCCTCGACTGCCAGACTTGATATCCGGAGGGACTACATCCATCACCCAAGTTTGTTCTTTGAAGACCAATAACTTACCATACCTCGTAGAGAATATATGTTATATGCTCATGAGTTTATATATGGTGGAGTCTAGAAAATCCTCTCTAGACCTTCGTCATGAAACATGTCTTATGCCAAATGGATCCAGCACTCTCATTGTCCAAGTATATCATTGTAGGGTTCAGACTTGACCTTAAATATCTCAACTTTAACTACAGGTACTTTAACCAGTTGTGCTAGGATCAATGTATTATGCTTCTGCAGAAGTGCCTAAATGAGACTGAATTTTTCTTCAATATTCACATTATGGGCAAAGCAGCTAGAAAAGCACATCCTTATGTAATTTTTCTATCGCGTAACATTTCCTACCCTCGGTCAACATCAGCTGATCCATGAAGTTGAACATCTCCAACAGAATATATTATACCACAAGTGTGATCGATACATGCATGTATCTCAATACATGTTTGGCCATGATAAATTGTGCATGGAGGGGCTTAGTCATGAAATGAATCAATGTGTTTATTTCATAGCATATGTATGCATGGGTTTTAAGAGGGGACATTAGGGCTCTAGTTACTCGTCTATACTTCGATGGATTTGACAGTCATGTCTAGCTACTTTATCACATAACTTCTCGGGGTTCATTTGAATCGTGGTAATTCATGTATTTGAACTTATTCATACAAATCGTTCCAGAAGAACTTGAATGTCATGAAACCATCTCCAAAAGTGTGGTAATATAAGAGAGTCAATACCTTATAAATAAACCACTTCGAGGGGGAAACCTCCAAAAACATTAGATAAATGAACAATTCTTGGATGATACAAATGACCAAAACCTCCTCTTCTATATATAGGTCCATGGGGCCGAATATAATCCTAGCCGACCTAACAATAATAATTTAAGGGTACAATAATAACAATATGTGGGTTACAAGGGTACAACAATAACAATAAGGGGTTATACTAACAACAATAAGGGACTATACTACTAATATAGCTACCTAACATGCCCTTCTCCTTCAAAGAAGTTTTGTCCTCAACACTTGGCATTCCCGCATGCTTTTATATTAAATTCCTCATCCTCCCAGAATCTTCGCAGGTAAGTTCTTCCATTTGATGAGATACTGAATTGATCGATTTCGTAGCTATCAAGTTCTTGTTCCATGACTTCTTCGTGTTCCAATATGATTTTTCCTTCCTCATCAAGTTTTGGAAATATTGTTTGAAATTGAAGCTTCTCACCTATAACCTTCTTTAAGCATGAAACATGGAAAACTCGGATGCACTCATGAAGAAGTGGGAAGCTCAATTGGTATGCCATAGTAACAATATTTTTCAACACCTTGTAAGGACCATAATACTTTGGCAATAATTTATTATCCTTCTTATCTTGCTTTAGGGACATTTGTTTCTATGGTTTTAGGCTTAAAAATACCTGCTAGCCTACATCAAAACTTCTCGCCGTGATGTTCATCTCCGCCTATTGTTTCATTTTATTTCGTGTCAAATTTAGATTATCTTTTAAGAGTTGGAGAACTTCTTGTTGATGTTCGATGTGACATTCCACTACCCGAACCTTAGAATTTTCTCTTAAAGAAGACGTGATCGACAAAGGATGACATCCATAAAGTGCCATAAATGGGGTCATTCTTGATGAAGTATGGAATGAAGTGTTATACTACCATTCAACGAGAGGTAACCACTTGACCCATTGCATTTTCTTATCATATACAAAACAACGAAGATATACTTCCAAACATTTATTCACTATCTCAGCTTTGACCATTGGATTGTGGATGATAAGATGAGCTATGAGCTATTTGAGTACCCAAACAAGAAATTAATTCCATCCAAAAATTTCCAAGAAAATGGATCTCTATCACTTACAAGAATCCTGGGTTTCCATGTAGATTTTCACCGCTGTTTCATAAATTCGTATCAACTCGTACTTGCTTTAAATGGATGGAATAATGCACAAAAGTGCGCATACTTGGTGTTATATCAAGTACCACCATGATGACACTTTTCCTTCGTAATTAGGTAACCTTGTGATAATATCCATTGAAATATACTCCCAACGTTGACTTTGAATGGATAGTATACTTAGAAGACTGCATACTTAATTGTCTCAACTTTATTTTGCTAGAAAACCAAACATTGAGCCACAAACTTTTTAATATCAAATTTAAGGCCATCCAAAAAAAATCTTTCATCACCTTGTGGTATGTTTTTAAAAATCCTCGGTATCCTCCTAAAGGAGAAGTGTGCAATTGCAAAAGAATATTTTGTTTTTAGCTAGAATTCTTGCAAATATATAAGTTATCTGCATCTATAAGGAACTACTTTTCTCCAACTAAATGTATCGTATGTAATAGGATCTTGCTGAAACTTTGGAATGAGTGTCCACACTTCTTCATCCTTCCATTCATCCCTTGCTTTGGTTATCCAATCTGGTTGGATAATATAAATGGGACAAATAAATGCTTCCACCTCTTCATCCTTTCTTGAGAGTGCATCTACAACAACATTTAGCTTCCATTTTTTGTAGATGATCTCAAAGTCATAACCCAACATCTTTGTGATGCATTTTTTTCTTCTCTTCCTCAAGATAATCTTTGTTCCAAAAAAGTCTTTAATACTATCATGATCAATTTTTACCTTGAAGTGTCTTCCATTAGGTAATGTTGCCATTTCTTTAGTGCATGTAGTATTGAAAACATTTCCATCATAAATAACAGCTTTCTGCAAGTACTTTCCTTTGATCGACGACTTTGCAGGCAATGGGTCTTTATTTTTGCATTAAAAAACACTAATTCCATGTCTTGAGGCATCACATTACATAATAAAGGTTTTTGTGAAGTCTCGGCATAAATCCTAAGACCTGTTAGGTACATTGCCTCTTCAAGATGTTCAAAGGCCTTAGCTGTTTCAAGAGTTCATTAAAATGCATATTTATTCAATAATTTTTTTAAAGGTGTGCTGTTATTCTCCCACAATTCTTAAAAAACTTGTGATAATACCTCGTTAACCCTAGAAATCCTCGCAACTACTTTATGGTTGTGCGGAATTTCCATTCCTTATTGCATCTAATTTCATAGGGCTCTACCTTAACACCCTCATGAGATACAATAGAACCCAGATGCTCCACCTCTCGTACTCCAAAGAAACATTTGGATTTTTTTTCATATACTTGTTTCTCCTCCAATAGTTTGAGCACCCTCTCAACATGTTGAACATGATCTTCCATGACTCATCAGATTAGTATGTCATCAAAAGATACTAGCACAAATTTTTCCAAGGAAGGGTTTGAAAATGGAATTCGTCAACCCTTGAAATGTAGAAGGTGCACTCGCAATCCCAAAAGGCATGACCAAAAATTCATAATGACCCTCATTAGTTTGAATGTTTCTTTAAGAATATCTTTAGTCTTCATTCTAATTTGATGATGTCCCGAATGAAGATCCAACTTGGTAAAATAAATTGCTCCATTTAATTCATCCAATAATTCATCAATCAAGGTGAATGGGAAATTTATCTATAATAGTGAGCTTATCGAGCTCCCTATAATCTAGACACATGCGCCATGATCCATACATCATGTGCACCAATACTACTACGTGAGAGAAGTACCTCGACTAGGTTGAATTATACTCAATTCTCTACTTATGCAATCATGCGTTAAATTTATCTCTTTTATACATAAGGATATCTATAAGGCCTCATGTTTGGAGGAACACTTCCAGAATTAATCGAATAGCATGATCATGATCACCAATAGTGGAGTCCTTTTCATAGTTTCAAAAACCTTGCAATTATTATCCAAGACTTTTTGTAGATCTTGAGAAATAGAAGATTTTGATGTTGTAACTTTTCAAAGGAGCATAATTGTGCAATTATGCCTCATTGTTCTTTCTTCGAAGCTTTGTAATTAAGTTATAGCCTATTATCTTTCCTGCCTTCCGTGTGAGACTCGTAATTCGAATTTTCCTTTTGATCAAGAAATTTTTGAAAAATTAAAAGCTATTGTCCCCAAAGATTGTAAACATTTCACTCCTAATATAACATCGCACCTCCCACGTTGAATGAGAATTGGACTATTCAATACATATTCCCCCATGGTTACCTTGATATTAACACATTTTCCAGAGCAATCTATAACCCTTCATTTTCAACCACCACTTGACATTTTGGTGTTGGGTATAGTAAGCAATTCAATTCCTTGGCTACCTTACAATGAATAAAATTATGGGTACTACCTGAGTCAATCAACGCTATTAACTTTTTCTTCTTGATATGTCCTTCTATCTTGAGATTTTGAGGAGTGGTAATTCCTGCCAATGCATTACACGATATGGCCAGAATCATTTCTGCTTCTTCTAGGGTTGGTTCCTGGTGTATATCCTCTTCTTTTGAAGTTTCTTATTCATTTTCTTCCTTCGCTTCACAATGTATGTAAAATAATTTCTTCTCAGCACACTTATGACCTTTAGTGTATTTGTTTTAACAACTGTAGAAAATCCCTTTTTCTCTTTTTTCTTCCAATTGTTGTGGTTTAAATCTTGTAGGTTGTGGAAGTATAGTAGTGGCAACACTTCCGTCTTTATATATGTGAGTGGTAGGCTTCCCTGTCGCCATAATTTTACATTGAAGTTTTCTTTCCAACCTGAAAGCCTTCTCTAATGAATTAGGTTTCCAAACGTGAACCTCATGTTGTATGTTATCCTATAAAGTCCCTATGAAGACATCAATCCTATGTTCCTATCGAATATCGGTTACCCTTATGTTCCATTTCTGGAAGTCGTCAATGTGCTCCACTACTGAACAGTTTTGTTTGAGATTTATCAATTAGCTAAAGAAGGTGTCGCTCCTTGTATCCTCATAACGTGCTATCATTTCCTCTGTAAAAATTGACCAAGTGACAATTTTTTTACAAGATCAAAGCCAACGATATGATACAAATGTATTTTGTTTTAGATGTAAAGTTGCAATGCACACCTTTTGTGTGTTTGGCACATTATTGAGACAAAAAATTGCACCATATGTAGTATCCATGTTATGGGATCCTTGCCATCAAACTTCCTCATATCCATATTTGGAATATGGTGGTTATTCCATCCAACATTAGAGTTTATGAAATCACGATTAACATGTATTTTTTTCTCATCATGAGTGTCCTCTACTATATTTTTGCCATTAGGAAACATTTCTTGTACAACTTTGCCAAACCTTTGATATCTAATTTTAGATCATTCTTCATGTTTTCCATGTTGTCTTTCATTTTTCATCGATCTTAGCTTTCATGACATCCATCTTAGCTTCCATGCTAACTTCCATACCATCCATATTAGCTTCCAAACCATCCATATTAGCTTCCACACCTTTCTTCAAACCATCCATGTTAGTTTCCATGCCTTTCTTGAAAACTTCAATTTCATTTTTTGTTTCTCTTTTCGATTGCAAAATTTGGTGCACTTTCTCTTGTAATTTTGATATCTCATGCTACATTTCTTCATCTTTATGATTCATAGTAGAGCCTTCTGAAGGATTAATGGGTGTTGAATTTTTTTTAGGGCGCATTTTAGAACCCAATACTGATATCTATTCTTCAATATGGCCTTGGAATAAATTTAAACTAATTTTTCAAACAAGACTTATGTAATACAAAAAAAATACACACCTTTTTCTTGCTTTTGAGGAGCTCGATATTGAAACTGAATTATCTCTTTGATTTAGGATCTTAGATATTTGAAATTATGTCCTGTAGTAGCCCTTTGAATATTCTTTCGAATGCCACAAATCTGACCTGATTTGGATTCTTCAAGGAAAATTTATGCCCAATCTCCCAGAAAGACCTAATAATGGACTAGTTCAGTAGAGGGAACTTGTATGAAATGCCACGTGTCACTGTTTCATCCTTTGGCTCTGTTATTTCCCAAATCCACCTTAGGATGAAGGAAGGCGGGATTCAGGGTAACACCAAACCACGCTCAGTCTGGTAGCTAGCCCTACCAGAATAGGAGAGGGCTCTCTCCAGGTCAATATCAGCGAAAATTAATCAATAGGGCTTGAGATGACTGAAATGAGCGCTAATTTTAGGCTAGGTATATTAATCAAGGAGTTTGGAATGATTTTTAGGGGTTTTTGTTGGAAAAAAGGGAAAGGCAATTTTTGGGCTTGGGGATGAGGCCAAATTCTTGCAGAGTTCAAGTTAGGGCAGCGAAGGCAATGGCTTTGATGTCTTAGATTCAATGAATGGATAGAAAAGACTCCCGAGGAGCTGAAGAGGGCAAGATGCTACAAGGATCCTCTTCAAACAGATGAAAACATATAAAACTAAACAAAATTCTAAGGCAGAGCACCAGAAAACTAATGAATTCTACCTTAGTTTCTCATTTGTTTAATTTCAGAAGCAAAGAGAAGGAAAATGGAATACATAAAACATTAATGAAACTTACAGATACATGGAGAAAAACATCATCAAAACTCAGAGCCACAAGGATCCCAACAAGTGCTGCAAAACCATGGTCTTTCCTTTGCCAAAAATGTTGAAATGAATATACAATGAGGTGTCAAACTATTCCCAAGAGTCCAACCCTGAAAACATCTCAGAAAATACATGATATAGACCATCCTAACCCCTTCCCATGCCTCTAGGGGTCGAGATCATCCTTCTAGGATCCATTTCAACCAATTCTAAACTAGGAACTGAAATCTAGGCAATCAAACAAATTGCCTCTATATGCTAGGAAACTGATCCATTCACTTAATTTTCACTTTTTAGTGAATGAATCCTCTAGAACAAGTAAATGTGAGCCAAAATTACATCATAGCCATAAAATTACATCAATGTAGCTCAATAATTATATCACAAAGTGAAACTAGTCAAACTGGCCGAATTTCTGAGCTGAAAAGTAAAAATTGGACCAAGATCCTCTATGCGCCGCACCGGAAAACTCAATGCGCCACGCCACTTTGAGCCTGTTTTTGGGGCACTTCCTGAAGTCCAAATTGAGCTCATGATAGCTCGTTGGAAAGCCCTATATGTATGCTATCAATTTGGAGTTCATTTCCCCCTCCAAAAATGAAATCGCCTAAGATTGGTTCCTGTTGGTGCCAAAAGTGGCAGAAAGGCCATTTTTGGAGTGTTTTTGACCTTTAAGACCACCCAGAACTTGATGAAATCTCTCAGCCACTCCTGAGCATGCATAATTTACCATAAAAAATCCAAAAATGTAAATTTTTTCTCCAGAAGACCTCTCAAACGTAAGCGCGCGTCGAGTGGCGCGACACGTCGGGCAGAAAACCCTGTTTTGCAACCAAAATTTCAAAAATGACAAAATTTACTCCAAATTTGCTGAAATTTGGAGTGAATGTCTCCCATCATGTCCCATGCTCATCCAAGGAAGCTTCGGCCAAGATTTGGAGTGGATCAGGCATTTTTCGCCGTTTCAGTGCTCTTCTCAACCTCGCCTTCAGGATCTTCATCCTAGCTCTACAAACGTGTGTGTGGGCCTAATAGTGTTTCTTCATATGTATGAGCATGTCTTTGTCCATATTGGCCTTCGCCAAGGGCTTCTCCATATGAATGTTGACTCTTGTAAGGTAAGTCTCCCGCTTAAATGGTGTCATATCACCCGGTCTCTTTCGGGCCAATTCACGGTCTTCACAGATTTTCCGCAACTCCATGAGTGTCTGCTGATCCTCCAATTGTTTATTCCACTGCTCCAAGTAATTTATAACCCACTGAGCTCTCTACAATTTCACGATCAGTGTGTTGATCTCAGCTTTCTGTTCCTAGATGATTTCTTTCAGATTTGAGCTGGGAGAGCTCGAATCAACATCGATCAATATAAAATCAGTATCTTGGCCTCCTAAGGGGCCCTCATCCTGCATAGGCTTCTTGCCTTTGTCCTGTACCTGTGCTGATGTAGTAGGCGAGACCCCTTCCACGCCATGTGGAGATAGTACTCGTGCTATTGTCGAAGGTAACGAGACCCCTTCCACCCTGGGCGGAGATAGTACTCGTCGTGCTGCTGCAAATAAGGCTCTGGTGCCTCTCTAATAGGTAACACACACTGGAACACTGATAGGCTCTATCTCAGGAACCTCAAACTGATGTGAAGGCTCACCTGCATCGTGAACAATCTCTGGAGGAGACTGAGGGGCTGTAAAGAAGTCACGGGAAATGAACTCATCCCATGCAATGCCCTGCAATCCAAGCTGATGTACCACAATCATCTTGATGAGCGCATAATGATAAATGTTGTTATGTTGCTGCTCTAGAGTCTTCTTCTGCACAAGGGTAGTCATCCGCTCTATGATTTGGCACATGAAGTATGGAATATTCATCAATCTCACTCTCGTGAAATGCATCAACAGTCAGATGTGGTATGCATAAAGGCGTGAGAATCTACCCTCGCAACTGAAGTATCTAATGATGAGCTTCATTAATGGCGCATAGGACTCCTTCAAGAATCTGAAAGGAAACACCCTGCTGAGCTACCAGGCCTGATGTAAGGTTCATAATATGCTCTATCCAGCTGTTGTCTCTTATACCTCTCTTCACCTATGTTTGGTATCCTGGTCGCCTGAGAAATGGTTTCTGGTGTTAAGGTGAAGTTCACTCCAGCAAGGTTTACATGACCATCATGCAAATGTAGGACAAATAAGCGAACCAACTCCTGATAATGCTAAATCTGAGCAATCATTTCACAATACTGAAAACATGAATGTTGCTGAAAGCATGCCATTGCAAGCGGGAAGGCCTGTAATTGAGTCAGAGAAGTGGGCTCCTCTCTTACGTGCCTGCCACTTTTATGAGACCTCCTCAGTACATTTAGCTCTGCGGTTGAGTCACTGTCTTGCTCATATCATTGCTCATATGATGAATTTTTCTCTGACATGGTGCTGAAAGCAAGGTGTATAACAAGTATATGCTGATAGATGTGTGGTGAAAACAAGAGTTTGTCTTTCAATACCAAATGTGCCAAATATGTAATGAGATACTATGAGGAAATATTACAGTGGGTATAATGGACTATCAAGTGAAATTTGAGTGGTGAGGACAATCACTTGACTGCTTGGGGGACTTCAATATTCGAAGATTTTATAAGTGATATGGGAGTGGGAGATGGTGATGGGAAATGCGGTTTTAGAGATAGGGGTAAATGAAATGAAAATATATACTTAAGCTAGGTGAAGTCAAGGATATAGAGACAGTCCTTGAATGTTTTAGGAATTAGGAATTTATAAATGATATGAAAGGGGAAGGGCTAATAGGGTTTAGTGATAGGGAAAATGGGTACAAGGGATGTGATAGTAGTGTGACCATAAGGAGGAATGGAAACACAAGTGGGAATGGAGTTTACAAATTGGCACGAACAACCACACTTTCAATTTCAAGCACAAACCCTATGGAACAGTTTTCATCACATGAGAGGGTTTGTAATTTTTCCAATTAAAATTTCAAATTCCTTCCTCCAAATAACACTCAATGCAAACTAAAATCAACAGCAAAGAGCTCACAAACTTACTTGGAGCAGAGGAGACAGAATTATTTTGATTTTTTATGGAGCCGTGATGAATTTTTGCCTTGGAGGCTCTGTGCACTGCGCACAAGCCCAGTGCGCCGCGCCCCGTGGATGCATCACGCCAGAGGAAAAATACACTGTGGAAAACCTCCCAATGCATCGCACAACCTATGTGCATCGCGCGCTTACCCAATGCGCTGCGCACACTTCTAAACACAATCTTGGTTTTCAAAATGACAGTTTTGCCCTCTCACCACTCAAATCGACTTCAATCGATCTTCTTGGATGCAAATGGCATTGATACACATAGAAATATCTATATAAAGTCATGGCTTTGATTTTCTCTTTGTAAAGACCGACTTTGTAATGTTTCAAAATTGGCATTTCTTCACTTTTAATACAACTCTGTTCTTCAAGTTTCCTTTTTGATTTTTTGGCTGAATTGATGGCTTTCTTGGTTTATTTTTTGTAGCGATGGTGGCATTGGATTTCGGCAAAGGATGACCAAGGCTGCATGTAAAATAATTCATGGCGAAAAACTTTAAAAATACATATGTATTACAAACAATTAATTTGACGATTTCTTCCTCAAAACAGAGTTTTGAAGAAGAAACATCCTTGAGCATTATTGATGATGAAAATTTTGGAATGAAAACTTATTAAAGACATCCTCATGGCCTGCGGGCATTATTTGACATTCTAAAGACCAAATCTTAGACCTAATGACTGAAAGACTCTTTTTGACCACAAGACCATCTATGACTGTAAATGACTGAAATCAACTTTAATGAATTTTGATAAATTTTAGCAACCCAGTAGGTACAAACATGAGGGAAACTAGAGAAGAGACCCTTCTGTCAGATGATGGCATGCCCCTAACAGAATGCAGATGAATGAGCGTAATGAGACACCTAAAAATGAAATGCAATAAGAGAAATGATCTCTGACGGAGGGATGTAAAGACCGACTCTAACATTGGCTCCAATGGGGATGGTAGCTCCCTGGAGGTGCCAAGAACTACAGATCTTTGGAAAAGCAAACAGTGCCTTCATCCATTGGGTAATGGAGTCAAAGCATGAAAACTGACATTCTGCAGACTGATTTAGACTCAAGGCTAAAACTGAAAACCATAATAAACCAAACATGACTAAAACATAACTAACAAACTGGAAAGATGTTCATAATTGAGCTTATTCATCAAACCTACTCTAATTATTTCTTTTCACCACCCGATCAAGCAAAATGGAATAGCCAATGCAACCATGTAAGCATCCTGGCTGCTATTTGATTTCTTCCCAAATCCTTTCTGATGCGCAGGAAAAGGGAAGAATCAAAAGGAAACTCCCATGGAAACTCGGAATCAAGTTGACTGCTGATAAACTTGCAAAACATGAATTGACTGGATGAATTCAAGAAAACTGTGAAAGGATCTTCATAAACATAACTATTGATTCCCATCAATACACTACTACTCTGGTCCAAGCAATCTTCATCGCTGGATATTAATATTTTCCTCACATCTGTACTGGCTTTCTTTGGTGACTGCAGCAAGCTGTCAAAAGGATCCTGAATTTTGTGAATAACCAAACTCTGGAGCTGATTCCAAATAGAAAAAAATTCTCCTTTATCAATCTCCTCATATGACTGCAAATCTTGATATAGGCTTTGTAATGAAAAATCTGTTAAACAAGACAATGAAGGCGAATTTTGAATAATATTATTATCAACATTCTTTTCTGGCAGATGGTTAGCTAATGTAGCAGAATTTTTACAGCAAACATCATCCAACACACGAGCAATAGGATCATCAAAAACTTGAGAAGACTGCTGCGTTGTATCCATTGAAACTGCCTGACATCCTACTGGCTGTTCATCTTTTTCTTGAGAGATATTACAAAGATTTTGCTTTATGAACTGACATGCTTCGAAATAAAAGGGTACATAATCCTCTTTCATCATTAGATCATGTATTTCAGCTTCCACACCTTCATCTGTAAGCTGACCTTCAATTACGTTTGGTGGCTGTAAATCGAGAGCAAGGGAGGGTTTTGTATCATAAATGATTTCATCAGTCGTTTCAGGAGAAGATTTCTCATAAACCACTTGCTCAAGAATTTCGCTATCTGTCGCATCATCAACATTTAAACTGAGAGATTTTTGATTTCCTATAGGCTGCTCATTTGAAGATTTACCATGCAATTTACCCTTCAAAAACTGAAATGATTCAAAACAAAAAGGTACGGAATCATCTTGTATCATTTGATCATATGTGCCAGCTTCCATGGCTTCGTCTGCAACTTGAAAATCCATGGCTTTCGGGGGCTGTAAATCTAATATGAGAAATCTTGAACAAGGTTTTCATTGCCCTAAAGATGGTCCAAATCAAGGCTTGTTGGTAGTTGATTTCTGATTGCATGGAAGTTATCTCTCATGAACTGAAACGAGTCAAAACAAAAAGGCATAGATCTTTCACTTACTTCAAAATTTGCTGCACTTTCCTCATCATTGTCATAGCTGATATGCATTGGTTGATCACTGTACTCAAGCTAATGAAAGTGAACTTTCTCCTTCCACAAACTAACTGTTGATTTGTTTGCAAGATTAGCTTTTGTTTGGAGAACATAATCACCATCATACTGATCAAACTGAGGAAAACCATCAGCATAAAACACATCATCAAGCATACATGTCATATCAACAACTCTCTCTTCTTCAAGACGATCTATAAAGCAATCACTATGAAAAATGGAATAAGAAACAAAATGTTTTGGATCAGCAACTTGTTCTTCTTCAATCAGCGAGCCATGGGCTTCAACATTATACTCATTCCTTGTGGTGTTCTTTTGCATCATCTCTTCCACTGCACTTACCAACATGTCAAGCTTTACCTCTAGAGATGTCGATTTCTCCAGATCTATGTTTTTTGTCTCTTCTTCCTTCAACCTTGACCTTCGGATCAGCAAATGAGCCTCTACATTTACTGCACTATTCTGCATCTCGTGAAGTGTTGCAAGATTCCTTTCTCTCAACTGAAACTCCATTTCCAGATCAAAGGCACGCGGGTAGTGCAAGAGAGCAGATCTAGGAGAAGGTCTTATATCAGCTGGCATCGAAAAATATACTTGGTTAAATTTGGCAGAAAACTGTTGTACTGTCTCCCCTGGGATTCTTTTCAGCTGGTTATACTCTTCTAAATTAAGGAAATGATTTTGTCCGATCACCCACCTGTCAAGGAAAACTTTGACGAAATGCTGGAAATCTGAGATGCTCGCATCAGGCAGGGCTTTGAACCAACTCTTCACTTTGCCTTGCAAAGAAAGAGAAAAAAGCCTAAAACTAACATCTTCATCATAAAATTCAAAAAGATCTAGGAAAGTCTCAACATTCTGCACATGTTGCTTAGCGTTGACATTGTTACATTCACTGTCAAATCTTGGTAGATATAGGTCATAATTTTTAGGGAAAGCTTGAAGAACAGAAGGTAAAACAAGAGGTTTATACCTATCTGGGACTATATAAGGTGTAGGAGTATATACAAGAGCTACGGGATCAGTTTTGTTTTCTTTAGGCTCATCACTCTTAAGAGAATCATCGTAAGACATGGGAAAAGTAAGGAGGCCAGGATCAAAGGGAAACTCAGTATTTACACTTTTTTAATAGGTTGAGTGAAGATTTTGATCACTTTTATCATACAAAATTTTTTGAAAGACCTTCAGGATAGCTTCAAGAACAACAAAGAAGTAGTTTACAAGAAAGCAGACTAGATCCTGAATGCCATTCCACTTTGGATACCTGAACTTTGTGTAAGATCCTTCCATTTTCTCAGAGAAAGAGTTAGTCCTCCAGTGGAGTCTCTACATTTAGTTGGAGTCACCAGGTGAATGATTTCAGCCTTCTTATGTCTGATCGTTGTCCACCATCAACTATCAGATCTGAACTTGATACAAGTACTGGGACAAGACAATCCACAAGTCAAGTGTCACGTTCACAAGCTAGACCAGAGATTGACTGAAGCAGCGTTTATCTACTTTCTCTAATGCAAAGCAAGAGCGTTTCGAAAGCTTCCTAGCATAACTTTAGGCTCCGTCTGTAGCTTATAAAACAATTAACACCAAAAATCAAACCATTTTCTCCCCAGTATGGTTGCCACTATGTTATTTCCCAAATCCACCTTAGGCTGAACGAAGGCGGGATTCAGGGTAACACCAAACCACGCTCAGTCTGGTAGCTAGCCCTACCAGAACAAGAGAGGGCTCTCTCCGGGTCAATCTCAGCGAAACGTAATCAATAGGGCTTGAGATGACTGAAATGAGTGCTAATTTTAGGCTAGGTATATTAATCAATGAGTTTGGAATGATTTTTAGGGGTTTTTGTTGGAAAAAAGGGAAAGGCAATTTTTGGGCTTGGGGATGAGGCCAAATTCTTGCAGAGTTAAAATTAGGGTAGGGAAGGCAATGGCTTTGATGTCTTAGATTCAATGAATGGATAGAAAAGACTCCTAAGGATCTGAAGAGGGCAAGAGGCTGCAAGGATCCTCTTCAAACAGATGAAAACATATAAAACTAAACAAAAGTTTAAGGCAGAGCACCAGCAAACTAATGAATTCTACCTTAGTTACTCATTTGTCTAATTTAAGAAGCAAAGAGAAGGGAAATGGAATACATAAAACATTAATGAAACTTACAGATACATGGAGAAAAACATCATCAAAATTCAGAGCCACAAGGATCCCAACAAGTGCTGCAAAACCCTGGTCTTTCCTTTGCCAAAAATGCTGAAATGAATATACAATGAGGGGTCAAACTATTCCCGAGAGTCCAACCCTGAAAATATCCTAGAAAATACATGATATAGACCATCCTAACCCCTTCCCATGCCTCTAGGGGTCGAGCTCATCCTTCTAGGAGCTGTTTCAACCAATTCTAAACTAGGAACTGAAATCTAGGCAATCAAACAACTTGCCTCTATATGCTAGGAAACTGACCCATTCACTTAATTTTCACATTTTAGTGAATGAATCCTATAGAAAAAGTAAATTTGAGCCAAAATTACATCATATCCATAAAATTACATCAATATAGATCAATAATTACATCACAAAGTGAAACTAGTCAAACTGGCCGAGTTTCTGAGCTGAAAAGTAAAAATTGGACCAAAATCCTCTATACGTCGCGCCACTTTGGGCCTATTTTTGGGGCACTTCCTGAAGTCCAAATGGAGCTCATGATAGCTCGTTGGAAAGCCCTATCTATCTTCTATCCAACACAAGTGGAATTTTTCAATTTGGAGCTCATTTGCCCCTCCAAAACTGCAATCTCCCAATACTGGTTCCTGCTGGTGCAAAAAGTGGCAGAAAGGCCATTTTTGGAGTGTTTTTCACCTTTAAGACCACCCAAAACTTGATGAAATCTCTCATCCATTCTTGAGCATGCATAATTTACCATAAAAAATCCAAAAATGTAAATTTTTCCTCCAGAATATCTCTCAAACGTAAGCGCGCATCGAGTGGCGCGACGCGTCGAGCAGAAAAACCTGTTTTGCAACCAAAAATTCAAAAATGACAAAATTTACTCCAAATTTGCTGAAATTTGGAGTGAATGTCTCCCATCATGTCCCATGCTTAGCCAAGGAATATTCGGCCAATATTTGGAGTGGATCAAGCCTTTTTCGCCGTTTCAGTGCTCTTGTCAACGTCGCCTTCAAGATCTTCATCCTAGCTCTGCAAACGTGTGTGCGGGCCCAATAGTGGTTGTTCATATGTCTAAGCATGTATTTTTCCCTACTGGCCTTCGCCAAGAGCTTCTCCAGATGAATTTTGACTCTCGTAAGTCAAGTATCCCCCTCAAAATGGTGTCATGTCACCCGGTCTCTTTCAGGCGAATTCACGGTCTTCACGCATTTGCCGCAACTCTATGAGTGTCTGCTGATCCTCCAATTGTTTATTCCACTGCTCCAAGTAATTTATAACCCACTGATCACTCTAAAATTTCACGGTCAGTGTGTCGATCTCAACTTTCTGTTCCTGGATGATTTCTTTCAACTTTGAGCTGGGAGAGCTCGAATAAACATCGATCAATATAAAATCAGTATCTTGGCTTCCTGAGGGGCCCTCATCCTCCATAGGTTTCTTGCCTCTGTCCTGTACCTGTGCTGATGTAGAAGGTGAGACCCCTTCCACACCATGTGGAGATAGTACTCGCGCTGCTGTCGAAGGTAACGGGAACCCTTCCACCCCGGGCAGAGATAGTACTCGTCGTGCTGCTACAAATAAGGCTTTGGTACCTCTCTGATAGGTAACACACACTGGAACACTGATAGGCTCTCTCTCAGGAACCTCAAACTGATGTGAAGGCTCACCTGTATCATGAAAAATCTCTGGAGGAGGTTGAGGGGCTGTAAAGAAGTCACGGGAAATGAACTCCTCCCATACAATGCCCTGCAATCCAAGCTGATGTACCACAATCATCTTGATGAGCGCATAATGAAAAATGTTGTTATGTTTCTGCTCTGGAGTCTTCTTCTGCACAAGGGTAGTCATCCGCTCTATGTTCTGGCACATGAAGTATGGAATATTCATCAGTCTCACTCTCGTGAAATGCATCAACAGTCGGATGTGGTATGCATAAAGGCGTGAGATTCTACCCTCGCAACTAAAGTATCTAATAATGAGCTTCATTAATGGCGCATAGGACTCCTTCAAGAATTTGAAAGGAAATACCCTGCTGAGCTACTAGGCTTGATGTAAGGTCCATAATATGCTCTATCCAACTGCTGTCTCTTATTCCACTCTGCACCTATGTTTGGTATCCCGGTCGCCTGAGAAATGGTTTTTGGTGTTAAGGTGAAGTTCACTCCAACAAGGTTTACATGACCATCATGCAAATGTAGGAAAAATAAGCGAACCAACTCCTGATGATGCTGAATCTGGGCAATCATTTCACAATACTGAAAACAAGAATGTTGCTGAAAGCATGCCATTGCAAGCGAGCAGGCTTGCAATTGAGTCAGATAAGTGGGCTCCTCTCTTATGTGCCTGCCACTTTTATGAGACCTCCTCGGTACATTTAGCTCTGTGGTTGAGTCACTGTCTTGCTCATATGCTTGCTCATATGATGAATTTTTCTCTGACATGGTGCTGAAAGCAAGGTGTATAACAAGTATATGCTGATAGATGTGTGGTGAAAACAAGAGTTTGTCTTTCAATACCAAATGTGCCAAATATGTAATGAGAGACTGTGAGGAAATATTACAGTGGGTATAATGGATTGTCAAGTGAAATTTGAGTGGTGAGGACAGTCACTTGACTGCTTGGGGGACTTCGAGATTCGGAGATTTTATAAGTGATATGGGAGTGGGAGATGGTGATGGGAAATGTAGTTTTAGAGGTAGGGGTAAATGAAATGACAAGATATACTTAAGCTAGGTGAAGTCAAGGATATAGAGACAGTCCTTGAATGTTTTAGGAATTAGGAATTTATAAATGATATGAAAGGGGAAGGGCTAATAGGGTTTAGTGATAGGGAAAATGGGTACAAGGGATATGATGTTTTTGGGACAGAGGGGAAAAGGAGAAGGAATGTGATAGCAGTGTGACCGCAAGGAGGAACAGAAACACAAGTGGGAATGGAGTTTACAAATTGGCACCAACAACCACACTTTCAATTTCAAGCACAAACCCTATGGAACAGTTTTCATCACATGAGAGGGTTTGGAATTTGTCCAATTAAACTTTCAAATTCCTTCCTCCAAATAACACTAAATGAAAACTAAAATCAACAGCAAAGAGCTCACAAACTTACTTGGAGAAGAGGTGACAAAATTATTTTGATTTTTTATGGAGCCGTGATGAATTTTTGCCTTGGAGGCTCTGTGCGCCGCACACAAGCCCAGTGCGCCGCGCCCCGTGGATGCGCCGTGCCAGAGGAAAAATGCACTGTGGAAAACCACCCAATGCGTTGCGCAGCCTATGTGCGTCACGCGCTTACCCAATGTGCCGCGCGCACTTCTAAACACAGTCTTGTTTTTCAAAATGACGGCTTCGCCCTCTCACCACTCAAATCGACTCAATCGGTCTTCTTAGATGCAAATGGCATTGACACACATAGAAATATCTATATAAAGTCATGGCTTTTATTTTCTCTTTGTAAAGACCCACTTTGTAATGTTTCAAAATTGGCATTTCTTCACTTTTAATACAACTATGTTCTTCAAGTTTCCTTCTTGATTTTTTGGCTGAATTGATGGCTTTCTTGGTTGATTTTTTGCAGAGATGGTGGCATTGGATTTCAGCAAAGGGTGACCAGGGCTGCATGTAAAATAATTCATGGCGAAAAACTTTAAAAATACATATGTATTACAAACAATTAATTTCACGATTTCTTCCTCAAAACAGAGTTTTGAAGAAGAAACATCCTTGAGCATTATTGATGATGAAAATTTTGGAATGAAAACTTATTAAAGACATCCTCATGGCCCGCGGGCATTATTTGACATTCTGAATACCAAAGCTTAGACCTAATGACTGAAAGACTCTTTTTGACCACAAGACCATCTATGACTGTAAATGACTGAAATCAAATTTAATGAATTTTGATCAATTTTAGCAACCTAGCAGGTACAAACATGAGGGAAACTAGAGAAGAGAGCCTTCTGTCAGATGACGGCATGCCCCTAACGGAATGCAGATGAATGAGTGAAATGAGACACCTAAAAATGAAATGCAATAAGAGAAATGATCTCTGACGGAGGGATGTAAAGACCGACTCTAACAGGCTCTAAATTTGATATAGAGAAAACTATCATCCGTGTATTAGCAACCACTTTTTACAAAATTCCAATGTGATGCTCAGAGAGAGAGTTATGAGGATTTTCCCAAAGTCACCTCTTTAAGATGAAATTTGGGATCCATAACTTCCACAGATCATATATCTGAAAATATTGCGAACCAAAATATGAAATTTTTATACAAGGTTCCTCATAATTTTGGCTTCTCTTTATAAAATTTCAGCTTCAGAACCTTCGTAGAAACAAATTTATAGCAAAAATTCCATGATGAACTGTTTAGGTGAAATTCGAGAGCCTGAAAAAATCCCTAACTTCCATAGATCATATCTCTGAAAATATTGCGAACCAAGATCTAAAATTTTTTGACGATGTTCCTCAGGATTTTGGCTTCACTCTGTAAAAATTTCAGCTTCTGAAAATTCGTAGAAAAAATGTTATAGAAAAAATTATATGATGACCTGTTTGGAGTAGAAAAACCCTAGAATCCAAAGGTCTCATTCTAAGTGTTATGAAACCAGCTCCAAAAATAGAAGAAAAGAGAGAACAACGACTTAGAAATAAGCCACTTCGGGGGGGAAACCTTCAATACATTACATAAATGAACAATTCTTGAATGAAAAAAATTACCAAAACCTCCTTCTATATATAGGGGTCCATGGGGTCACAATATAATGCTAGCCGACCTAACAATAATAATGTAAGGGCACAATAATAACAATATCAGGGTTGCAAGGTTACAACAATGACAATAAGGGGGTTATACTAACAATTATAACAGACTATACTACTAACATAGTGACCTAACACTCACAACATACTTTCCCTGTGAGAGAAAGATCTCGCTATGCCTTTGTCACACCTCAAGGCTAAAAAAGTAGTGCATGATCCCAAGATCTTTCATCTCCACTTCAAAGGCTAGGTTCCTCTTGCATTCCAACATCAATAGCTAAATTCCTATTAAAAATAAATCATCAACATCTAGAACATAAATCAATCAAAAACCTTGGACAACCTTAAAATAGAGGTTTGGATCAACATTAATTCTTATGAAATCGAAATTCATCAAGTAGATATCAATGTGTTCATACCAAGCTTGGGAAGCTTAGTTTAGGCTATACAACGCTTTCTTCAATCGGCAAACATGTGTCCTGTGATATCCTACTCTGAATCCCTATGTTTTTTCAACATATACTTCTTCCTATAACATGCCATGAAGGAAAGGGGTGTTTAAATCCATCTGATGAAGGGTCCATCCTTAAGTGGCAGCAACAGAAACTATCGAATCCATGGTTCTGTATCGAGCCATAGGAGAAAATATGTCCTCATAATCTTCTCCCTCTTTTTAAGAGAAATCTGGAGCTACATACCTAGAGCTTTGTATTTATCAATACATCCATCAATTCCATGTTTTATATTGAATAGCCACTTCGAAGTCACAAAAAACTTCCCATTTCATCTCCGCACAACATCCCACACATCATTTTCCACACTACATTCATATTCCTTGGCCATAACATCCTTCCAAACTTTTTCTTTGACAACTTCTTTGAATGAGGATGGTTTGTCTTGAATCATGGTGCTCATAGCAGCTACATATCCCTTATACCTACATGGTTCCATCCTTTTTTTGAAGAATCTACGAATGGGAAAAATTATTTCATTATCCTGTAGAGTTTTGTGAAGACAAAATGATATTTTCCTTGAAGGAGGATCACTATGAGGTGGATCTAAAGGATCCATAGCCTCTAAGAGAAATATCAATATTATATGAGCCATTCATATAAGGACCATCTATAATATCCCTGTCGCCATCATCTTCCTTGGGAGGAGAAGGCGGAGGAATGTCTCTTTCTTTACAAAGACCTACATTTTCATGAAAAGTTACGGCCCTGCTAATTTAGAACTTCCTTTGAACATGAATACATATTCCGAATTCCTTGGTGTTTTCACAATAACCCATAAACATACATTTTCTTCCTATAGCTTCCAAACTTTTTCTTTTTTCCTTCGACACATGAAAGAATATAGGGAATCCAATTATACGAATATGGCTAATATAATTCTTGTTTCCTAGGAATATTTATTTTGGGGTCTCATTTTTTAATGCTTGATGAGACACTCGGTTTTGTAGAAATACAATAGCATGTGTGGCTTGAGCCCATAGAAAATATGGTACCTTTTGATCATGAAGCATGGCACGAGAAACTTTCAATATAGACTGATTTTTCCTTTTAGCAAAGGCATTCTGCTAAGGTGTTTATGGAAATATAGTTTCCTTCTGGATCCCTTCTTTCTTACAAAATTCTATGAATAATTTGACATGTATTCTCCTCCATTGTCGGACCTCAATACCTTGATTCTTTTCCCTGATTTATTTTTGATCAAAGATTTGAATTCCTATAAATTTTAAAAGGCTTCATCCTTGTGCTTAAGATAATATATCCATGAAGGTGATGTAGTAGATGTGACCACTAATAGATGAATAGGAATCGTCCCACATATATGTGAATGAATGAGATGGAGGATGTCAGTTGTCTTCTTCTTACTAGAGAGGAATGGTCCCCTTATTTTCTTTCCACTCGTGCAACCTGGAGAAACTCCATCATGATTAGATTGAACATCGGGAATGCCTCAGACCAATTTTTTCAATTTTAGAAGAGCATCATAGTGTATATGAGCCATCCTACAGTGCCACAATTCGTTGAGGTGATTGGTTTTATGAACAAATTCTAGAACTGACCTTCATGTTACTTTATATATTTCTTTAGATCTCACACCTAATGCGAATGCATATTTCATATGTGAATCCACAAAATATTTCAAGACCTTTCCATTGATGAAGCAAAATATCATCCCTTTATATTATAATGTGGATATAGAAATCAAATTCTTCATTACACCTGACACATACATAACATCATGCAACAATATTGATTCCCAGTAATTCTATCAAAATTTCATAGATCCAAATCCTTTTATGAGATAAGTGGATTTTTCTCCAAGAATGATCTTTAGTTTAGTATCCCTCTCTACCATATTAGAGAGGACTTCATTTTATCTAGAGAAGTGATGAGTGACCACACTCTCAACGAACCAAATATCCCATGAATATGGTGGAAAAGAACTAGTAAGTGCAAAAATGAGAATATATTCATATTTATTCACAACATTACTTTCATACCTCAGAGCCTTTGACTTATTTTGAGGAAGATGATCTTATTCAAGATCACGTGAACTATCTCTTCTTCTCCTTTCATATCTTCTATCATGGTTATTATTTTTATTTCCTCTTCTTATTTTATAATTATTGTTTCTTTTCATGTTGTATCGTGGCCTCTTTATTGTTTTAGGAAAATCATGTGCATAACGACCCTTCATGTGGAATTTATAGCATTAAATATGGGATACATATGTGTCATTCCGTCCTTTCGAATTTTTAGAAGAAGGTTCTCTAGAAGGGCCTCCTTTTTATATATTCCTTTTGTTATGGGAAATATATACAACGAGCTCTCCCTCTTCATGCTTCTGAATCCTACCTCTTGCTATCATTCTTGATTCTTCTTTATTAACTTTTCCAAAAATTTCATCAAATGACATGAGGAAGTTGTTGTTGCTGATTGTAGTAATAAAGGTTTCCCAAATAGGAGGGAGGCCTCTAAGAGTCATGATTACCAGTTCTCTATCAGAAACATTCTCTCCAACCCTTTGAAATTGATCTCTAATATGAGTGATTATCATACCGTTATCGAAAAGTTTCGCTCTTTTCACGTCCATTTTTCTCTAGCCGATCTTTTCAAGATGATGACCTCTATCTACATTTTTTGATTTCATACATGTTCCGTTGTATTTTCATACTTCGTATTTAGATTCTCTAAATCTCCCACATAAGTACTAGATCTCTATAGTTCCATAAGTGTAATGTTTTCTAAATTCACCTTTTTCACATTTGTTTAATCGTAATATTCCAACAGTTAAAGCTAATGGGAATATGAAATTTGTTTCATTTTCTTCGTCGCATGAATAAGTATAAAGAAGGGTGCATGTAAATCTCCTACAAATAATGAATAAATCAATTTCGTGTGGAATATTATAAATAAAATACAAAGAAAACACAAAGCAAAGGAATGGGTTTGAACTTATTAGACTGAGTCAACCTCACTCAGTCTGCTACAGTAGTATAGATGCAATGTACTCATGGATGCACACAACACAATTTTTGATGGAGGCTCCATATGTCATGAGCTAACGGCTGAAGTGGTTGTGGTTCGCAAGGCTTTCATATTATAAAAGTAAGAGGAGAAAGTAATATTAGGAAGGTTGTTGATTATGTATACTTCGAATACATTTTTGTTTAGCATATATCATTCTTCGTGTTTAATGGTGAACAATGTTTCCTAGACCAACTTCTGGAGGAACTTTGTTTGTATTATCCACTATCTAGCATTTGGCCAAGCTTCATCTTGCACCTACACTAATTTCATCCTATTAAGGATTACTTTGTCCTCGTATTTAGCATGTAGAGGACAGATCTTTTCCATCTATACATCCAGAGAACTCTTTCCACCAAGTCTTCTCCCCAGACAAGAGTGTTCTAGACCCTGGAGCTTTATATCCATATCTTGCATCATGCCAAAGCATTCAAAGTCAATAAAGTCCTCTCCTAGTACCGCATTATTTGTGAAGAGAGTTGCAGAGATTTTTCAGTATCATCTTCGAGGAGAGATTCTCTCAAGATCAGATTCTTCACATTTCCATCAGGATCCATGGATTAGCCAATCAATCCATTTTTTGTCTTGTTTGATCCATGTACTATATGCTTTCTATATTTTCTAATATTATTGCATATCCGAAACTTAGATCTCACATCTACTCACCGTTATGATGTTTTGCCCTAAACCCCAAGGGACTGTGTTAAGTATTTATTTACATATGTACATATATATGAATTATATCAATATATTTGTATACATATATGTTACAGATCCGCGTTGTAATCGTTGTTACTTTTAGCCAATGAAAATAATGCCAGTTTTATTCAGATTAATGTGGTTGTAGCACCCCATTTAGTAACTTTGTATATTCTTCTCTTTCCCCGTTATACATTGTATAAGATTCATTGTAAACGGTTTCGATAATTTATAGCTGAAGTATGAACCTCCATATTGTCTCTTGCTCTTAAATAGTTGAACTCGTTTATTTCTCGTTGCTTGTTGCATATAGCCGCAACCCTCTTTAAAAGCCAAGAAACAAGGTTGTTGTGGTGGTGTTTAGTCATTACCCAGCCTCTACATTTGCTTTTCTCCTTTTGACCAAGACAATAGATCCACTCATATACATCTAAGAGTTTCCAACCTACTTTTAAGTGCACACACATGAAGAGTGCATTATTCCGAAGACACCGCCGAGTATTCCCACTGGGGATATTACAATGGTATCGCAGCATATTTCTTTGGCAGGACAACAGCAGGCTTCCATTGGAAGAGCCAAAAGCCAAGACGATTTTAGGAGAAAGCATTGTTCTTACTCATAGAGAGAATATGTATCTGAATAGCATTTATTTAAGAAATTGATTACACCATGGATGATCGTGACAAGGGCAGTCTCAAAAACTGAAGTGATAAAGAAGGAGAAGAGTTTGCAAGAACTCTTGGTAGCCATGAAAGATCTTGCTAGAGAGATCAAAGAAATGAGAATGGATAGGATTAAGGAATATCCTAGAATATTTCATCCTCGGAGAAAGTCAGTGGCATGTCTCACCACCGGAAATATCAACTAGTGAACCATCCGTAAGCTCCACAATGATCTAGTATGTGACACTTTCTGTTTGTGGAGAATGAAGGGCCTACAAGGAGTGTTGTCCTCGAATACTACTTTAAAGTAGGCTATGAGTCTCTGCACTAGATTCAAGGACCAATTGAGTTTTCATGGTTTTTTCACTTGCTGACAAAAAGAGCATCAAGGCATCAATATAGGATAAAGGGATTCCGCTGTGTCGTTATTCTATATCACTCTGCGCATTCTTTTACCCAAGTTTCCGATGGAGCTGAATCTTTCACAACCAGTGGGGGGGGGGTGGAATCACTTAATACCATGCATTAGCCTTTTAAATTTTCACCAGAGTTATTTACAGCTTAATATGTGAACAATCTTATTTGCAGCCAATATTAATTTATTGTGACACCATACTTAAGTTGAAAGCAACAAGCAATTAAGCAGATTGAAATAATCACATCAACACATAAGAAGCACACATAGAGACAGCAGATGTAAGTGGAAACCCATAAAGGGAGAAAACCACATATTATTATTGTTGTGATGCAAAGGCAAGCTCCAACTCCCTCTCACCACTATTTTCTGCAGGCACCAACCTACAGGAGGCTCCTACCTCAATTCTGCAAGCTACAACTTGCAAGGAAGCACCAACTCCCTTCAGTTTTCTGCAGGCACCAACCTACAGGAGGCTCCAACCTTAGTCAGCTACAACTGACAGCTATCAAGCTGCAACTTGATAGGGAAGCTCCAACTTCCTCAATTTATCAATCTGAAGGTTTGCTGATTTACCTCAGATATCAGCTCTGTTCTGTAGCTTCTCTTTCTGCTCTTCTTTTCTTAATCTTCTCTGCCTTACACTTCTATACTCTGCCTTCTCTATATTTGCTCTCTCTCCAACCTCTTGTGCATATCAAATTGATATTATATATAGAGATTCTCACATGATTGTTTGTATTTCACAAGGAATTTGGAGTGAACAGTCATGACTCTTTGGCTTCTGTCTTCTTATTCCTTTATCCAACTCAATTTTAAAATTATAACAATATATACAAATTTCCATGCTACAGTGGGATTTTATTTTCCTTAGGATACTTGCCTTTGCATCACAAACAATAAAAAAATTAATTACAACATTTACATTTTAATTACATATTTCAATTTCACTCAGCTTCTTTTCTGGATTTTGGCTTTACTGGATTTGTCTTTTCCTGCTGTTGTTAAGAACCTGTTCTGCATACTCTTTGTTTACTGTCATCTGCATATTCCCTGTTTTCTGTGCTTATTCACCTGTCCAACTCATTCCTGTACATATTTATGTTCACTGAGCTTTCATTTCTGCACGCTCTCCTCTTCTTTTCCTTTTCCATACACATTCATCCAACCTTACTCTCCTATTTGTTTTTCTCCTGTATTCAGTTCCTTGTTCATTCCAGTTATATAACAGCTGTATGTACGACTCCCTTTTAATCAAAACTAAAATAACTCTCAACGTTTCATAAACCCTGTTTAACCACACGGATATATCAGTGCTAACAATCTTTACCATAGATTATCAACAGTATAACCTTTGGTTTAATCAATTCTCGGCCTGTACATGTGTAAACCCGCGTTCACATTTTTCTTTATTACAGCGTCCTTCAATTATTAACGAAATCCTACAGCAATCATAATTCCTTTATTAACTCGTAATCCTTAGTCAAACAGTCCCGATCAATTAGAACTTTGGCTTGGGACCCACACGTACAACTCATTTGCCAACGTGGAGTCAACACTCAACCATTCATATGCGCCTTATCATATGATACATATATATATATATCAATCAAATCACAATGCTCCGTAATATAAATTGAACCATGCAACATATTAATTCAGAGGCGGTAAAGTTCCGCGGGGGTAGCAGACTCGGGCAGATAGTGGAGGGGGACCCCCTCGGAATAAATGACATCATCCTCAGCTGGGCCCATGCTTTACATACTCCATTATATATATATATATATATCTATGTGTTAACAGAACCCAATAGTTTATATATATTTCCGCCCCGGGCCCACCATACAATCAAACGAATGCATACACCGTACCTGGCTTATCCTTCGGGCTCTTCCATTAAACTTCGTGCGGGTCCAACACGCGATCACCGTTAGATGTCGGCCCACCAGATCGACGGTTTATATGCATTCCGCTCAGCGTCTTGGTACGATTTATAATGTGCGAAGGCACAGTTTAACCGGGGTCTTTCAATACCACTCAGGACACGCGGCAATTTCTCTGTGGAATCGCTCCCCCCTCCAGGAATACCACTTATGGTCAAAAGTGGTGCGGAATGGGCAATCCGCTCTTGGAAATCCACTGGTGGTTTCGCTACAGTGTTAAACTATGGTTCACGCCGGTTGTACGATCTCCTCGCCCATTAACTCGGGTTCGCTACCTCTGGTTCTGTTATTTATTTAATCTAACACAAGGTTCTAGCCTATACTCCAAGTTCTGGTCCGCATTTTTTATTTATCAAAATGTTCACTTTTCAATGTATTTTTATTATTCGACTCCGCTCCATTCAATTATATATATATATATATATATATATATATATATATATATATATATAATGCACAATTCTACCATATCAATCGAATGTCAATTGAATACAAGTGCTCTTGTTGAATTCAAATGCCTGGAATGTTATGTGTAACGCCCGACTGTATAAAATATTCTGCCTCTGCCGCTTCTGTCACTACATCTGTTCCTGTCTCTATTCTTGGAATAACAGCAGTGATAACGCCTCTGTCTTCATTTGCTTCTTTGCTGCCTCCATTGTATTTGCTGCTTCCTTTTCCTGTTTCTGCTTTAGCACTGCCTCATTTGCCATCAATGACAACATTTCCAATAGTCTCCCCCTTTGGGATTGATGGAAATCCACTTTCTTCTTGTTTTCCTGCTCTTCCTCCTGTTTTTTTTTTTTCTTCCTCCCCCTTTGACATCAATGGCAAAGGGTTTCTTTCTGCATTTCATTTCTCTGAGTTACGTTTAGGCCCTCTTTTGCTAACTTTGTACCATGTTGTTCCAGAGTGATGCATTAGACTTGTTGAGGGAACACTTTGAGGATTATCAAACTTGAATATATATTTTGTCTCTGTCTGATATAGTGAGTCAATATATGTTATATAGCTGTGTTTCTTATGTAGTGCATGTAATCTGTGCTAGATTGTAGACAACAATGATGCATTTAATCCTGTGTTAACAATATAATCTGTGTTGAGGCTGCTGCTGCTATATATCTCTACTATAATCTGTGCTAGATTGCCGATATATGTTTAATCTGTGTTTTTTTTTTTTTTTTTCATGCTGAATGCTGATAATACTGAGAATGTGCTGATAATACTGAAAATGCTGATCCTATGGACCTGTTTTATGCTTCCCTTGCTTGCTGATTTCCTTTAGGAAAGATATTTTCGTTTATGCTCTCCCCCTGAGACTATGCTTTCTCTTTATATTAGAGAGTAGTATCTACAGAAACTACCCCTAGTCTGTCTCTCAAGTATTCGAATGGTTCTCTGGCAAGTGGTTTAGTAAATATATCTGCTATCTGTTCTTTTGTTGGTACATAGTCCAGTGTAACTATTTTCTGAGCCACTTGTTCTCGGAGAAAATGATATTTGATTGGTATATGTTTAGTTTTTGAATGAAGCACAGGATTTTTAGATATACTTATGGCACTTGTATTATCACATTTTATTGAGATAGGTTCATTAATGCTCACTTTCATGTCTTGAAGAGTCTGCTTCATCCACATGACTTGTGTACAAGAGGCTGCTGCTGCTATATATTCTGCGTCAGCTGTTGACAGAGAGATGGATGTTTGTTTCTTGCTTAACCATGCTACCAGACTTTCTCCTAGATAGAAATCACCTCCACTTGTGCTTTTCCTGTCATCTACACAGCTGGCCCAATCTGCATCTGTGTATGCTTTTAAAGTGAAGCTTTTTCTCTTAGGATACCAAAGCCCATACTGTGTTGTTCCTTGTAGATATCTGAATATTCTTTTTACTGCAAGAAGATGATTTTGTTTGGGTGTTGCTTGATATCTAGCCACTAGTCCAACTGCTAGCATGATGTCTGGTCTTGATGCTGTCAAATATAACAGACTTCCTATCATGGATCTGTAGAGTTTTTGATCTACATCAGCAAACCCATCATCAGCACACAGCTTGCAACCTGTGGTCATGGGAGTTGACACAGGTTTGCAATCTTCCATTTTGAATTTTTTCAGCATTTCTTTTAGGTATTTTTCTTGTGAGATGAATGTACCTGTGCTCCTTTGCTGAATTTGAAGTCCTAAATAGAAAATGAGCTCTCCAATCATGGACATTTCAAACTCTGATTTCATCTCTTCTGCAAATCCTTTTGCTAGCTCATCTCTGTTGCTTCCAAACATAATGTCATCAACATATACAACAACAATTAGGAGTTCATTTTCATGGGCTTTTATGTATAGATTGTTGTCCACTCCACCTCTTTTAAAACCCTGTTTTTGCAAATATTTATCCAGTCTTGAGTACCAAGCACGAGGAGCCTGTTTCAGTCCATATAGGGCCTTTTTCAGTTTGCATACATAGTCTTCTTTATCTGTCAATGAGAAACCTTCTGGTTGTTCCATGTACACTTCTTCTTCTAGATTGCCATTAAGAAAAGCAGATTTTACATCCATTTGATATACCTTGAAATCTTGGTAGCATGCAAATGCCAGGAACATTCTGATAGCTTCCATTCTGGCTACAGGGGAAAATGTTTCATCATAATCAAGTCCTTCTATTTGTGAGTATCCTTTGCAGACTAGCCTAGCTTTATTCCTAATTACTTGTCCTTGCTCATTCATTTTGTTTTTGAATACCCATTTTGAGCCTATGACATTTTTCTCAACAGGTCTAGGAACTAGTTCCCAGGTATTGTTTTTCTCAATTTGGTCCAATTCTTCATTCATTGCATTTACCCAAGACTTGTCCTTGCTGTCTTCTTCAAATTTATTTGGTTCTATTTGTGACAATATGGCTATGTATACTTCTTCTGTCTGTTCAGTTAGCTGCCTTCTTGTTTGCACTCCTACATTCTTGTCTCCAATGATTTGATCTTCTGGATGGTTCTTTTGAGTGTATCTTGAGGGGGTTTTTGAGTTCAGTCCAGCATCTTCTGATGTTTTGCTTGTTTCATCATCATTTTGATCTTCTTCTTCATTGTTGTCTGATGTACTGTAGCAGTCTGTATCTCTAGTATTATTTGGAAGCTCTTCATCAAATCTCACATCAATACTTTCAACTATCTTCCTAAGGGTCTTGTTGTAGCACCTGTACCCTTTGCTTTTGGAAGCATATCCTAGAAATATCCCTTCATCTTCTCTTGCATCAAATTTGCCAAGATTTTCATCATTATTCTTTATGTAACACTTGCTTCCAAAGATTCTGAAATGTTTGATTGAGGCTGGCTTTCCATGCCATAGTTCATAGGGAGTCTTGTCATTGCTTGGCCTTAAGTGAGCTTTATTAAGGATATGTACTGCTGTGTGCACTGCTTCTGCCCAGAAGGTTTGAGCAATATTATTCTCTTGCATCATGGCTCTGGCAATTTGTTGAACAGATCTGTTTTGTCTCTATGCTACTCCATTCTGCTGAGGTGTCCCTGCAATAGTAAATTGTTGTTTTATGCCATGTTCATTGCATAGGTATGCAAAGTCATAATCAGTGAATTCACCTCCTCTGTCTGATCTGATGCATTTCAGCTTGCATCCTGTCTGATTTTCTGCTAATGCTTTAAATGTTTTGAATTTTTCTAGAGCTTCCGATTTATTCTTGAGAAAAGCAACCCATGTCATTCTGGAGAAATCATCTATTATCAGCATAAAGTAGGACTCTCCACTTGGTGTTTTAGTTCTTGCAAGTCCACACAGATCCATGTGCACAAGTTGCAGTGGTCTTCTTGTTGATAACTCTTCTTTAGATTTAAAGGATGTGCGAGTTTGTTTCCCCAACTGACAAGATTTGCATATTGTGTTTGAGGGCCTTTTTATTTCTGGCATATCTCTGACAGCTTTCTTCTTGCTCAGTCTAATGATATGGTCAAAGCTAAGATGTCCCAATCTCCTATGCCATAACCATGACTCCTCGAGTTTGCTAAGATGGCAAGCTTCATCCTCCTCTTTCACTATGTACACATTACTCTCTGTTCGAACACCTTTGAGTAGAGTTTTTCCTGTTGTGCTTGATCTGACTACACAATCTTGTGCTCTAAAGAGAACTTCACAACCTTTATCACACATCTAACTGACACTCAGTAAATTTGCTTTCAGCCCATCTACATATAATACATCTTGGGCCTTTCCTCTGCCATTGTCTATGCTGACTGATCCTTTTCCCTTGATCTTTCCTAATTTGTCATTTCCAAAAGTGACATTGCCCGATTTCTTTTCATCAAGAGTTAAAAACTTGTTTTTGTCTCCTGTCATGTGTTTAGAGAAGCCACTGTCCAAATACCATTGACTCTTCAAATCTTGAGCAGTTAAAGCCAAGTCACATTTATTCACCTTCTTTATCCACTGGAGGCCCCCTTTTGGTTGGTATCTTTTGTGAGGTGATGAATTATATCCTTTTAGAGAACAATTGGAAGATATATGTCCAACTTGATAGCATATACAACATTTGATTATAGTTTTTGCAGAATTGTGAGCATGAACAGAATTGCTTTGACTCATAAACCTCCTTGAGGTATTGAACATCAGTCTTTGTCCATACTTTCTACATTCAATAATTCTATGGCCAAAATCCTTACAATAAAAAAAATAACCATAGAAATTACTTGCATACCTGATGTAAGGTTGTCTCTTCCATGCTTGCCTCTTTTGCTGGTTTGAATCATTCCTCCTTGCACGACAATATGCAGCAATGTGTCCCTGCTTGTGGCAGACATAACAGGTGGCACTCTTCATAGGAGGCAAGAATCTCCTTCGATGGCTTCCAAATTTGATATAATCAGGAATATATGATCCTTTTTCTATTGTCTTAGTATTTGTTACAATCTTTGTTATTAGAGGTTTCTTCTAGTCTCTATCTTTCTCATTACATGTTTCTTCCTTTGTAGGAATTATTTGGGCTGCTTCATCAACCTTCTTTGCTTTCACAAAAATTATATTTTTGTTTTCCTTTTCTTTGCCTTTACTTGATTCTCCTTCATAGCCTATCCCAATTTTTATTAGAGGAGATCTTTGAGCATCCAAGATTTCATTCAACTTACCAGAACTTGTCATTTGAGAAGGGTATATAGAAACTTTCTGTTGAGCACTTTCTAATTTCCTTCTTAGACACAAAATTTCTTCTTCCAGCTTCTCTTGTTCTCGAGTTTTATCTTTGATTTGCTGAAGTAACATATCTTCTATCTTCTTGGCTTCTTCAAGATTTACCTTCAGCTGCATGAGGACTTCTGAATTTTGTTCTTCTTTCACACATTTGAGGAGAATCTCTTTTTGTTTTCTGCATTTTAGTTTGAGTCTGTCAATCTCCTCCAGAGCACTTCTTAGCTCCCCCTCAAGATCGAATTCCCCTTCTTCTTCTTCTTCTAGCAAGAGTCCTTCAAGATATTCTATGGCCATCAGTAAAAATTCAGAGGTTCCCTCTTCTCCTGAGGGTTCATCTGAGTCTTCAGATGCACTGCTGTCTTGCTGAGCATAGAAGGATTTTCTGCTGAATTTCTTTCCTTTCTGTAAATTCTTTGATGTGTCTTTCTCTGATTCTTGAGCTTTATTTCTTACTTTCTTGTGAGGACATCTAGTAGCATAATGTCCAACTCTTCCACAGTTAAAGCATTTAAAAGGAAGTTTACCTTTGTATCTACCTGATCCTCTATCCAATTTCTTGACAAATTTAGCCTCTTCTTCATCAGAGCAGGAGCATATGTCTTCCTTTTCTTCTTTCTTCTTTTCTATTTTGAATGCTGCCTCCCTTGTACTTGACTTCTTCTATGGGAGCCTCATTTCATATGCTGTAAGATTTCCTAGTAGCCGGTTCATGGTCAAGGTCTCCCAATCAGCTGTTTCTTCTATTGCAGACACCTTGGGATTGAATCTGGATGGAAGAGATCTTAGAATCTTTTGTACAATTATACCTTCTGGTATTGTGTCTCCAAGAGCTTTCATACTGTTAACAATTTCTGCAACTTTTAATGAGTTGGACAGTGAATAAGCACGTAAAAACAGTGGAATATGTAGATGACAAGAACAAAGAGCATGTAATTTTAAAGTCTTTAACAGCAGCAGGAAAAGACAAATCCAGTAAAGCCAAAATCCAGAAAAGGAGCTGAGTGAAATTGAAATATGTAATTAAAATGTAAATGTTGTAATTAATTTTTTTTTATTGTTTGTGATGCAAAGGCAAGTATCCTAAGGAAAAGAAAATCCCACTGTAGCATGGAAATTTGTACATATTGTTATAATTTTAAAATTGAGTTGGATAAAGGAATAAGAAGACAGAAGCCAAAGAGTCATGACTGTTCACTCCAAATTCCTTGAGAAATACAAACAGTCATGTGAGAATCTCTATATATAATATCAATTTGATATGCACAAGAGAGAGAGAGAGAGTAAATAAAGAGAAGGCAGAATACAGAAGAGTGAAGCAGAGAAGATCAAGAAAAGAAGAGCAGAAAGAGAAGCTACAAAACAGAGCTGATATCAGAGGTAAATCAGCAAACATTCAGTTTGTTAAATTGAGGAAGTTGGAGCTTCCCTATCAAGTTGCAGCTTGATAGCTGTCAGTTGTAGCTGACTGAGGTTGGAGCCTCCTGTAGGTTGGTGCCTGCAGAAAATTGAAGGGAATTGGTGCTTCCTTGCAAGTTGTAGCTTGCAGAATTGAGGTTGGAGCCTCCTGTAGGTTGGTGCCTACAGAAAAACAATGGTGAGAGGGAGTTGGAGCTTGCCTTTGCATCAAAACAATAATAATAAAAATTAATTAGAACATTTACATTTTAATTACATATTTCAATTCTACCTTACCTCTTTTTTGGATTTTGGCTTCATCGGATTTGTCTTTTCCGTCGCCGTTAAGAACTCCGTTCGCATACTCTTGTTTATCATTATCCGTGATATTCCCCCGTTTTCTGTGCTTATTCACCTGTCCAACTCATTCCTGTACATATTTATGTTCACTGAGCTTTCATTTCTACATGCTCTCCTCTTCTTTTCCTTTTCCATAAACATTCATCCAACCTTACTCTCCTATTTGTTTTCTCCTGTATTCAGTTCCTCGTTCATTCCAGTTATATAACAGCTGTATGTACGACTGCCTTTTAATCAAAACTAAAATAACTTTCAACGTTTCATAAACCCTTTTTAACCACACGGATATATCAGTGCTAACAATCTTTACCATAGATTATCAACAGTATAACTTTTGGTTTAATCAATTCTAGGCCTGTACATCTATTAACCCGCGTTCACATATTCCTTTATTACAGCGTCCTTCAATTATTAACAAAATCCTATAGCAATCGGCATTCCTTTATTACTCATAATCCTTAGTCAAACAGTCCCGATCAATTAGAACTTTGGCTTGGGACCCACACGTACAACTCATTTGCCAACGTGGAGTCAACACTCAACCATTCGTATGCGCCTTATCATATGATATATATATATATATATATATATATATCAATCAAATCACAACGCTCCGTAATATAAATTGAACCATGCAACATATTAATTCAGAGGCAGTAAAGTTCTGCGGGGGTAGCAGACTCGGACAGATAGTGGAGGGGGACCCCCTCGGAATAAATGACGTCATCCTCAGCTGGGCCCATGCTTTACATACTCCATTATATATATATCTATGCATTAACAGAGTTCCGCGGGGGTAGCAAACTCGGGCAGATAGCGGAGGGGGACCCCCTCGGAATAAATGACGTCATCCTCAGCTGGGCCCATGCTTTACATACTCCATTATATATATATCTATGCGTTAACAGAACTCAATAGTTTATATATATATTTCCGCCCTGGGCCCACCATACAATTAAACGAATGCATACACCGTTAGATGTCGGCCCACCAGATCGACGGTTTATATGCATTCCGCTAAGCGTCTTGGTATGATTTATAACGTGCAAAGACGCAGTTTAACCGGGGTCTTTCAATACCACTCAGGACACGCGGCAATTTCTCTGTGGAATCGCTCCCCCCTCCAGGAATACCACTTATGGTCAAAAGTGGTGCGGACTGGGTAATCCGCTCTTGGAAATCCATTGGTGGTTTCGCTACAGTGTTAAACTATGGTTCACGCCGGCTGTACAATCTCCTCGCCCATTAACTCGGGTTTGCTACCTCCGATTCCATTATTTATTTAATCTGACACAGGGTTCCAGCCTATACTCCAAGTTCTGGTCCGCATTTGTTATTTATCAAAATGTTCACTTTTCAATGTATTTTTATTATTCGACTCCACTCCATTCAATTATATATATATCTATATATATATATATATATCTATATATATATATATATATATATTTATATTTATATATATATATATATATAATGCACAATTCTACCATATCAATCGAATGTCAATTGAATACAAGTGCTCTTGTTGAATTCAAACGCCTTGAATGTTATGTGTAACGCCCGACTGTATAAAAGATTCTGCCTCTGCCGCTTCTGTCACTGCATCTGTTCCTATCTCTATTCTTGGAATAACAGCAGTGATAACGCCTCTGTCTTCATTTGCTTCTTTGCTACCTCCATTGTATTTTCTGCTTCCTTTGCCTGTTTTTGCTTCAACACTGCCTCATTTTCCATCAATGACAACATTTTCAACAATACTTAACTCCCTCTATTGAATGGAAAGGAATATTGATTCCTTTGAAGCTCTTTATGGTCAGGAGTTCCCTTTTTTTCTTTGAAAATAAATGATAGTCATGGAATATTATTTTTAGTATGAAAAATATAAGAAATGATCAGTCACCTTGTGATACTATAAAATACAGGAGTCTAACAGTGGCTCTAGCTGGGGATGGTAGCTTCTTCAGGAGGTGTCAAGAACATTGTACACTAGTCACCTGATTCATTGGGTTGATCCCAAATCTAAAACCCAATATGCTATAAAAACTATGTAACTAGAAGTAGGATTAGTTCAAAATCAACACTCTCTGTAAACTAAGGTTAGAAAATACTTGTACTGAAAACTGGGAAGCAATATGAAACTAGAACTGGAAATATGCTCAGATTACTGAGCTTATTTGAACACATACCTACCCTAGTATATTGAAATTTATGTTGTTATAAATGATACAATAATGCTAGTGCGGCCAGTCAAGTAGCAGCAGAAATGTATGGACAACTTTATTGTTTTTCAAGAAAATAATAAATATAACTTGATTATGAATTCTCATAACCAAAGTTATATTATGTAATGGCAACTGTTGATGTATTTGATCCTTATAGAGAATACATGTTTGAAAACTTGAGCTAAAAAGAACCTCCATATACTCTGCTATAGGATCCATTAAAGCATGATGTATGATACATGATTATAGGCCTTCGATGACTATTTGATCAGTTGTATCCCCCATTTTAAACCTTGAAACCTCATATTTAGTTTGGTATTTGAAAGCACAATCATCCTTAATATGTAAGTCAAGAGGTAGTACAATTTCCTCTTTCTTAGGGGAAGGAATATTTTCCAAGAATTCTTTAAGATCTCAGAAATTATATGACTAAATTTGAGAATCCAAAAGTTCAATACATGTTTCATATCTTTCAGAAAATTGTCATTTTGTTTGGCAGGAACTTTGGTCAGCATGTTGTGGATTCGCCATGAATGCTCAAAAGTTGGGTTCTTTGAATCAGGGATTCACCACATGAATAATGTAGCCTTCTTGTGTCTGGTCACTATCCACCATCAGTAATCGAATCTGAACTTTGATGTGCTTTCTGAGTTCTGAAGGAACACTAATATTTTTCACTAAGTGGTCCCGAGCCAAGTCAGCATTATGTTATCACTCTGTAATTTCTGAAGGTTGAAGACAGAACTACGGAGGGAAACACCAAACCAACTTTGGAATCCAGGCCCTAGCCTTCCTGGACTCAGAGAGGGCTCTCTCTGTTAGATATAGCTTGACAATTATAAGTGTTGATATTAGGCTAGTTATAGAAATGAGGTTTGTTTGAAGATTTGGTTGAGGCATCAGAAGAGGGCTATTGAGATATGGGTTTAAATAGGTGTAAACAAACTCAAACAGATGAATAATTCAGGTCCGGTGGAACTGGGAAAGCTAGCCATGTCAATGGATCTTTAAAGATTGTGAAATGTAAAAGAGGAGTAGATTGAGGTTCAATAGGAATGCAGAGTAGAACATCTCTAAATTCTACATTCCGGTCTTAACATGCATGCAAAGTAGACCATCTCTGAATTCTACATCCAAGTCTTAGAGGAAAACATAATGTACTGTTTCAAGACTGAGCAAGGTAGCCTATGGTAAATCCTACACAAAAATTTCTATCTGCATTAAAGAAAGAAAACAATATGTAAAACAGAAGAATGACAAATTACATGGGAGAAGCACTTCACCACAGATCATAACACAAGAATCTGGAAAACATCATACTCATTCATTCATCCAAAAGAATGTGCTTTCAACTAGCAGAATCTATTACAATGGATTTTTCCCCTTCTTGGCCTCCTTCGTACTATTAATTCATATAGTATTTATAGAAAGCTTGAGTTAGCTAATCTGTCTACTGCATTAGTTACATTCAAGAAAAATTGGACAAGTGGAAACATTGTAGGTGGTGATAATACTAGCTTGGCCTTCAACAGTGACTTTTGGAAATCTATTATTGATTATAGAGTGATTGGAAATTGGTTCGAGTGATGCCTAAGAGGTGGCTAATAAAGTATTCCTAACATCTGGACTTTCTCAAAACGAACGTTAGGAGATTAAGCCTGGTGCAGTGCTGGCCATTTTCATTTATGGATGCGGGTGTTGATGTGATTTTCTACCCCTTTAGTCTTTGTTATTACATCTATCCATCAATGCCCGACTTGACCTTCTATGTCCTTTCCTAATGACGTTCAACCTTGCCCTGTTGTTTTTCTCCTTATCGGGTTCTACTCGAGTACTTCTTTTTCGCGAACCTTATTTCCTCATAGAATGAGTTTTCAAACCTCTAATGCCCAGTCGTGGAGGGATGACGGCTGGAAAATGAGGATGGAGGAAAGATGGAGGGCAATGAGGGGAAGGAAATGACGTGGAGGGAAAGTGGGACCGGATTTTAATGCATATCACAGGTTTTGGATTTTAGTTATGAGCTGCAGGAGTTAATCACTGAAATTTTGTGAAGAGCAGGGAGGAGGGACCCACTAGCTATCGAACAATACGAATCAGCGAAGGTTTTTAACAATAAGTATTATAAAGTTTGTACGGTATTCATATGTATTAAAATGACTTTATGAGGTGGGAGAAGAGCTACGAAGGTGGGGCCGGCTTATCGCATCGCAAAACTAAATGGATAGACTTGCGGGTGTGCACAATGGTAAGTCAAATGCAATGCGATATCGTAATCACAAATCAGCGATCACAACATTTAGAGTTTAGTTTTCATGCCAAATGTGTAAGGTTTGTGAACAAGGGAAAAGCCATGAAAAAGTAAATCTTGATGTTTTTCAAAGAAAAAATGAAACGGAAAGGAAAGGGCGATGGGGATTGGGTCCCACATTATATCGCATCGACGATTTTATAAGTTTTGTCATTTGATAAATAAAAAAATGTTGCAATGACAATATGTGATGAGGCATAAGGGGTCCCACCAAAGGTTTTAAATGATTTTTGTTATATATATCTGATATAATGATCAGGTTTAATATAACACGGCTATTCGTGGGTGGCGGAACTTATAGTTATAAAGTCTAAAACTTCATAATAAAAGGGTTTATGAAGTAATAAGCCCCGAAAAGTTATATATGTGGGTTTTTGAGGGGTATTAATGGGATTCAAATCATGGGAGAATATGGAAGAATGGAGGGGGGGATAGAGGGTGAATGAAATGAAATGAAACGAGGGAAAAAATGTATTTTGATCACCATCACACCTTACCAGCAACACTTTCTTCCCTCTACCTAACGGAAAGGAAAATTGATTCCTTTGAAGATCTTTACAGTCAGGAGTTCCCTTTATTTCTCTGAAAATAAATTATAGCCATGAAATATTAATTTTAGTATGAAAAATACAATAAATGATCAGTCACCTTGTGAGCAAAGCACTTCCCGACATTCAAGAGTGTGTTGGTCAATTGGAAGAAAAATTCTTATTGTTCTGGAATCTCCACATGGCTAGTGCCTTCTAGAAGAGTCCATATGTGTCAAAATTCGAATCCATGTATCCATATAACACCTCTGAGCTTGGGAACATGTCTTTCTGATTATTAGAAATTCACTGATTGAGAAACTACCTTCAGTGGTTCTATAAATTGAGCATAGATCCTAGTGCTTGAGAAGGAAGAAATAGGGTAAAGAAATGTTGTTGAATTCTCAATTGAGTGTGATTAGAGTAATATGCTGCTAGTGGGATATTTATTTTGATGAGGTTGGGATGGTGATGGAGCTGGTGTCAACAAATCAATCGATGGTTGTAACCTCCCCCTTTTATCCATTAATAAATATTGTTGTTCATTTTCCCACATATGTTTCTGTATATGTTTCTATATTTCATACCATGGATTCTTAGCTGATGTATATGTTTCATGTTTCATTGATTTAACTGATTAAGATAAATAGGCATCTGTATATTGCAATCTCTTTTCTATTTAGGGTTTATACTTGCAGGAACTAGTCTGGCGATCAAAGTTGGATTGTAAGCTACAACAATAGCGACATAAGGAGAATAGGAAGTGCTTGGATCACAAGTAATTTTCTCCATATTTATGTGTGTCTATTTACTCTTAGGAAAAATTTCTACAAAGTCTTTGATATGTTGTTCTAAATGCATAGCACCACATTTAGGGAATGTGTTTTATCCGTAATCCATAATTCCTCATAACAAATTGGCGACTCCATTGGGGAATTCCCCTTCATCCTTGGTGTGTTTCTTCCTCTGCTTATCCACCTAATAGAATCTACTGTCAATTATTAGACTTTCGAAACAAAGAATTTCATTAGAAGTGTGTTTAGTAGCTTGAATTTTGTTCTCTAATGCACCCAACTCACTGTTGGTCAAGACACAGTGCTTTGCATAGCATTGTCTCCCACTCAAGGGTGATTTGCAATGCATTGTCTCCCCTTAGAGACTGTGTTGCCCCCTAAGCCAACCAAATTCCCTTTTAATTTTTCATTGCCATCACTTTCAGCCTTTTGTTTGCTATGTTTTCAATTGTCTGATGCCTCATAGAGAACAATGAATTTGCCTGAATTTTCCTCCTTTGAAAAGCAAGTTTGTTCAATGTCTGTTTAAGTGTTTTTCTTTATCATTGACAAATAAAATTCAAAGTATTTTATTTCTGCATTAGATCCATTTGTTTTTGTAAATAATATTTTCGTTAACTTCTTCGTTTCCTGTAGGAAAAATTGTAGTTATATTCTTCATTTTTCCTAAAAGAGAAAGTTGTTAAATTCATTGTTTCTCAAAGAAGAAAGAATTTGTTTTTGTTGATTTGATGCATATAGTTTCATTTTTGAATTCAAATTAAGGGATTGAAAAGAAAAACCGGCATTTTCATGTAGTGGATTGTGTGTTTTGCATAGGAACAAACTAGGAAAGTTGCATATTAGTTTGTGCTCTTTGTTGTTTGCTCTAAAAACTGATTGCTCTTTCCCTTTAGTAGCTAAGATTTTCATTGAAAAATCTAAAAGTGAAAATTTTTCTTATCATTTTAGTTTTAATTTTAGGAATTTCCATCACATCATCACAGTTAACCTTGAAAGACAAATTGATAAACAAGATCAACTTAAAATTTACAAAAATTTACCAAAAAACCATTGGAACCATAACAATAACATTTAGAAGGTCTAGGCTAGAGACATGTTCTCGCGTCATAAAACATAGTAGCTATCATTAATTTTCTATGATACATTCCAAGTGTGATACCTCACTCCATTTACATAATTATATCATAGCTCATCCACGTACCTTCAGATATATCAGGTGGTGTTATAGTACGAAAAGTATAAAGCAGTGCTCTCACTGTGCGATTTCACATTAGACAGTGCTAATACAGACTTGGGCCTCCACATACCTTTAGGTATATTTGGGAGGAAAAATTTAGGTTTCTATCCATCCATAATGAACCAAGTTGGCTGCCTTGTAAATTGTGAAATACTGAACACAACATTCTGGGAGATTCCCTGCCCGTACTTCTTGGTTCGCCAGGAGGTATTTTGCAGTTCACAGTTTCTTGGTAAAACTTTTTCCCAACATTACCCTTTTACTTTTTTTATTTGTTTTTGGTCATAAAATAAATCAGTCATCATGGAAGAAGAAAATCCCTTTCCTCATTGTTCCCTTAGAATTGCATTGAAACCATATCCAATCAGTGAGACCATACCTCTCGAACCCGATGTTATTCAACTAGAAGTTGATCCAGATCCTGTCTTTTTTTTTCCAAAACATCTGCATCCCGAAGTCAAACGACTAGAATTTGTTCCTGTATCAGTCGCCCCACAATCGATTGTAGCCATTGAGTCTCAAATATCGCACAATAAACCTCCTAAAATATACTTTGGTCCTGACGGCAAAATCCTTCCACCTGGTTTAATTTCGATTGAAGAAATCCCACAAGACGAAACACCTTTAACTCCAACCCATTTTGGGGAGGATATTTACCTATACGAGTATTTTCCTCAATCACCATCCTCTGCTTTTTTTTTATCCTGTTCCTATTCAAATTCCCATCGATTTAAAAGGGTATACATTTGGTCAAGTAACCATGCCTAAACCAACATCTTCGGTTGGACCATCTATTCCGATTACATGAAAACCTGTGCTCGGTACCCCGTTGATGTTCACAACTTCACCAGAGTCATATTTACATGGTGGCCCTATGGTCCCATCAGGTTATAAATCTTTACCTGAAATTTTCTCTGGTGCATCTTCAAACCCATGGACTTCACCATTGTCATCGTCTATTATTCTAATTGGTAAACCTATAGTGAGTACTGAACAGATTGATTCTTTATATCAGGGCATTATCAAGTTATTATATCTTGGTCTATTCCATCCAGTACCATATCAACTGGAGTCCCTGCATTTGGAGAACAATATTTTCCGTCTTATTATACTCCTCATGCTAGGGGGAATCCTATGTTCACCCACTTTGACAGTACTCCGTCATTTTTTGGTCAACCTAATGTCAAATTGAATGTTTGTCAATGGCAGCCCACTTTGCCTACCTAACCAGAAACATTTGTACACTCATATCAACCAATTCAACCTGTTGCACCCACATCAGTTCCACTTGTTAATACATCTTTACCCCTATTACAGACTCAAAATTTTGTACAAAAACTATTTCAGGTGGGTCCTTCAACTCAATACCCTTCATGTATTGGGCCCTCAGACTCCAACTTCTTTAGCTAATTTAAAACAACAACCTGTACCTGAAATTATTTATTCACAACTGGATTATCATATTATAGGATGTCACAACCACAACCAGGTTATACCTTTCCTCAATTGAATCCAAATTATTCTAATTTCGGTTACAACATTGATGGACAGACCCCTTGGCAACCATAGATGCAAACACCACAACCTTCATTTCAACAAGTATCGTACCCAGGTTTTGGTCAACATAATCCTCAATAGTTTTCTTATCAAAACAACTCCTATATGGGTTACTAGCAAAAAACTCATTATGTCGATGCTCAAAGGTCTATTTCCCAGGAAATTCCCTCATACCCTGGCCATGCTCAACCTGACCTCAATCGACAGTTGCCCTTTGTTGCAACTTTAGAGCTACCAAATTTAAATAATCTCACCAACAATCCAATCAAATGTGCTCCTTGGTAGCCGGTGATACCTCATAAATTACCCTCAGATATTCCTAAGTTCAATGGAAACCCTGGGGAAGATCTGTCGACTCATGTTATGACTTATCATTTGTGGTGTTCATGAAACTCCCTGAATGATGACTTTGTTTGACTATGTCTTTTCTAGCATATGCTTACTATTCCGACTGCAAAATGGTACATTGAGTTACCTAGAGCTTCTTTTGATAGTTTCACTACCCTAGCTATTGCCTTTTTGACTCACTTTTAGTTACCTATACGATATGAAACTGGAACGAAACTATTGACTAATTTTAAACGGACTAATTCTACTCACATTTTTATCAAATTCATGAGTGTCGTCATCATTGTAGAATGGTTAAGACATTTGTTCCTGATCAAATCCTTACTGAGTGGCTCATTAAGTCCCTGTTACCATCTATAACTGAGGATGTGGCTAAGGGTGGCATTGTTACTAAAGGGCAGGTTATTTCTTGTGCCCAATATTTAGACTTGATTTATACTCAGTCTAGCATGCTCTATGAGAAAATTCCTAATGCACAGAGATCTAATTTTACTATTCTTCCTCCATTAAAGGAATCTAATGCTGGAGACGGTATGATTGATATTGTACACACACATCATACTATTGAATCTGATCTTGCGACTTCTTTTGAAATCAATTCCATGTAATTTGACAAAGGAAAAAGAGACAAGCAATCCAGAAGTGAGAAAAAAGGGAAATCAAAGAAGAAGCATACTTCTAACTCGTAGGAAAGATCATTTGATAAATCATTTGGAAATAGGAAACCTTGTTATCCATTCATAATCTGTAACAAGGAACACTTTGTTCTGGATTGTCCTCACCGCGTTGAAGTCTCAAAAACGGTTAAAAATTCACATGCTTCAGCTGTGTTGACAAATCTATATCCAAATCTAGACACAAATTTGGTTGCTTCAGATCCAGCTTTTAGTTCCCAAGTGCTTATTCTATCTGTCACAAAACCATCGATAGATGTTTTGGTGTCAATGGGTAATAAATATTATGGTATTCAGGCCACTGATCAACCTACTACCTCGACCACGAATCCATCTACGAAATCAGTACCACCACCTGCTATTTCTGAATTGACAATCAAGCCACCGAAGGGAGTTGTTCGTAAATCGACATATAATCCTCGAGCAAGAGTTGCTCAAAATTATAATATAGTTGAATATTTGGCTCAATCCCTTTCAGCTATGTCAGCTCTTTAGGTATTACAAAATTGTCCCTCCCAAAAACAGGCTTTATTGTCAGCTATTGGTGGAATTGATCCGACTGATTCTAATCTCGTATTATTTAATAATATGGGCTATGTGATGCAATTACCAGCAGAATTGACATTCTCCATCCAAGTAAATGTTCTCAATAACCTTGTTCATCGTACTATTATTGATGAGGGAGAATTTACGTGAATTATGTCTCTAAACTGTTGGAAGTCACTTGGCTCGTCACACTTATCTCAATCATCACGACAGAAATTGGGTTTCCAACATCGTTCCTGTCATGAAAAAACAATGAACCATCAAAGTGTGCATCGAATATCAGGATGTCAATATTTCTTCTCCAAAAGACAACTATCCTACTCCCTTTATTGACCAGATTATTGATGATTGTGCAGGATGCGAAATATTTTCATGCATTGATGTATTTTCTAGCTACAATAAAATTAATATCTTCTCAGAGGATCAATATAAGACATCATTCATCTCTCCCTGGGGCACATTCACTTATAGGAAACTACCGTTTGGTTTAAAGAATGTTGGAGAAACTTTTCAGAGAGAAATGGATTATGCTTTCAATGACATCAAGCACATTGTTCAACCCTATCTAGAAAATTTACCTGTAAATTCAAAAAATTAGATTTCTCACCTGATGCATTTGAGTGCCATCTTCTTACACTGTTGACACCACGAAATACGCCTCAATCCACATAAATGTGTGTTTTTTTTTGCTTCTGGTCATTTTCTTTGATTCGTCATTTCAAAAGAAGGAATTCAAATAAACCCATTGAAAGTCCAGACCGTTCTTGATCTTCCTGCACCATCAAATTTACTTCAGTTACAAAAAATTCAAGGAAAGGCTAACTTCCTAAGGAGGTTCATACCCAACAATGCCGAAATGGCTAAAGAATTTACTCAGTTCTTGAAAAAGGGGATTCCCTTCTATTGGGACAAAGTTTCACAAGCTTCTTTTGATGTTGTCAATGATACTCTTGTCTAGGCGTCATCAATGTATCCCCCCAATTATCAGAGTGATTATTTCTTATATATCGCCACGACTAATATGACCATCACTATGGTATTGGTCCAAGCATAAAATGGGATAGAACATCCAATCTATTATTTAATTCATAATCTCAATGATATGGAGGTAAAGTATTCATATGTAGAAAAACTTGCCTTGGCAGTTGTTCAAGCTATCTAAATATTTCACCACTATATCTTGTTTTGGAAGACCATTGTCATTTTGGATTGCAACCCCATGACTTACATCTTATCACGTCAATTTCTGGGGGGCAAGTATTCAAAATGTATTGTCATTTTTCAGGAATCTGATTTGGAATTCCATAAATCCAAGTCGAAGAAGTCTTTAGTTTTGGCTAAGCTTCTCTGTGACCTTCCCTCTGATAGTACTGCTACTACATCGAAACCATCTATTCGTGACGAGTCTTTATTTCTGAACGGATCATCTGATCCTTGGTATGGGGATTTTATCAATTATCACTAGACCCATACTTTTTCTCCTGATACCTCTCACTCTAACCAGCGACGTATTCGATACCAAGCCAAATATTATCTGATCGTCGACAATACACTTTATCATCCTGGTGTTGATACAATTTTAAGAAGGTGCCTCACTCATGAGGAGGCCGGAAAGCTTTAAAATTATTGTCATGCTAGGGCTTTTGGTGGGCACTTGTCTGGATACGCTACTGCGCAGAAGATACTCCACGCCGGTTAGTTTTGGCCTACCATATTTCACAACTACATCCTCGCGGTGAGAATTTTTCATGCATTCCAGATATTTCATCGTAAAATCCACAAACTACCAACGCCAATGCATCCTGTTGTCTTTTTGGGACCATTTTTGAAATGGGGCATTCACTTCATGACCTGTAACCCTCGTTCCTCTAGGGAGTATCGTTATATTATTGTCGCAGTAGACTATTTTACCAAGTGTGTCGAAGAAATTCCTACATTCAACAACATAGGATAAACAACTGCATCGTTTTTCTTTAATCATGTCATTTCACGGTCTGGGGTCCCACAGGCTATAGTCATAGATCATGAGAAAAATTTTCACAACCATATGATGATTGAATTGACTGCCAAGTTAGGATTGTCACATGATAATTCTACTCCTTATTATCCACAGTCAAATGGACAAGTTGAAGCTATCAACAAGATTATTAAACGTATTCTTCAACAAATGATAGGAGTTCATAAAATAAATTGGAATTTGATCATGTACTTAGCCTTGTGGGTGTACTAAACCTCAGTGAGAAACGTAACCGGATTTACTCCTTTTCAATTGGTGTATGGTCTGGAAGCTATCTTGCAAATCCAATGTGAAATAATATTGTTGAAACTCGCAATCAACTTGTTACCTGACACCTCAGATGAAGAAGCGCGTCTTTCTAACCTCATCCATCTTGATGAAATGCGTCGTGAAGCCCAATCGGCCAATGAAGCACATAAGAGACATATAAAGGCGCAATATGACAAAAATGTCCAGCCTCGCATTTTCTTAGAGGGTGACTTGGTATTTCTTTATGATCAAGAATCTAATGTAATAGGTACACGGAAATTTGAGCCATTATGGCATGACCCCTATAGTCAAAAGAGTTCTTGCTAAGGGTGCCTACGAGTTGGTGGATTGCGATGGAATTCCGTTGGCACAACCCCGAAATGTGTTGTATCTGAAACGTTACTATGCTTAATCATGAGTGTAGTAATTTTTTGTATTATATTGTATATATATATCGTGTTGATTTTCATTCACTGTCTTAGTTTGTTTTTTAGAGTTTTCTTAAAGTTATTAATCTACTTTAAGTTTCATCATAGATGTTTGAATATTTGGAACCATTTGTTGGATATGCTAATGGTGCTAGTCGTAGTACACAGAATCTATCCACTGCAACATGGGCCATTTTCACTCCGAACGAAGAGTTAGTGAGTTTTCAAGGGATTTTTATTAGTAGATCAACAAACAATATCGCTGAGTATAGTGCATTGATCAAAATTCTCTCTGATGGAATTTTATTTGGTATTAACTGCATCATCATAAGCTTAGACTTAAAACTTGTGGTATTACAACTTACTAGCATTTATACTGTTAGAAATCCAACACTGCATCGTTTGTTCCTAAGATTTCGACTTTTGAAATGACGCTTTTATTTTATTCAATATAAACACATTTCTAGAAACTTGAACACATTGACTAATTATTTAGCTAATCATGTTATAGACAGACATTTTCAACACATATAAAGATACATTCACATAATTGAATAGGATTGCGCAATAAACATAGGAAAACATTGAAATCAAATAGATAGATAGTTATAGGTTTTTACAAAAAATTATGCCCAAGACACATTGGTAATTTGACCTTAAAATGTATCCAACATGTCAAAAGTAAACTAGTGATGCTCATGGTAACATGCTATCAATCTAGATATCCTACGTAGTAACCGCATCCAGTGGTTAGGAATGCCTATAGTGTGGTGCTGAAGTCACATGGGTAACTCTTCGATGTGGCAATCCAAAATACTGAAGGTCATCCCCTCTATGTGTTTCCGAAGCTCATACAGAGTCTCAAGCATGTCTACATCCTCAAGGACTGCTCTCCCGATAGCCCTCTCCGCTGTCTCATCTGCTCCATGCTCCAGTTCCTCTACTGGTTTAACTCGACCAACATCTGTGTTACATTAAAACTTTAGTTTAGTCTTGGGAAAACATCAAAATATGAAAAAATTGTATAAAAATTAGAAAAAACAAACAAAATGGTCAAAAAATTCTTACCTATTGCACCCCACTCAACGCCTTCTGGTAAAGCTAAGTATGGATCTCCTCAAAAATCGATGCCTGCATATGCATACTCATCGATGGCGATAACCTGTTTCCTAAACTAGGCAAAGAATTCATTCGAGAACATAATGGACATTTGGCATGCATGCCTAACCATTAGTTCTACCCATCTCTGCATCCTTAGATCCCTAGGGTTAGACACACCTAGTGTCACATGCTGAGGCTGCATCAGTGGAATCTTCTCTAAGGCAAATGAAATGAGAATAGAACCATAACTAATTTTTTTCTTCCTTCCTCCCTTTGCCTTGTTCAGTTGTTCTTTTATTTGAGAAAGTACAACTTCATACCAGTTGAATATTGTTGGCTCCATGCACTCTAACGCATACTGCATATAAGATCTATTCGCTACATGTAGTGTAACAGTGCCGGAAAGCTTTGCGATCGTGAATCGAATGGTTCTCAAAGTAAAATCATGAACGTCACGAATGTTTATTTTCCCATCCTTGCTTGGCTCTGCCCCTAGATAGCAATATTGCAAAACATAGTCTTTCACTATCTCTCCTCTGAGAGCTATCCTTGAGAGAGAAATAGGCAAGCCTCTTCTCGACAAGTTTGTTAGAAAATATACATCCTCCACTGTAATAGGAACCACTTTGTTCCTAATGTGAATTTTCTCAATCGTTGTTTCCCATGCTCGAACTAAGAACTCCAAGAGTTCGATTTTTTGGCTCATCCCTGACAAGCGGAAGTACTTTAATAACCCACAATCTCTTAGGGCTCTTACTATACCCGGATCATTTAGGGCAATCATATTTTGTTCTTCATGCTCTGTTTCTCTCCAAGTAATTGTCATTATGGTCTAATGAATTCGTGAAAAATAATCATAAGACTCATTAAAATCCTTTTCATGCAAAAATTTAGGAAAATTTTTGGTACAATGGAAGAATAAAAAATGTCAATTGCACCCAATGCAGTCTTGAACAATAAACAGTGCATTGCATATGCACCTAGGCTTCATTTTAGGTTCTCCGCAATGCATTTTTCGATGCTGAAGGGTGAGTTGCCCTCTTTTGGAAAAGAATTTACCCTGAGGGGTCCAAATACCTAAAAAGTTGCAGTGAAATGAAATGAAATGACTACTGAATGAAAGAGAGGGTTTAAGGCACCAACCTTGTTATGCGGATAAATCTTTCTTGCAGCCAAGAACGATCTCCCTAGTATCCTAAAGATATCTAGAAACAAACAACCAAATGCAAACTATTTTCTCTAGATCATTTATGATTCAAAATTAGTAATAACAAAGTATGAGGACATGCCCCTACCTGAAGTCCAATGCTTGCCAAAATATTCTATCCAGTTGCTCCAAAAGAGGTCACTTTAGCATGTGAAACCTACAATCAAAGATCGATAAATGGATTAAAAGCACCAATTCTTTCTCTTATAAACAAAATTATTTGAAAAGAAGATGATTTATTTGAGAAGTCAAATTCATATGATGATCAATTACTCATTCAAAATGAAATCCTTTACCAAATAGCTCAAAAACTACAAATCATTTAACAAACTATTTTAAAAAAGAAAGCCTTATTGAAAACTCCTAGAAACATAAAATTCAAAACTGAAGGAAAACACTAATATTGAATTCTATCTAGAGAGTTTTTAGGATCTTACGCTTAGTTTGTGATCGAACCAAGAATAATTTCTACTTATCTCAGCACAAATCAAAACATCCAAAAAATGGTTTAAAGTGAAATTTAGGTCTTATCAAGCTTAAGACTCTTCTAAATTTCCAAATGAAAATAAAATTCAATTTTCATCAAAGCAAGGTTTGTACCAAGTTCAAAGGCTTAGTAAAAAAAAACAGAATACCAATAATCTAAGGTATACGAAGGTTTCTAATATAGAGAAGCAAGAAATCAGGGAAAATGTTCACTCATAAAATTAAAATTAGATGAAAAACCACTCATACACAAGAATTACTAAAAGGAATTCACACATAAGACTTTGACAGTACAGACAAGTTGGGGCAAACATAGAGAATCTGTAATCTGACTCTTGAAAAGAGAATTCTCAATTTTTCTAAAATTTTCCACAAGTCCGTAGGTTTCAATAGAGAATAATGTAGTACCACACTATTCTAAACTAAAAACTACGGAGGCTACCACAGTGTATTCAAACAAAAACTGTGGAGGCCAAGAAAAATACAGAAAAAAAAAATTCAGATTTACTTTTCAGAGATTCTGGTAAGTTATTTACCCAACCCAGTTTTAGACTAATCAAAATTGAAAAATCAAACTGAAAAATAAAGAGGAAAACTAAGTTCTCTTCCTTAGTGGAGTCGCCATTTGGTTCAAATCCCTTCATAAGAGGAATCCATTCCCCTCTTCATGGAACATAAACTACCTCCATTTCCCTATAAATTGAGCTCATGTTTCAGTCTCAAGGGTAGATGGTAGCCTGTAAATGGTAGAGAAGAGATGTTATTATTGCTGGAGAAATTCTTAAGAGAGCATACTCTCTATACTAACCATTTTTTATACGAGAATGATCACACACTCATGTCCATAACTTCATGCTAGTTCAGAGAGAAGAAGGCTTGTCAATCTGAGAGAGGACGATTGTTCAAGACCTCGGAAGAACCTATATAACATCAAGGCAAAAGGTTGTAAGGTTACTTCTTATTATACAAGCTAATACAAATGGACTACATTTTCTCATTGAATTGTTCATGTATCTATTTAAGAATTTCAATTCTTAGATTCCTTGATCACTGAAATAGATTAATGTTTTCTCAATTATTATATCTTGCAGGTGCTTTTAATCCCTTTATCTGTCTCTGATTCCAGGTTTCACATGCTGAAGTGACCTCTTTTGGAGCAACTGGATAGAATATTTCAACAAACATTGGACTTTAGGTAGGGGCATGTCCTCGTACTTTGTTATTAATAATTCTGAATCACAAATGATCTAGAGAAAATGGTTTTCATTTGGTTGTTTGTTTCTAAATATCCTTAGGATACTAGGGAGATTGTTCTTGTTTGCAAGAAGGATTTATCTGCATAACAAACCTGGAACAAACGTCGATTAAAACCGTACGCAGATTTGATCGCAATCAACGGCTGAAGTTTGAGGGAAAAAACAGGTTCAGACCTCCAAAATGCAAATGGTAACTTTCAAATAGTAAAAATGAATAGTAAAACTATTTTAATTAGTCATTTTATTATTTTCAAATAATATTTATTGTTGTCATTATGGTTTTATTCTATTTTTATCATAAAACAAGTATTTTTAATCCATTTTATGTTGTTCTGAACAAGTTTTACAACTGATGAGTAGATTAGTCATGCAGATTTATTTCAAGAATGATTTGACCACAAAGCATACTTTTATCCTTATTTTTCAAGATTTGATAAAAGTGAAAGAGGATTTGAAGTGCACTTTTATCTCTTTTTCGAGCTTTGATAACAACAAAAAAGGAACCCCTGGAGTCTTCTTCTAGCTCTTTTCAGGCTCCGACAATGTGAAAAGATTACCAAGCACTTGTCTTTTCGAGCTCGTTAAAGTAAATGAATTGATATATAATGAGTATAAGTTTAACCCTTTTCTAGACTGAGATATATTATTTACGAAAAAGGAATGCCTTAATCGAACATGGCTAGGAGGTTCTCTCAGATATCATTTTACAATTTTTCAGATTTGAGCGACAACTTTACGAAAAAGTACTTATGGAGTTTTCTTTCGTCCTATTTTTCAAACTCTCTAAATATGAAAAAGGACCGGGCTGTCAATATTGTTAGGCTCGTTAAAACATAAAATAGCGACGAAATTGTTGATCATGGCAAGGATCGACTTTCATTCACTGCTAGACTCATTAAATTATTAAATAATGATACATTATTCGCCTGAAGTTTGAATTATAGATCAAGCATATGTTATCCTCCTCAAGCTTGTTAAAAAATAAAGAGGTACTGGTCAACAAATAACCAGGGAAAATTTGGGAAAGTGAACAGAACTTTTACGGTAGTAGGTCACTCTTGAACATGACACTTCACTCCATCATCGTGACTGTTTCAGTTGGGTAATCTTCTTGACGGTTCATTCATACTTATGGTTCATCGTACCTTCACTTTGGTTTTGGGTCAATGCTTCTAACTCATCTCAGTGTTGCTGATATGTTCAAGAGAATTCATCTGGTGAATACTCATCCTTCTGCAATACTCATAAACCTTCATTCTTATGAAAATCATCCCTGAACATTGCTCTATCAAGTCACATTTTGTCTCTGAAATCATCAACTCTCGTTTCGCAATAAATTGACTTCCTGTCAACACAAAATCATCATCCAGGAAGTTCACTTAAAAACATCATCTTCAAGTACCATGAGGCTTGTTACAACATCGACAAGATCCTCGCTTTCGGACTTTTGACCGAGAGATTTTGTTTGGCGTTAGATATCAAATCAACTGTTCATGCCTTACGAAATGTGCTGCAGTACCTTGAGGTCCATTAACATCATTGGTGGTTCTCTCACATTTGTTAACAACTCACATCATTAGCTGGTAATCAAACAATGTCTTACCATGTTCGACTACAAATCATATATTTGCATGGCTAGACTTGTACCCGAATAATCGAGTGAACGAGATTAGAAGACCCCAGATCTAGTTTCAGCCATCTGAGCTGCAATTTCAGGATTGTTGTACACATCATCTGTATGGTGACCTTATATACAGATCATCATCCAAACATGGGCCTATATCTGTAGGTATGTCTGTATTGGGCAACATTCCAATGTAGATGACTTTCTGCACTATGTACATGTTATTAGATAGTTTATGTGCTCAGCATGGGAATGCCTTCCCCCAACAATTCGTGATCAAGAGGATATATCATGATGTAATGTATTGTAAGATTGATGCAAGTCGCCACTCCGCTTCATTTCCAGCCCATCATAGTGTAAAGCATCTCATTCAAAAAATATTGTTATTATTATTCTGACTTTATGCTTTAGGGGGCAATTTTTAGAGGTCAATTTGGGCACCATTCCCAATGACCTGGTTAAACTGGACATCACCCCAGAACCAATGAAATAGGGTCTATGATCCCTTATCATTTTAATTGCTACATGCTCTAAGACAAAGAGCAAGAAAAAATCATCCATGACTTCCATTGCAAGGTTTCCAAGATTTGAAGTACATGTTATATCACCTATGAGCTCACCAATGCAGCCTCTTAAGGGACTAACTGCTTTGCATATGCAGTTACCTCCATTCAAGGATGCTCTGCAAAGCACTTCCCGACTTTCAAGAGTGTGTTGGTCAATTGGGAGCGAAATTCTCATTGTTCCGGAATCTCCACATGGCTAGTGCCTTCTAGAAGAGTCCATATGTGTCCAAATTCGAATCCATATGTCCATCTAACACTTCTAAGCTTGGCAACATGTCTTTCCTATTATTAGAAAGTCATTGATTGAGAAACTACCTTCAACTGTTCTATAAATTTAGCAAATATCCTAGTGGTTGAGAAGGAAGAAATAGGGTAAAGAAATGCTCTTGAATTCTCAATTGAGTGTGATTAGAGTGATATGCTGCTAGTGAGATGTTTATTGTGATGAGGCTGGGATGATGCTCGAGCTTGTGACATCAAATCAATCGCTGGTTGTAACCTTCCCCTTCTATCTATTAATAAAGATTGTTGTTCATTTTCCACATATGTATTTGTATATGTTTATATCTTTCATATCATGGATTCTTAGCTGATGTATATGTTTCATGTTTCATTGATTTAACTGATTAAGATAAATAGGCATCTGTATATTGCAATCTCTTTGCTGTTTAGTGTTTATACTTGCAGGAACTAGTGTGGTGATCAAAGTTGGATTGGAAGCTGCAGCAAGAGCGACACAAGGAGAATAGTAAGCACTTGGATCACAAGTAAGTTTCTCCATCTTTTTGTGTGTCTATTTACTCTCAGGAAAAGTGTCTACAAAGTCTTTGATTTTTTATTCTAAATGGATAGCACCACATTTAGGGAATGTGTTTTATCCATAATCCATAGTTCGGCATAACATTGTTTTAAACTGTATTTTAGAAAAATGTTATTTCCTCTATAAGTTTCATTTTGGCAAGTTAGATTATATAGTCTATAAGTTTCATTTTGACAAATTGAACTATATATGTTTTCTAAAAATATTTTTTACCCACTAAATGTAGATAAATTGGTTTACATGGGATTTGATCCCCAAATCACAAATTCAAATCTCATGTAGATTGACTATAAAAACTACTTTGCAAAAATTAAATTTAAAAAATCATCCAAATTTGATATCCTAATTCCTAAAGGCATTTAATGCTTGACATCCCAAACTTGATATCCATATTCCTAAAGGCATTTAATGCTTAACATCCCAACATTCAATTATTGATTTGTCTGGCTCAACCTAAACACACAACCCAAAAAAAATTGATTCTTTATTATTTTCTCTTTTTCACATAATTTGAACGTATAAATCAAGAGGGTTATTGATTTGCCTGGCTCAACCTAAACACACAATCCAAAAAAAATTGATTCTTTATTGTTTTCTCTTTTTCACATAATTTGAACTTATAAATCAATAGGGTAATCTTTGAATATCTCCTCCTCCATGGTTTAGAATTCCAAGTCTGTTTATCTGGTCCATCGGTGGAATTTTGGTACAATAATAGAATTCCAAGTCGGCTTATCCAGTCCATCGGTGGCATTTCGGTACAACAAGGAATCAGTAGAAAGGCCCTCCCACGAAGAAAATGAGCTTTGGTATTGTCAAATAAATAGTTTGCAGTGGGCAACACCAACCAAAGTACACACTGAAAAGAAAGTAGTTTGTTGTACAGCCATTAATACTAAGTTATATCACCGAGTTATATCACTGGCCACTTATATGACTATAACTTTCAGGAGTTGTCTACCCAGGCAACGAAATAGCCCGGACGACAGTTTTTTGCCGGAATCCGGGCAACTAAAATTCAAGAAATCAGGTAGTTGGAGTGTTTGGAATCCATTTTTGATAGCAGAAATGGATTCAACACTACCAAAAACCCTTAGGGCACTCAAAATACTAAAGTTTAACAACTGAAAATATGATTCTGATAAAATCTTTGCCAAATCCGAGCAAAAGTTGCCTGAAGACTACGGCTGGCAATGTCTAGGCAAGGTAACGAGACAAGTATACCACCTAATTATCATAACATTAAATATTGATTCTTTATGGTTTTGTCTTTCACATCAATTGAACTGATAAATCAATATGGTAATCTTTGAATGTCTCCTCCTCCATCTTCTAGAATTCCAAGTCGGTTTAGCCGGTCCATCGGTGGCATTTTGGTACAACAATGAATCAGTAAAAAGGCCCTCCCATGAAGAAAAACAGCTTTGGTATCGTCAAATAAATAGTTTGCAGTGGGCGGTGGGCAACACCAACCAAAGTACACACTGAAAAGAAAACAGTTTTCCGTACAGCCATTAATACCGAATTATATCACCGTCCACCTATATGACTATACTGCAAGGTAACGGGACAATAATATATTGCAATTTTGCACAGGTCGAATAATCAATACGTACACCATTTTGTCTTGATGTATTGAGCTGAGTCCTTATTTTGTTTTTTTGGGAGTATCTTTTTGAGTCACAGTTGCCCCAATATATCAGCCTTGTATTGTTTATCTGATAATAGAATACAGATTTTTCATCCTAAAATAGACGAATACTAATTTTAGGCACAGACAAACACATATGGCAACAGAAACTTCGATTTCGAAGGCTATTAATTAATAACAGGATCACCCTTCTTCCATTAATGGAATGTCGGAATCCTGAAACTTATCTTCAGTTAAAACGTTTTCTATTTATTAGAAGTTTTGAAGTGTTTGGTGGCAATCTTGAAAAAAAATTAATAATTCTCAGAGGAATTTAACTAAATAAACATACCTGAAAATCTTTCAAAACATTTATCACATGAATTATTTCAAACATATATACAATTTTTATTGAAATATTGTATAACATGTAAGGCTTTAAATGTCTGTGTATATATTCCATAATATGATAATTAATATTTGTCTAGCTATAACGCATTGGGGAAATATATATCATCTACTAGATTTCGTACATGGTTAATTTCAATGGTTGACATATAATATATATCATCTACTAGATTTCGTACATGGTTAATTTCAATGGTTGACATATAATGCTACAATGCATTAATGAAATTATATCTCCACAAATATTAATAGCAATGGATATAGTGTTCACCTTTTTTAGTTCTTTCAAGTTGATTTTAAGTGTATTGATATTTGCAACAATTACTGCAATGCACTAAGGTAAGTATTAACCTTTGTGTATAAATATAAAGAAAAATAGTAATTTCATTTATAATTTTAAATAAAATTATATTTTACATATTATTATTATTTAAGGCCAGGATCAAGCTATGACATTTCCTTGTTTGTGAGACAAGAGACCCACTTCCATGTAACAATTTCATTGCTAAATCTCTGAAGGCATATATACTCTATCTCTATGATTTTGAACCTATAACCTCTTAAGAAAAAACACATACTCTTAAATATTAGACATATAATTTCTTTGTAAAATTAATTTCTTACCAATCCTATGATGCTCCTATGATGCATTCCCTGAAATTTTATATACTCCTACTGATTTTATATACTCCTATACTCCTATTGAGAATACTCTTGGTGTGATTTCTCCACTTTGAAAAAAATGGAAATTCATTCGGATGGGAGTGTACGAGATGTGGCATGTGATCAGTTTGATTGACTGAGATTTGCTCCAATGGGTAGGTTGGTAGGGGAGTAAGGATCTTGTGGCCAAGTACATATTCTGATGGATCTAGGTGGTTTAAACAGCTGTATAAAAATATATCATATATTTGGTGTGATTTTTCCCCTTTGAAAAAAATGGAAATCCATTCGGATGGGAATGTACGAGATGTGGCATGTGATCAGTTTGATTGACTGAGATTTGCTCCGATGGGTAGGTTGGTAGGGGAGTAAGGATCTTGTGGCCAAGTGCATATTCTGATGGATCTAGGGTGGTTTAAACAGCTGTATAAAAATATACAATATATAAATAACCAGACCGTAGCCTTCTAATGGTTCGGAAACATGAAAATTATATTTTTAAGCGGTTAGATATATACAAATATCTGAAATACAAATTGTGAGACTTCCAAAATTAAGTTTAAAACCAGGATAAAAAAAATAATCATATTCCCAAAACTACTTTTTAAATAAACAAAAATAACTTATTAACCAAGTATAATGATGACGCGTCTACCTTTGCAAGCATTATGTGGTTAAGAGAACCTGTACAGACATAAACATTTTTTGGCGAGATTCTTTTGTATCTGAATAAATAGACGACATAAACAGCATTCAGAAATGAATGGATGTCAAAATATTTTCCACATTTTGTCAATGTTTTTGAGAAATGATGCTCGACTCTACATATAAATTTATGTTGATTAGATGTTTAAAGGATGCTTTGCCAAATCATTTATAGTTGTTTGAACTGTGGAAGGTAAATTTGTGCCGAAAATTTCATGTACCTTACTTAGATGTTTGAAGAGTGTTATGCCTAAATATTTATAGCTGTTTGAATTTTTGGAAGATAAATGAGGTAAAAACAATAAAAAAAAATCAAATAACATTATAATTAATTATGGAATTTTGTATTTAAAATATTTTTCTTTTGTTAATTTTGATTATAATTTTTCTTTAGTTAGTAGAAATTTTCTGTAAAAATCACATGTAAAAGAATTATGGAAAAGTAATTTAAGGCGTACGGGGGCAGCAGCAAATGCCATCCTTAATAAAGAGGATTATAGGAAGAAAATGTTAGATCATTTGGAGAATAGTGGGAGCTACAAGAAACTCGTCAAAAATCCCTTAAAAAAGGTCTCAAAGGCAGTTACTGATGCTATTAAATCAAACAGCATGGTGAGCTCCTTAAGTAAGAAGTTGATTGAAAGCAACCCCCTTACTCCAAGAATCTATGGTCTTCCAAAAATCCATAAGGATGGTGCTCCCCTCAGACCTATTGTTAATACAATTGGGAGTCCGACTTACCTTCTCGCCAAGTTTTTAGCCCTTAAGCTTAAGCCCCTCGTTGGTCGTACAAAATCCTTTGTTAAGGATTCCTACTCTTTTGTCAAGGATTTGAAGGAAGTTAAGTTGGATATTGATGATAGATTTGTTAGTTTTGATGTTGTTTCACTTTACACCAATATCCCCATCAATGAGGCTGTTGACGTTATTAATCGCATTACTGATCTAGACACAGCCCATTTAGTAAAACTTTGTTTAACCTCCACTTTCTTTAGTTTTGAAGGTGAATTCTATGAGCAAACTTGCGGTGTTGCCATGGGTTCTCCGCTTTCCCCGATTGTTGCGAATCTGTTTATGGAGGACTTTGAATCTAGGGCTCTTTCCTCAGCTCTTTTCCAGCCAAAGTTATGGAAAAGGTTTGTTGATGATACTTGTGTTGTTTGGCCTCATGGTAAAGATAAGTTAGATCAATTTTTCCTTCATCTTAATAGCCAATCTAATTCCATAAAATTCACCATGGAACATGAGGTGGATGGTAGCCTTCCTTTCCTTGATGTCCTTATCTCTAGAAATGATGATGGTTCTTTCTCCCATCAAGTTTTTCGAAAGAAAACACATACTGAGCAGTATCTTCATGCTAGCTCCCACCATTTCCCTGCTCAGAAATTAGGCGTCCTTAGCACCTTAGCCACGAGGGCGCTGCGAATCTCTGATGAGTCTCACCTTGAGAAGGAAAAGATCCATTTGTTGAATGTCTTTTGTAATAATGGTTATAGTTTGTCGCAGGGCCTCAAAGCTTTCCTCAAAGCGGAGAAAGGTCCTTCTTTTAAGAATAAAAATAAAAAAGAACCGTGTGAATGGTATGGCAGTGTCAGCCTTCCGTTCATCCAGGGTACCACTGATAAGATTTCTAAAATCCTTAAAAAGCATAAGGTATCCTCTTATTTCAAGCCTCTTAATACAATTCGTAGTTCTCTAAAATCGGTTAAAGATCCGATTGACCCCAGGGATGGAAAAGGTGTCTACATCATTCCCTGTTCCTGTGGGACTCCTTACATTGGTGAGACGGGTCGGTCTATTAATCAAAGGATCTGTGAGCATGCTGCCGATATCAAGCATAGAAGATCTCGCTCGTCCGCCTTAGCTGAGCATGCAGAAAAGACTAACCATCATATTTGCATAGAAGATGCTAAGGTCATTGCTAGAATCGACCATTTCCATCATCGTAAGTTGAGAGAGGCTATTGAAATTGAAAAACGACCCGTTAATCTCAATAGAGACGACGGTTGGAATATCAGCATGTGCTGGATTCCTGCTTTATATTCTTGATTTATTTATTTATGTATTTATTTATTTATTTATTTTTATTTATATTTATTTTTATATTTATTTATTTAATTAATTAATTAATTAATTTTATTTATTTATTTATACTTTATTTATTTATTTTTATTAAAAAAAAATTTAACTTATTTATTTATTTATATTTATATTTATATTTATTTAATTAATTAATTAATTTTATTTATTTATTTTTTATACTTTATTTATTTATTTAAAATAATAATAATAATAATAATAAAATATTTCTATTTTTATTTATTAATTTGTATTTATATTTTATTTTTGTTTTTATTTATTTATTTTTTCTTATTTATTATTTATTATTTATTATTTATTTATTTATATTTATTTATATTTATATTTTATTTTATTTTATTTTGTATTTTTATTTATTTATTTATTTATTGTTCTCTATAATTGGTTTGACTCCATGTTTGACTATTGAATTGATTACATGGATAAGAATTAAATATATTTATTAATTATTAATAATAATTGATTATTATATAATTTAATAAAAAAATTTACATATAGGCACCAAGATTGGTTAAATTATTTACCATTATATTATTGAATTGGTCAATTAGATGTTTAAATATATTAAAGGTTGTAAAAATTTATTAAAATAATAATAATAAATAAAGAAATAGAAATTAATTAATCAATTAAATAAATAAATAATGGAATATTTACTTTTTCTTAGTCAAACTAGCCGTTATCCTAATGGCTAGTTGAGCCATTTCTACATCTATTTATACTTAATGTCTGGATCTGATCTCTCATAGTCCCGATGATGAACCACACTGGTTGGTTCGAAACGCGTCGACCACGTTCTTTTACATGTGATTTTTACCGAAAGAATTTCTACTAATTTATATTATGGATCACGTGTTTAGATTCCTATAATTTTCTTTCTTTAAAATTAGTTTATGAACTATTTTTTGGCTATCCGTTTATGTTTGGGTAGAAAATGGATTGATTTATCAAAAACTAGGGTATTTTTTTGTGTTAGATATGTTTGTGTATAACATAATTGGATAAAATATGAAATAATATAAAATAAATAATATTATTGTTTAATATATTTTTGGTACATGAATTTTTTTATTAATGTGATAAAAAAAAATCAATATTGTATGGGCTTTCCATAGAATATATGTTATATAATATATATGACATAATTCAATTTATAATTTTGGAACAAATTGATGTATTGATTTCAAATTTTCTATCAATGTGATAAAAAAAGAAATCAACATTGTATAGGCTTTAGATTGAGAGAATATATGTTATGTAATATATGACATAATTTAATTTATAATTTTGGAACAAATTGATGCATTGATTTAAGTGTGTATAGGCAGGTATATTCTTTCCAATAAATCCAAAAAAGATAAATAGTGCTGTATAGAAATGTGCAAGATATTATTAGGGGAGGATGAATAATATTTATGCTTCCCTTTATTGGTATCCCTTCTTTAGGACCTGACTTGAAAATCCTCTCATACTTTTAATTAGAGGTTCTATACACTACCATCAAGGTAGGTCATAGAATTGGTCATTCACGAGGTTTATCTTAGAGGCATGCAACAAGGAGACATCCTTATTCCTCAATGACCTTTAATCTCTAGACATGGGATAAAAAAACCTTGAGTTAACTTGGTCTCAATAGTTGCATCATTTACATCAAGAAATTTTGGTGTTTCGAGGGCATATATGAACATGGTACCCTTGGTACTTACTAAAAGCAACTCTTAAATGAGTTGGATAAGCATGCCACCCTTGATATTGATTATCAATTTTTTTAGCAAATATTGAAGGATGATTGATTAATCATATCAAAAAAACACTTGATTTAATTTGTGCATTTTAATTCATATACTTCTAAAATGTTGAAATGTTTGGTAGATTAATTTATTGAACACATAGATTATTTTATATAATAAATAAGAAAAATAAAATAGTTCATTTAACCTCACTTAAGTATAAATATATTTTAGAATGTGCATAAACTAGAAAAAATAACTTTTAATTCCTAGAAATAAAGAATTAAAGTTCAGAAAAAAGTGTATGAAAAAAAATGATGACAATAATTTTTTCTTATGGTTGAGTAGCAAGTTAAGTAATCAGTGTGCTTCTCCTCTTCTTCTCTATTGTGAGCTCTTAAAAAGAGTTAATAAATAGATAAAATAGTGATTACACGTGCAACTATTCAAATAAGAAACATGGAGGAGATCCACATAACATCGAAGAAAGAAATTAAGAAATGTGGTAATTTCGTGAGGATAAATCAATATTTTTATATTTTTAAAGGAATTACATGTCTATTTATGCATATGAGTGACAGATGGGTAGATGAATAATCTATAATTAGTATTTTATTAAAATTAAATTTATGGATAGGATGAACTCGTGGCTTGGGTACAAAGTTTGTAAATAAAGGCCTGGATTAGAGGGAACATACATACTTTTTCCATAGGGACTTCATTCAAGGAATCTATGAGATAACACACTCATCCATGGGATATTAAAGAATATCCTTAATTTCATTAGATATTGAAAAATACCTCCAAAAATAATTTTGTTAAAACCCTCTAGACACATCTATAAACTTAAAAATCCTACATTTTTACTATATATTGTAGGTATTATTTTTTTTCATGGCATTTTAATACCCTTTTTTATTTCTACTTGTAGCACTTAAACATGAAAATTTATTTTAAGCTCACAAATCACAAAAATAACCAAAACATTAATCAAAATAACAGTTAGAGAGAAAAAATAGTTAGGGCATAGAAACTATGACAATCAACTTTGGTAAGGATTGATTCTATGGATGATAAGGGATTGTTAAGCCCTATATAAGCCTCAAATTAACTAGAGAAACCATTATTAAACTATATATATTGACTTATTACAATTTTATTGTTATATTGCTATGTGTGCTAGAACATTTCATCGTACCATTTCATCAGAATTGCACTTTTGTCTACAACTTTATATATAGTGTTATCAGCCCAAAAATTTTCAAAACATCATTGTGTCAAGTTTTTTTGATCATGGTCTAAATAGTTTTGAAAGTCATTTTAGCATGGTTAAAGGTATGTCATAGTTTTATAGGTTTAATGTTCACCATCAAAATTCAAATAAGGTCTTTTTAGGTCCATTCCATAGTCAAAAAGTTCACATTTTTCATTTAAGGGTCATCTAAGTAAGTTTTGGGTCAATTTTATGCAATTATCCACAAATCCACAGTTTCGTAGTGCCGTTAGTTCAAAAAGTGAGTTTTGCGTTATGAAAGCGCTGCTACTTTCGTAGCGCAAAGTGCGAAAATTACATTGTGAGCGCTACGAAAGCGCAATTTCTTAGCTTTCGTGTCAAATAAGCCGAGATTTGTCAGTTTCAGTTGGGGAATGACATGATAGGGGTATGGTGAGTCAGTTAGTTACTAGATTCAATGTACTTACCTGTCCTTCAGTCATCATAGTCATGATAGGATATCAATTAAACATCATTTGGTCATGAGGTGACATCTCTAATGCGATTTTTTTGCCTAATTGAGTCATCTCTATTTCATTTACCTTCACATATGTTCTCCAAGCTCTGAAGTAGTAAGGATAAGCTTGTGGTTGTTCTTTTCGAAGACAACTAACATCATTATCAAGCGAGGTTGTTCACCATTATCAAGCGAGGCTGTTCATCAAATCAAGGGAGGTTGTTTTACAGGTTTCAGAGAAGCTAACAAGTTTTCTTTACAAGAAACATGGCAGAGGAGAAGAAGGTCCAAAAAGGGGGACATTGTCTAAGATACGAGCCTGAGAATGTAAATGTTGTTATGGAGGATCAAATGGTAATGGAGGCTTTTAAAAAAGCTGGCTATCTCAAATTTTGTGAAAATCTGCAGGGTTGCCACACTTAGGTGTCCAAAGAGTTTTCTCTACATTTCAGTGGAACCACTACCAAATTTGGAATGATAAATATGCCAGTGACACCTGAGATCATAGCTGCTGTGACAGAGATACCAAGGGGACAAAAATCTTGGTTTAAAGGTTTTAGGTTTGACATGGAGCATGCAAGGAGTTTATGAATCCTGGATTTGTAGACATGGACTTGAACAATGCAATACCCAGAAGCTGTATCAAGGATAACTATGCAAAGCTGCTATTCAACATCCAAAGATATTTCACATGTGAAGGCAGATACCATAGAGTCTACACTTATAATTTTAAATCGCTGTTGCATTTCACAGGAATGATATCATTAGATTTACCATTTTACTTGCATAGAAGCCTTGCCAAAATGGATGACAAAGTCCAAGCTAAATATGATGGCTGTGAAACATCTTTGTTTTATCACGGTTTGATTAAGTTACTAGTTTTAAATGAGGTTCAGAAAATAAATAGAGATTGGTCTTCCTTTTTATTTATGAGTGGATTTGAAATGGAAGCCCTAACCCCATCTAGAAACCCTGAGATCAAGGGAAATCCTTCACCACCAGTAGTAGAATCCAGTTAGCTTGTGGTTACCAAAGCAAAGAGGTTTGTGAAGTTGAAACCAAGGAAACAGGTTGAAGATAGAACTGAGAAAGCATTAGTGCTTGTTGCAAAAACCCCATCACCTGCAAAACAGAAATTAGAAAGGGTCAATGAAAAAAAAAAAAAAGGTGGCCAGTAAGCAGGAGAGCCAGAGAAAGACAAGAAGTCAAGTATCAACATCAAAGGGAAAAGCAGGGGTTTCAGTCATAGAGGAAAACCCAATGATGAAAGGCAACTTGGATGATATACTGCATGTAATTGATATAGAAGAATCACCCATTGTGCAGGCAGATTTCATTGAAGTAAATGAACCCAAACAGAGAAAAATGAAATCAGCAAAGAAATTGGAATTTGAAGGTGAGAATGTAGCTTTTGTTTTTCAAGCTAGGAAACCTTTAACCAGGCATGAAAATAAACTCCAAGAAGACAGTAAAGATATCCAAGTAACCATTGAAGCATCCAAATACCTTGAAGAGGTGGTTGATCTCTCATCACCCATAATGGAGCATGCAACCAACAAGATTGATAAGGGAAAGGAACACATGTCAGAGTGTCAAATGCTGGAAGAAAGGTTGAAGCTATCAAATCAAGAGATGGAAATGATGAGAAAGAGAGAAAGAAAACATAGCATTGAAAATACATAATTCAAGAGGATGAAGGCTGTTTGGGAAGGTCAAACAGTTGTTAGGTCAGAGATCCCAAGCAGTGCACAATAGTTCTTTACATGGACAGTTCCTGCAATTAAAGAAGAAAAATTTGTTAGAGTGATCAACACCCATTTGAGAGCTAGTAATAGAAAGATAAGAGGCCAAGTGGAAGATTTGGAGCTACAATTAAAACAATGTCAAGATGAACTAAAGATCAGAGGTACAAAATGACAAATTCAAAGCAAAATCAAAATGGAAAAATGAGGATTAAATTTTGTAAAGGTTATGTTTTTAGTTCATATAGCTGATGGTTTTGATGAGGCAAGTGATTATCTAAAGTTCTAGCATCTTTTTGTTTCAATTTTTGAAGAAAAACTAGAAAAAATTGCTTACACAGTAGTTTCGTAGCACCTGTAGTGCAAAAAGGGTGAAATGCGCTACGAAACTACTGTAGCAGCTTTTTCACCCTTTTCCTTATCAAATTTTGGAGGAAAAATCATGCATTTTGACTTGAAATTTCTAAGGAAGCTATGTCAAGTGATTATAAAAGAAAACTTGAAGGAAAGGAAGATAAATTTTGAAGGAAAATGGGTAAAAAGACTGCGCTATGAAAAGTGCTACGAAAATGCGCTACTTTTGTAGCACAAGTCTGTTTTCACTATTTTGAGAAGTTCGAAGTGGTTTTGCACAACTGGCATGAAGGGATGGCATGGGAAATATGTCAATCACGTTCCTGACATCAATTAGCTTCGAATTTATGGGTTAGAAGTGGTCAAAACATCTCAAGAAACTAAAAGAATCCTAAGCCTAAAAACAAGAGAGTAGTTTCCTACATTGCAGGAGATCAACATCATCAGCATCATGGTCATAACAGGTTGGAGTTCATCATCAGGATTTGACTTAATGGAAAGATGGGTGGAAAATTATGTAATTAATTTTAGATAAAGCTATTTTGAGTGGAATAAAAAGAGTTCTAATTCTATTTGTAATAGGACTCTATATCCAATTTTACAGTTGTGTTTGTAATAAATACCATGTTTCATGGTTAGTATAGGTGTCAAAGCATAGAAATTCGATGTATCTAGTTGTGGATAATCTTATCTTATGATGTAAATGATCTATAAAATATCAAGGAGTCTAAATTGAAAGGTTTGGACATTTGTTAGCAAAAAGACTTTGTTTTATGTAAGTAACAATTTTCAGCCTAATACAGAATTTCTACTTAGACAACTCAAGATTCATAAGGTTTTCTTGTATTTTCTTGTTATGATGGCATCTTTTCAATATTCTATTGCAGTGGTGTTTGCTTATGTCACTCAGAATTCATCAATGATGCTCTGACTTCCTTCATAGACAAACCGATTGTGTGTTTCACTGTTCTACATGTTTATTCCTTGACTTGAACTCTGATATGCCTTGAATTCCATGCTAGGTATATTATTTTGGTTTTTCTGAAGCTATTATGACTCCATAAGCCCAATGTACACTTGCTAATGTGATTTACAACTAGTTTATATCATTTATCTGTTTTCATCCCATATAGAGTTAGCCATCTACATATTTATCAAAAATCATAAACCCTTGAGAGAGCCCTCTTAGGTTGAGGAGGCTAAGCCTCAACCAAAAGATTGGTCTGAAATAGTTGCACAATATTGGTTTGATGTGGAGAATCCTATCGTGATTCGATTTTGTATAACATACAGTAAGAAAACATAATATTAGAATCATCAAATTTTGTCGTATACATTGTATTATTTGTAAATGGAGGTTTTCCCCTCAAATGGATTGTAATTATTGTGTTCTTATCATTTCCAAGTTACAAGGTTCTTAATATTTTGTATGAGAGCTATGATCTTTTCATTTTGTTGCTTCAAAACTACCCATATTGGAATTTTCACTATAACTTTTCTTCTAGAAAATTTGATAGTGAAATTTTGAGCATATTGTGGAGAGATGTAAGGGAACATATGGTTAAAATTTTCAACTTTGGTTTGCTACACTTTCAAAAAAATATGTTATGGAAATAAGGGTTTGTGACAAGTCATTTAATGAGTCAACTTATAATATTTGCTATAATATTTTTCATATGATGTTTCAAATTGTGAAATTTGGTTCAGATAGAGAATACATATCCATATGTGTCTAAAAAAAAATTAGATTCTAGTTCACTGTAATTTCGGAGCTATACCCTAAGGATTTTAGGGTTTTTGACTAGTTGTGAAATCAATTTCAAATGAATCATCAAAAAAATGTTACATAACTTTTTCTGGTATATGAATTTTTCATAGATTTGACAACACATAATGAAGTAACTTAACTAAAAATTACAAAATCATATTTTAAGTTTTATATATGTGGAATTTTATACAAGTTTTCTCTTATGAAGAAGCCAAAAACCGACAAGATTTGGGAAGGTTACCATAACTTGCACTTGACATATCAAATTTTTACAAGGCTCATGGAATTGAAAAAAATGCTTATCAGCATATTATTGTCCAAACTTTCATATTTGGAGGGGATTCATATATTCATATATATATATATTTATATATAACTTAAAAGTGACATAACTTTTGATTAGAAGATCTATTTCTTTTGGTGACTAGAAATTGTGATAAAGATTACTACTATTAATTTCTCATGTGGGTCCAAATAAATATTAAAAATCCACAACGCCAATTCAACCTCTTAAAGCCTAGTCCAAAACTCATGAAAAATGTGTCAAATTAGAATTTATGTCCTCCAAATTAGAGAAGAAAGTTAATGAAATGGATGGTAGCTTGTTAGAAAAAGTAGGCTTATTAAGTATTAAAGAAAAAATTAAAATAAATTTGATAGATGAAATGGAAAAGAAGATTGTTGAAATGGAAAACAAAATGAGAAAAAAAGGAAGAAATAGAAAAATCCATGAATACCATGGAAAATCTTCTCTTTAATAAGATTCCTAATAGAGATATTGAGTGATTCCAAGGAAAACATGAAAATAAGGAGAAATTTTGTGTTGGAAGAGACATTAACATATGGGGAATTGTTTATCACAATTGGAGAGTAAAAATATTAAATAATAAAAAAAAACCATGATTTTTCACAACAAGATCCACATGATGAGGGCTTCAAATGAACACCAAGGAAGCACTACATTATGAATATCAATATGAAGAAGTTTTTTAGAATGATCTGATGCCATGGATATTCTAGATGAAGTAATAATTTGACCTACACCAAGTGTATTGTTACTTTTTTAGAAACATTTGTCAATTGGATAAGAAAATATATTCCAGTAGATAGACTCGAAGGGGCATTTAATGGATTTTTCACCTTCATAAAGAAGGATGAGCTCCAGAAGCTACGTGTCCCACTAGAAAACTCTGTCTATAGAGTGATTTTCAAAGGAAAATATCCCCAATAGGTAAATACAACAATATTGGGAATCTTTCAAGATAACCCAAAGATGTAGCTACAGCAATATAAAGACAAACTGGAAATAGCAGTGAATAAACATTATGCCAAAATGTATGAAAACCCTTGAGCCATTTTATTATAAAGTAACAACAGCAAATGATACAATGAATGTCAGAAGAATAAGGCTAGAAGCCTTCAATGAAAATACATGCCAAAATACAAGTGCTTCTCCATAACAGAATGCCCATGAATAGGGACTGCACAGTCATAGAAGGGAGACTGCTATACTGAGTGAAAAAAAACATGTATCTGCATATACATGGCTCATTTATCATTGGGAGAGAATATCTAAGCTCCCAATCACTACCTCAAGTCAATCCTAGAAGGATTGGCTGAAATGTGCAAAACTGTTGAAATGCCAGAGTTGCTGGGTAGCAGCAGCAACTCAATACATGGAATGGAATGGAGAAGGCTGAATGGCTGAAGCTGATGAAGAGCCCTTCTCTTTTGGAAATATGAAGTGCAAGGCTGATCCCTACACCAAAGATCTCACCCTCCGAAATGCCTGCAAAACCCTCACTACAAATGTGCTCCAACTAGAATGCAGTCTATGAGAGGGCCTACGGTGTAACTGATGGAAGTGGTTGGCCTCCTGCCAATGATAGTGGAATAAGCTAAAGAAACATCCTCACTAACCTCCCGGGAGTAGAGCACCTCCCTCCTCTGAAATATCAGCTCAAAATGGTGTTGTAGGAAACCTCCAGCAACACCCAACAACACTACACAATAATCTGCTACAGACACTGCGCTGATGAATATGGTGATGTTATGGCCTGAATGCCGAAATATGGAGGATGAGTAAAATCCTTCATGAGCTACTCAAGAAGGAGATGAATTCCTAAATAGGACTCCCTCGTGCCCGAGGGCACTACATCTCTGCTGAATAGCAAGAGGTAGTAATTTGTCTGAATAGACAAATAATCAAATGATCCAAGATAATCTCAATGGGTTGCCTTGCCTCTCTTTTAAACACAGTGAAGCCTCCATCTTCCTTACTCTATAAGTTTCCTCCCTCATGGAATATTCCTCCACTAAAACTGTACTGTCCCACTTAGTGCTTTCCAACTCATGTCAACGCAGTTTGACTTGGTCAATTAGGCCTTGTCAATTTTCATTTTAACCTCTTTCACACATAAGGGTGTGAAATCCAGCTCCATGATGATCCCTTTTCACATTGTGAGGGATTTTATTCCTGTTTATTTCATGAATGGGTCACTTTACCCACTTTTATTCATCAAAATGAAAATATGCAACTATAATGTTCCATTTTAGCTTGAGGCTAAAATTGGGAACATTACAGTCCTCCACTCCCACATGTTGCTTGTCCCCAAGCAACTGCATAGAGAGAAAAAAATTCCTCCCCCTTCTTCTCTTGTGGCCTCCTCATCCATGGTCCCACCATTGCTCAAATATGCTGCAATCAATCTGCCCTCCAATGCTCTCTCCCAAGTATGCAAACTGAAAATGATGCTCCTCATGGAAAGACAGAAGGTGTAGTGGAATCCTTTCCGCTAGAATGTGGCCTCCTTAAGGTAGGAGTGATGATATGCATGGGATAATTCTACTCCCAATGATGATTCTCTAATCCATGCTATCATCCCAAATGAAAATCTCAACCCCAAGTTTCTGCAATGTGTTGGGGCTGAATGGACAGTGTGCTTGTGCTTCTCAAGATGGTCTCTCTCTCCATTTGTGGTGTACATATGGGGCTACCTTTGTCTTTGGGCTGGAAAAGTATGGCCTCCAAGAATGGCCCAAGCTACCTCATCAAGAAAAATCAGCCATGAAATGCCTCCTCAAATTCTCCAAGTGGTTTCTCCCACAAGAATAAACAAGTAGCAATGTGGCAATCATGGTTTTCCTATGGTTTCTCCTGCAAGATAGAACATATACAATGGGGAGAATCATGCTCCCAATGTGTTGTACATACAATACTCTCCAAATAATTCTCTTCATAAATGTATAAACATCAGAAATACATTGGAGCAATATGCAATAAAAACAAGTTGTCAAATGACAACCAGAGAGTGGTTCCAAATCCCACTCATGGAACCTGCGCAGTGACTCCTTGGCCTGCCTAAAAATCAAAAGTAACAAGTGTTGAACTAGCCACTTTTTTTCTGCCACAACATCTCCTCATAAGATGAAAGCATGAAATACAATTTGGTGCCAATGGTGCACACCAAGAAGCATGTGGCTTCCCCCACAAACCATCATAAAAATAGCCAAAATCAAGGCTACAAGTAGCTACAAGTACATCATAAAAAATACAAGAAGGGATGATCCTCCTTGATAAATATGCTGCTCATATAAAGTAAAGAGGTACACAATGTGAAATTATACCTTCTCTACTATGTACTTGAGACCTTGAGCTGAAATGGCTCATCATGAATGCTCTCCCTCTCCTCCAATGAGTAAGGGAATGGTTGTGCCAACCTCTCCAAAAACAACCGGGCTCTACATATATCCATATGCTGATGTATATCATGCTGAATTCCCTCCTAAGTGAACTCCTCTAGCAAGGCAAAGTATGCATCCAAGTGCATAGCTAGGAAGTCCTCATGTGCTGCATGCAAAAATTTCTTCTTGAGACTAGAATCCCTAGCCAAGAAGAGTCTTCCATGGTGGTAGATGATCATATCATCCACTAAATATCTGTCATCTCCATCAATGCCATCCAAAATATCATGCATGCACCAAGATCCTGGGGAATACTCAGCCAAAGTTGAGTCCTCCATCCTGGATCAATCCTCCACATAGAAAGCGCTAGTGTTCTGCAATATGGTGCTCCATCATGCTGATGCCTGCTACCTTGACATCCCCTCATGCCAAATTCATCCTCCAAGTTGCTTCCATGCCATCATGCAGCTACTCATGCTCAAAAGAAATGAGATCTCTGAAAATAAGCCTCCCATGAGAGATTATCACCTCCAAGGAATCTCCTGATCCTGAGTAATATAAGCATGAGTGGCCTCCATCTACTCCAATGCATGAAAGATTCCTTCCTCGAAGGAAGTATCATCTCTCTCATAAATATTCCTCATTGTTCCAATGAATCTGAAATAGGAAGAATTATTTTCATCCTTGAAATAATATGACTCAAATATCCACCACGCATAGGTCTTACCTCTCAAGTGCAGCGCTGAAAATCTGATAGCATCTCCTTTGGAAACTTTGTGCTGCTGCAACATGGTCTTCAACTCCTCTACCCATGCTTTAGCTGATCATGTAGGTGAACCTCTGAAAGTAGATAGAAAAAATATATCTTGTTGTTGGATTTCCTTCACCTTATACTTGCAAAATTCCATGAAAGTGAGATGATCTCTGAATGCCGGAGTTTGAGACTCAAACTCCTTCTGAAAATCTTCAAGAGTTTTCCTCTTGATCACCTCTCCTCCTTTTCCCATCTCCTCCATGAAAAGCTGCACATGTGACTGCACTGTGCATCAAAGGATGTGACTGCATGTTCACATTCCTCATCAAAAGCCCTAAAGTTTGTTTCTGTTTCAAACCCTTGTGGAGATTCTTCAAATCTCTCCCTTCTCTTTTGCTTGTGGCTCCCATGAAAGCCCTAGATGGATTTAGGGAGAAGCTTGGCTAGCTCATCTCCTTTTTCTTTCTTCTTCTCCACAAAGTGGAGTCTTCCTCATCTTCTTAGATGGCATCTTGGCGAAGATCCATAGGCTGAGCCAAGCTTATGCTTTGTTACCACTGTAATGTTCCTTTTTCAGAAACATTGTCAATCGACAAGCAAATATATTACAGAGATAGACTAAAGGGGCATTTACTGGATTTGTCACCTTCATAAATAAGGATGAGCTCCAGAGGCTTCCTAGTCCACTATCAGACTCTGTCTATAGAGTGTTGTCAAGGGACAATATTCCCAAGAGGGAATACAACAAGATTGGGAATCTTTCAAGATAACCCAAACATGCAGCTACAGCAATATAAAGACATAAAATGGAAATAGCAGTGAATAAAATTATGCCAAAATTTATGAAAACCCTTGAGCCATTTTATTATAAATTAACATCAGCAAATGATACAATGAATGTCAGAAGAATAAGGCTAGAAGCCTTCCATGAAAATACATGCCAAAATACAAGTGCTGCCCATAGTAAAATGCCCATGGATAGTGACTGCGCAGTCATAGAAGGGAGATTGTTGTACTGAGTGAAAAAAAACATGGATCTGCATATACATGGCTCATATATCATTGGGAGAGAAGATCTAAGCTCCCAATCACTACCTCAAGTCAATCCTAGAAGGATTGGCTGAAGTATGCAAAACTGCAAAAATGCTGGAGTTGCTGGGTAGCTGCAGCAACTCAATACATGGAATGGAATGGAGAAGGATGAATGGCTGAAGCTGATGAAGATCCCGTCTCCTCTGGAAATCTAAAGTGCAAGGCTGATCCCTACACCAAATATTTCACCCTATGAAATGTCTACAATACCCTCACTGCAAATGTGCTCCAACTAGAACGCAGTCTATGAGAGGGTCTGCGCTGTAACTGATGGAAGTGGTTGGCCTCCTGCCAATGATAGTGGAATAAGCTCAAGAACCATCCTCACTAACCTCCCAGGAGTAGAGAAACTCCCTCCTTTGAAATATCAGCTCAAAATGGTGTTGTAGGAAACCTCCAGCAACACCCAACAACACTGCACAATAATCTGCTACAGACACTGTGCTGATGAAGATGGCTGATGCTATGGCCTGAATGCAAAAATATGGAGGATGAGTGCAATTCTTCGTGAGCTACTCAAAAAGGAGAGGAAATCCTAAACAGGACTCCCTCGTGCCTGAGGGCACTGCAGCTCTCCTGAACAGCAAGAGGCAGCAATTTGTTTGAAAAGACAAATAATCAAATGATCTAAGATAATCTCCATGGGCTGCCTTGCTCGTCTTTTAAACAATACGAAGTCTCATCCTTCCTTCCTCTAGAATTTTCCTCCCCCATGGAATATTCCTCCACTAAAACTGCGCTATCCCACTTAGTGTTTTCCAACTCATGCCAACGCAGTTTGACTTGGTCAATTAGGCCTTGTCCATTTTCATTTTAACCCCTTTCACACATGAGGGTGTGAAATCCAGTGCCATGATGATCCCTTTTCACATGGTAAGGGATTTTATTCCTATTTATTACATGAATGGGTGACTTTACCCACTTTTATTCAACAAAATGAAAATATGCAACTATAATGTTCCATTTTAGCTTGAGACTAAAATTGGGAACATTACAGTCCTCCCCTCCCATATGTTGCTTGTCCTCAAGCAACTGGATAGAGAGAACAAAGTTCCTCCTCCTTATTCTCTTGTGGCCTCCTCATCTATTGTCCCACCACTGCTCAAATATGCTGCAATAAATCTGCCCTCCAATGCTCTCTCCCAAGTATGCAAACTAAAAATGATGCTCCTCATGGAAAGATAGAAGGTGTAGTGGAATCCTTCCCACTGTAATGTGGCCTCCTTAAGGTAGGAGTGATGATATGCATGGGATAATTTTTCTCCCAATGATGATCCATGCTATCATCCAAATGAAAATCTGAACCCCCGGTTTCTGCAATGTGTTGGGGCTGAATGGAGAGTGTGCTTGTGCTTCTCAAGATGGTCCTCTCTCCATTTGAAGTGTTCATGGGGCTGCCTCTATCCTTGGGCTGAAATAGTATGGCCTCCAGGAATGACCGAAGCTACCCCATCAAGAAAATCAGCCATGAAATGCCTCTGAAAATTCTCCAAGTGGTCCCTCCCACAAGAAGGTACAAGTAGCAATGCGGCAATCATGGTTTTCCCATGGTATCTCCTGCAACATAAAACATGTATAATAGGGAGAATCATGCTCCTAATGTGTTGTACATACAATACTCTCCAAATAATGCTCCTTAATGAGTGTACAACATCAGAAATATACAAGGAGCAATATGCAATAGAAACAAGTTGCCAAATGACAACCGGAGAGTTGTTCATAGTTCCACTCATGGAACCTGTGCAGTGCCTCCTTGGCCCACCTCAAAATCAAAAGTAACAAATGTTGTACTAGCCACTTGTTTGCTGCCACAACATCTCCTCATAAGATGAAACATGAAATCAGAATTTGGTGCCAATGGTGCACACCAAGAAGCATGTGGCTGCCCCCACAAACCATCATAAGGATAGCCAAAATCAAGGCTACAAGTAGCTGCAAGTACATCATAACAAATGCAAGAAGGGATGATCCTCCTTGATCAATATGCTTCTCATATAAAATAAATAGGTACACAATGTGAAATCGTACCTTCTCTACTATGTACTTGAGACCTTGAGCTAACATGGCTCATCATAAATTCTCTCCCTCCCCTCCAATGAGTAAGGGAATGGTTTTCCAACCTCTCCAAAAAAAAATAGGCTATGTATCTGTCCATATGCTGATGAAATCATGATGAATGCCTTCCAAAGGGAACTCCTCTAGCAAGGCAAAGTACACATCCAAGTGCATAGCTAGGAAGTCCTCACATGCTGCATGCAAATAATTTCTCCCGAGACTAGAAAATCTAGCCAATAAGAGTCTGCTATGATGATAGATGATCATATCATCTACTAATTATCTGCCATCTCCATCAAGGCCATTTAAAGAACATGCATGCACCAAGATCCTGGGGAATACTCAACCAAAGCTGAGCCCTCCATTCTGGATCAATCCTCCACATAGACAACACTAGTATCCTGCAATATGGAGCTCCATCACACTGCTGCCTGCTACCTTGACATCCCCTCATGCCAAAGTCATCCTCCAAGTTGTTGCCATGCCATCATGCAGCTACTCATGCTCAAAAGAAATGGTGACCTCTGAAAATAATCCTTCCATGAGAGACTATCACCTCCAAAGAAGCTCCCAACCCCGGGCAATGTAAGCATGAGTGGCCTCCGTCTACTCCAATGCATGAAAGAGTTCTTACTCTAAGGAAGTATCATCCCTCTCACCAAATCTTCCCATCATTGTTCCAATGAATCTAAAATAGATCTAAGTATTTTTCATCCTTGAAAGAATATGACCCAAATATCCACCATGCATAAGTCTTACCTCTCAAGTGCAATGTCGCAAATCTAATACATCTCCTTTGGAAACTTTGTGCTGCTGCAACATGGTCTTCAACTCCTCTACCCATGCTTTGGCTGAACATGTAGGTGAACCTATGAAAGTAGATGGAATAATTCTATCTTGCTGCTGGCTTCCCTTCACCTTAGACTTGCAAAAATCCATGAAGTGAGATGATCTCTGAATGCCGGAGTTTGAGACTCATACTCCTTCTGAAAATCTTCAAGAGTTTTCCTCTTGATCACCTCTCCTCCTTTTCCCATCTCTTCCCTGACAAAGCTACACATGTGACTGCGCTGTGCATCAAAGGATGTGACTACATGTTCACAGTCCTCATTAGGAACCCTAGAGTTTGTTTCTACTTCAAACCCTTGTGGAGATTCTTCAAATCTCTCCCCTCTCTTTTGCTTGTGGCTCCCATGAAAGCCCTAGATGGATTTAGGGAGAAGCTTGGATAGCTCATCTCCTTTTTCTTTCTTCTTCTCCACAAAGTGGAGTCTTCCTCATATTCTTAGATGGCATCTTGGTGAAGATCCATAGGCTGAGCCAAGATTATGCTCTGATACCACTGTAATATTCCTTTTTCAGAAACATTGTCAATCGACAAGAAAATCTATTCCAGAGATAGACTGAAGGGGCATTTACTAGATTTGTCACCTTCATAAAGAAGGATGAGCTCCAGAGGTTTCCTGGCCCACTATCAGACTCTGTCTATAGAGTGTTGTCAAGGGACAATATTCCCAAGAGGGAATACAACAAGATTGGGAATCTTTCAAGATAACCCAAAGATGCAGCTACAGTAATATAAAGACATAAACTGGAAATAGCAGTGAATAAAAATAATTCCAAAATGTATGAAAAACTTTGAGCCATTTTATTATGAAATAACAGCAGCAAATGATATAATGAATGTCAGAAGAATAAGGCTAGAAGCCTTCCATGAAGATACATGCCAAAATACAAATGCTGCTCCATAGCAGAATGCCCATGAATAGGGACTACGCAGTCATGGAAAGGAGACTGATGTACTGAGTGATAAACAACATGGATCTGCATATACATGGCTCATATATCATTGGGAGAGAAGATCTAAGCTCCCAATCACTACCTCAAGACAATCCTAGAAGGATTGGCTGAAATCTGCAAAACTGCAAAAATGTCGGAGTTGTTGAGTAGCTGGAGCAACTCAGTACATGGAATGGAATGGAGAAGGCTGAATGGCTGAAGCTGATGACGAGCCCTTCTCCTTTGGAAATTTGAAGTGCAAGGCTGATCCCTACACCAAAGATCTCACCCTCTGAAATGCCTGCAAACTCCTCACTACAAATGTGCTCCAACTAGAACGTAGTCTATGAGAGTATCTGCGCTGTGACTGATGGAAATGGTTGGCCTCCTGCAATGATAGTGGAATATGCTCAGAAACCATCCTCACTAACCTCCCGGAAGTAGAGAACTTCCCTCCTCTGAAAGATCAACTAGAAATGGTGTTGTGGGAAACCTCCAGCAACACCCTGCAACACTTTACACAATAATCTACTACAGATACTGCGCTGATGGAGTAGGCTGATGCATATGGCTTGAATGCCAGAATATGGAGGATGAGTGAAATCCTTCATGAGCTACTCAAGAAGGAGAGGAAATCCTAAACATGACTCCCTCGTGCCCAAGGGCACTGCAGCTCTACTGAAGAGCAAGAGGCAACAATTTGTCTCTATAACCAAATACTAAAATGATCCAAGATAATCTCAATGGGCTGCCTTGCTCCTCTTTTAAACTCAATGAGCATTTACCTTCCTTCCTCTACAATTTTCCTCCCTCATGGAATATTCCTCCACTAAAACTGCGCTATCCCACTTAGTGCTCTCCAACTCATGCCAACACAGTTTGACTTGGTCAATTAGGCCTTGTCCATTTGCATTTTAACCCCTTTCACACATGAGGGTGTGAAATCCAGCTCTATGATGATCCATTTTCACATTGTAAGGGATTTTATTCCTGTTTATTCCATGAATGGGTCACTTTACCCATTTTTATTCAACAAAATAAAAATATGCAGCTATAATGTTCCATTTTAGCTTGAGGCTAAGGTGGGGCAATACACCAAGTGGCATCCCTACAAAACATAAATATTGTATCCATGTTCTTAGAACAAGGCGAACATGTGAGTATCGATGGCTTTATGAGAGAAAAAGGATTAAATTTTATTTTGGTTCATTTATGCGAAGAATTAAAAACACAATATGAGATATAGAAATACATTCTTACTTAATTGGTAAATATTCAAAAAAAAGGGTTCAATTTCATATCACATTCAATGATTCCGAGTTGAGGTCTTAGGGAAAGAATATTTCATAGGACTAATTTATTAGACCTATTTATAGGAACTTTTAAGGAAAGTATCCAACATGAGATGTATCTTAAACCTAAATCCCTAGAGCATTGATTTGGATTTTTTCATGACTTAGAATAAATATTGACTATAGAAAACATTAAAAATTCATAAAGAAATAATTTAGAAAAAAATAATGTAAATATCTTAATAGTTTTATTAAATGGTAAAAAGTGTCATAATGATGCCTAGAAAAATTCGTGGATTTTACAATTCCCCGAAAATATTTTTATACTATTTGTAGTGTCTTTGCACCCAAAGGTCATACACTTGGCATTTCAAATTCCATGGTTGATAAGTCAACATGGTAAAAATGGACGCTTATAGTCCTATATGGTAAATGGTAATTGTACAATAAGATTTTTTATTTTCTTCCCTTTAAAATACCATACATAGATACCATTGTTACATACCAAAACCATTGGCTCATAAACTACTAGGAGTAGAAAATAATAATTGATTGTAATGATTCCACTAGGGGAATTTTGACGTCTAAAATAGGCCTCCTAGGTGTTGATGCTCTTATCAATACCCTCAAGAATTTTACCTAGAAGTTAATTTTGGAGCCTACTAAGGATCTAATGATCTATCATTCCATATTCACTTCACAATCAATTAATTTTATGCTAAGTGTTTAAGTCTTCTTCTCAGTTTCTAAGTGTCGAAGTCACTTGCTCACACATGTTTAGTTTGTATCAAGTTCATGAGTTTATTATTTTAAGAAAGCTTGAACATGGATAAAAAATTACATCAAGATAGTGCATGTGTAAATTTCTACCTATGTCAGCAATCGATGTACACTTCCATCTATATTCTACCATTTTGTCATATTCTACTGTCTTCATTGAGTTTTTTACATTTATTTCATTCTGCTTTTTCACACCTTCACTTTCACAAGTGTCTCTTTCATGTTTACGACTATATATTTTTATTTTTTTCAATTCATTAAGTGTATTTTTCATGTTATCTTTACTCTTGCATGTGACGCCTTTAATGCCATTAGCATTTGCAAGTGTCGTTTACACTTTTATATTACTTTTACAAGTGTATTTTCTTTGGTATGGGAAGTGTAGCACATTGTAAAAGCAGTTTTGTGGTTAATTATGAGAGGAAATTTTGGTACAAATTGGTCCTATCGTTCATATTGCATGCATTAGACTTATTCCCAAATTGTTTTGCACTGTCACACTAGTGTCGTCACTGTCACTGCAAAGTATATCCTAAGTGTCACACCTTGTCAAAGGGAGTCCATAGTACATTATTAAAGGGAAGTTCTCATTCATTCTCCTGCACTATTATGTATTATTCATCATAATAAAATACATCCGACATATTCCCCACCTATTTAGCAGTGCCATTTAAGTGTTTTCATTGTCGTCACAAAGTGTACCATAAGTGTCACACTTGGAGGAGGTTGTTATATTGTCATCACATTGAGGGGATCATGTTTTTATTGTTTAATAAGTGTTTAATGTTGTCTCATAATTTTTTATGAGTGTGTGTGATCATTCATAAGTTCAATCCTGGTCTAATTTCTACCTTATTGATCCTCCACGTAGCCACATCCTAAAAATATTTCTCTAGGAACAACTTGACCCAAGTCAGCCTCGTTAAAGTGGACATTTTGAAGGAGAAATTATTAAGCTGCCCCATTTCCTCCTGGAACTGTGAAATGCATAGTTCTTTCCTCCAAGGACTACAAATTGTGTAGTCTCAGTGCCCAACCTTTCCCTTTTTACCTCCACAAGTGCACAATTGACCCTTCCAATCAGTATTCTTCTACAAATTGCGAAGTGGCAAGCCTTAAGTTGTATCGTAGTACTGAGCTATGAAAATTTTCAATGCCTATGTCTCTCTCTCTCCTATACTATGCATTGAGAAACTTCAAGGCTCAATACTACCTCACTGAGATCCTCCATTGTGCAGTCATATTTCCCAAGCCTCCAGAACTATGCATTGTAGAGTATCAAGCTGCAATCTACCTATCTTTGCCCCTGGAATACACATTTCCCAATATACGAGTCCTTTTTCTTGTCCAGTGCCCAGTCCTAGCTCAATCAATCATTTTCATGAAGAATGCTAGGCTATGATATTTTTGAGTTGATGTTGTCTTATCACGAGTGGATTCCTCTTGTAGGTACTATATCTTGACATGAGAGGATTATTCTTGGAGTGGAAGAGAAGGAGATCATATGAGAAGTCAGTTGTGAAGCTAAAACCATGAAAAGACATCTAGCAAGAAGATGAACATGCACTAGCTTACCACAAAAGATTAAATATCTAGATCACATTGTGAGGGCCCTATATTACTAGTGTAGTCCCTTATTGTTGTTAGTGTAGCCCCCTTATTTTTATTTTTGTACCCCTGTAACCTGCATATTTCTATTATTGTGCCCTTACATTATTATTGTTAGGTCATTTAAGATTATGTTGTGACCCCATGGACTCTTCTGTATAGAAAGGAAGTTTTGTCATTTGTGTCATCTAAGAATTGTTCATTTATGTAATGTAAATAGGTTTCCCCCTCAAAGAGGCTAATTTCTAAGGCGCTTATCTATCTTTTCTTCTATTTTGTGAGTTGGGTTCATATATTTTGGAATCAGAGCTTTGGATTCTAGGATTTCACTACTTCAAACAGGTCAATGTGGAATTTTCACTATAACTTATTTTATATGAAGTTTCAGAAGCAAAAAAAAACCCATGTACACTGAAAGCTTAAGGAACTTTGTGGAAAATTTTCGGATCTTGGTTTGCAATATTTTTGGAGATATGATATGTGGAAGTTAGGGTGTTTTCAGACTCTTGAATTTCATCTCAAATATGTGACCATGGAAAACTCGTCATAACTCTCTCTCTCAGCATCGGATTGGAATTCAGTAAAAGGTGGCCGAAAGTAAACGTACTTTGGTTTCCCGTGTATCAATTTTAGAGCTGAAGAGGAAACAGTGACATGTGATACACCATACAAGTTTTCTCTACTGAACTATTCCATAATTAGGTCATTGTGGGAGATTGGGCATAACTTTGTCTTGAAACATCCAAATCAGATCTAACCTGTGGCATTGGAAATATGATTTATAGGGTTACTAAAGGACTGAAGATAAAATCTTGGGGATTTTATATTATAGATATACATCAGTTTCAATATCAAGTTCCTTAAAACCAAGAAAAATGTGTGTATTTTTTTAAAAAATTGCATAAGTCTTGTTTGAAAAATCAATTTGAAGTTATTCCAATGGCGAATTGAAGCATAGATATCATTATTGGGTTCTAAAAATCCCCCTAAAAATAATTCAAGACCCAATAAGTCCTAAGAAGGATCTACTATGGCTCATGAAGAGGAAGAAGTGAAACATGATATATCAAAATTAAAAGAACAAGTGCAACAAATTTCGCTCTCACAAAGAGTAAAAAAAATGAAATGGAAGTGAAGATGGATGGTTTGAAGAAAGGCATGGAAGCTAAGATGGATGGTTGGAAGAAATGCGTGGAAGCTAATATGTATGATTTGAAGAATGGCATGGAAGCTAAGATGTATGTTGTGGAAGCTAAGATGGATGATATAGAAGGCCATGTGGATGGTTTGAAGAAAGGCGTGGAAGCTAAAAAGGATGGTTTGAAGAATGACATCGAAGCTAATATGGATGGCGTGGAGGGTATGATGGATGGTATAGAAGGAAAAATGGAATATTTGAAGAAAGACATGGAAGGTTTGAAGGAAGGTTAGGAAAATTTGCTACAATAAAAGCTTCCTAATGGCGAAAAGGTAGTAGAGGAAACTCATGATGAGTACAAAAGAAATATTAAGCATGATTTCATAGACTTTAATGTTGGATTTAAGACCCACTATATCCCAAATATATATATGAGGATGTTTTATGGCAAGGATCTGATAACTTGGATACTACAAATGGAGCAATACTTTGTGCTGCATAATACACAAAACACACAAAAGGTACACATTGCAACTTTATATTTAGAACAAAATCAGTTTGTTTGGTATTGATGGATTTGTTCTCGTAAACCACTGGTCACTTGGTAATTTTTTATGGAGGAAATGATAGCACATTATGAGGATACACAAAGCAACACCTTCTTTAGCCAATTGATAAATCTCAAACAATAGGGTTCAATGATGGAGCACATTGAGGGCTTCCAAAAATTGAATATAAGGGTAAATAATATTCCATAGAAACATAGGATTGATGTGTTCATAGGGACTCTAAAGGATAAAATCCAACATTAGGTTCGCCCTGATACATTGGAGAAGGAATTCAAGTTGGCAAGAAAAATTGAAAGAAACATTATGGTGACAAGGAAGCCTACCACTCACAACTATAAAGATGGAAGTGTTACTATTCCTAGACTTCCACAACCTACAATGTTGACACCACAAAAATTGGAAGAAAAAATAGAAAAAGGGATTTGCTATAGTTGTGATAGAAAATACACTAAAGGTCACATGTGTGATGAGAAAAATTATTTTACATATATTGTAAAGAGGAGGAAGAAAAGGAACAAGAAACTTTAAAAGAAGAGGATATAAACCAGTAACCAACCCTAGAGGAAGAAGAAATGAATCCAACCATATCCTATAATGCATTGGCATCAATTATGACTCCTCAAACTCTCAAGATAGAAGGATGTATCAAGAAGAAAAATGTAATAGTGCTTATTGATTCAAGTAGTATCCATAATTTTATTCATTGTAAGGTAGCCAAGGAATTGAATTTCTTCCTATACCCAGTGTGAGAGTGTCAAGTGTTGGTGGAAAATGGAGGAACTATAAATTTATCTATAAAGTGCCATAATATCAAGCTAACCATGGGGGAATATGTATTGAATATTCCAATGCTTTCTATTCCAATGGGTAGTGCTGATGTTGTACTAGGAGTACAATGTTTACAATCTTTGGGGATGGTAGATTTTAATTTTCAAGAACTTTTCTTGCAATTTTATTCGGAAGGAAAGGAACTTGAATTATGGGGTATCATATGAAAGAAGGAAAATATAATAAGCTCTAATGTCATGACAAAGCTTTTGAATAAAGAACAACAAGGTGTCATTGCAAAATTATGCTCACTAGAAGTTCCAATATCAAAATCATCTATTTCTCCAGATCTCCAAAATGTCTTAGAAAATCATTCCAAGATGTTTGAAACTCCCAAATTACTCCCACCTATTCATGATCATGATCATGATATTCATTTGATTCCAATAATTTTTCCTCCAAACATCAGGCCTTACAGATATCCTTATGTCCAAAAGCTAAATTGAATGTATCATTACAGAAATGCTAGAGGTTGGTATAATTCTACCGAGTCAAAGTTCTTTTTGTGCTCCAGTAGTCTTAGTGCACAAGGATGGATCATGATGCATGTGTCCAGATTATAGGGAGCTCAATAAGCTCACTATTAAAGATAAATTTCCCATTCCTGAGATTCATGAATTATTAGATGAATTACATGAAGCAATTTATTTCACCAAGTTGGATCTTCGTTCAGGATACCATCAAATTAGAATGAAGATTGAAGATATTATGAAAACCACATTTCGGAGTCGTGAGGGTCATTATGAATTTTTTGTCATGCCGTTTGGCCTTACCAATGCACCTTATACATTTCAAGGGTTGATGGATTCCATTTTCAAACCCTTCCTTAGAAATTTTTTGTTAGTATTTTTTGATGATATACTAATATACAGCAGATCTTGGAAGTATATGTTCAACATGTTGATAGGGTGTTCAAACTATTGGAGGAGAAACAATTATATGAAAAAACCTCCAAATGTTTCTGTCGAGTACAAGGGGTGGAATACCTGTGTCAATTGTATCTCATGAGGGTGTTAAGGTAGACCCTAAAAAAATCAAATCCATTAAGGAATGGAAATTCCCCACAACCATAAAGTAATTGCGTGGATTTCTCATGTTAGCAAGGTATTATTGCAAGTTTTCAAAGAATTATGGGAAAATAGCAGCACCTTTAACAACATTATTGAGGAAAGATGCATTTTCATGGACTCTTGAAGCAACTAAGGCCTTTGAGAATCATAAAGAGGCAATGTGAAAAGAACATATCTTAGCTACGCCAGACTTCACAAGAAACTTTATTGTGGAATGTGATGCCTCAGGAAATGGAATTGGTGTTGTTTTAATGCAAGAAGGAAGACCCATTACTTTTGAAAGTTGTCCAATAAAAGGAAATTATTTACAGAAAGCTATTTATGAGAAGGAAATATTGGAAATATCACATGCACTAAAGAAATGGCAACCTTACCTAATGGGAATACACTTCAAGGTAAAAAATGGTCATGATAGTCTTAAATACTTTTTGGCACAAAGACTATCTTTCGAAGAGCAGCAAAAATGGGTCACAAGATGTTGAGTTATGACTTTGAAATCATCTACAAAAAAGGGAAGCTAAATGTTGTTGAAGATGCACTCTCAAGAAACGATGAGTATGTGGAAGCATTGCTTTATTCCATTTCTATTATCCAACTAGATTTGATAACCGAAGCAAGGGAGGAATGGAAAAATGACAAAGAAGTATGGACACTCATTCAAAAGTTGCAACAAGATCCTAGTACATCTGATACATTTAGTTGGATAAATGATTCCTTATGGTACAAAGGTCGCTTATATCTTTGTAGGAATTCCCAACTAAAACAGAACATTCTTTTGGAATTGCACATCTCTCCCTTAGGAGGACACTCGAGATTTTTAAAAACTTACCACAGGGCGAAGAAAGAATTTTTTGGGATGGCCTTAAATATGATATTCAAAAGTTTGTGGTGGAATGTTTGGTTTTACAAAAAAATATAGTTAATAAAATTAAGACCTCGGGTCTGCTACAACCTTTATCCATTCCAAATCAACATTGGGAGGAGGTTTCAATGGATTTTATCACAAGTTTACCTAATTCTAAAGGAAAGAGTGTCATCGTAGTGGTAGTTGATAGGCTTACCAAGTATGCACACTTTTGTGCATTATCTCATCCATTTAAAGTGAGTACAATTTCTATTTAATTTATGGAAACAATTCAAAAGCTACCTGGAAACCAAAAGATTATTGTAAGCAATAGAGATCTCATTTTCATTGGAAATTTTTATTTTTTGTTTGGGTACCCAACTAGCTAATAGCTCATCTTATCATCCTCATTACGATGGGAAAACTAAGATAGTGAACAAATGTTTGGAAGGATATCTTAATTTCTTTGTATTTTAGAAACAAACACAATAGGTTAATTGGTTACCTATAGCTTAATGATGGTATAAAAATTCCTTCCACACTGCAGAAAAAATTAGCTCGTTTATGACACTTTATGGATATCATCCACCATCCATCACATCATCTTTACTAAAAAATTATAAGGTTCAAGCAGTGGAAGATCATGTCAAGCATAAACAACAAGTTCTCCAACTCTTAAAAGAAAACCTGAATTTGGCATAGAATCAAGTGAAACAACAAGCATATCAACATCGCAGTGAGATAAGTTTTGATGTAAGCGACTCGGTATTTTTATGGATACAACTATACAAAACATTTCCCTCGAGCAAGCTAAGAAGGATAATAAATTATCTCCAAATTAATATGGTTCTTACAAGGTGTTGCGAAAGATTGATACTATGGCATACAAATTGGAGTTTCCTACATCTTCTTGAGTGCAACTAGTTTTCCATGTTTCATGCTTAAAAAAATTTATGGGTGAAAAACTTCCAATTCAAACAATATTGCTAGAAATTTATGAGGAAGGAAAATTCATATTGGAACCTGAAGCAGTCACAGAAAAAATTCTTGACAGCTATGAAATCAATCAAGTTCAAAGTATCTCATCAAGTGGAAGAACTTACCTACTCAAGATTCAACATGGGAGGATGAGAGTTTTATACTGAAGCATCTAGAACTACTCAAACATTTAGGACAACACTTTTTTTAAGGAGAGGGGCATGTTAGGGTGCTATATTACTAGTGTAGTCCCTTATTTTTGTTTCTGTATCACCCTTATTGTTATTGTTGTACCCCTGTAATCCCCATATTATTATTATTGTGCCCTTACATTATTATTGTTAGGTCGGCTAGGATTATATTGTGACCCCATGGACTCATATATATAGAAAGGAGGTTTTTTTGTTTGTTTCATCCAAGAAATGTTCATTTATCTAATTTAAGGGAGGTTTCCCCCTCGAAGACGTTGATTTCTAAGGCATTGATCTATATTTTCTTCTATTTTGTGATTTGGTTTCATAACACACATGAAGGCTCCATATCAATCCTCCCCTTGGAGGATGAATATGAAACACATGGATAGATGCATCATGAATATGCAAAGAAAGAAAAAAATAAGTATCTTGGAAATTCCACACCATCTTCAAGGTCCATGTCATCATTGTTAAGAGTCACTTCAAAATTCACATGTGTCATAGTATCTTACCACATTATCTGTGGAATATAATTGTGTAATCTCCCAAAATGAGAAAATATTTTTATGTGGGATACTAATTATCCCACATGGAATACGAAGAGTCACTATTGATATCTAAAGTCATATAGAATCGCAAACGCCATGAAACAATTCAAAAACTCATTATAGAAGCTAGACATTCATGAGGAAGGTCATGAGCCATAGGGGATCTGTAGAGTCACCTTATTTGTTATAAATACACACTCACAACTCAAGAAAAAATACTTTTTAGACTTCAAATTTAAACTTGGCTTCTCTAGTTTGGCATAGGAGAGAATATCTTATTTTTGAGGAGAAAGTGGTGAATTAATGTTCTACTATTAGGGTTACTGTGGTAGTATTTTACTTGTACATCTTGGAACTTCCACGTAAGATATGAAGCTTGATGAGCCAAAACATTTTCATGCATGGATAATGAATATAGTAAGTTTGTTCGTTATAGGTTTTTAGTATGTGTTTTTTTTACATGTACTAAGGAAATTTAATTATTTCAGCTGCTTTGGTACTTATCTTGTTGAAGGTGTGTTGTTTTTGGTTTTGTGATCATGTTTTTCTTGATAACTATTGTTTAGGTTAACTAATGATCCTCTTATTCTCTTGTGTGTCTCTTCTAGCAGAGTACTATTAATTTTCTTCGAGAGGCTCACTCTCTTTCTCCTTGTCGTGAAATTACCTTATATAGATTGTAATTTTATGCCTCACAATGTTAGAATACTTTATTCTTTCAAAAAATGCTTATATAACATATTATTTTAATAATGGAATCCAAGGAAAATCCCTAAGGATAATGGAAACCGATCGTGTTCTTAATTGGGACTCCTACTCCAAATGATGTGAGGTCTAATTGGGACATCACATTAGGGTGACCCTCTTCGTTGATGAATTTAGAACACCATCATCAGTTCGAACTAGAAGGAGGAACAAATAACAAGTTATGCTCATTGAGTATGTTTTGAATCTATGATCTTAAATTTTTCTTTCCCAAATCATAATCCTAAAGTGATTTTCTAACATATCCCCTCATAAAATTTCCATCTCTGAGGAACAATTTCATGGATTTTCTCAATTTAAGTTTGATGGTGAGGTAAATTCATAGTCAAACATATATCCAATTTTCTTATTTTTTGTAAATATAATGAAATTGATGATGAAGATGTTAATTGTATATTATTCACCCTCACTCTTGAAGGTCAAATTATGAAATGGTGTCAAACTTTACAAGTTTCTTCCATTGTTTAATCCAAACAACTCCCCATGGAGCTTCATTAAGCCTTTGACAAGTATGGTTTTTAGGATATTTTCGATATAATTGATCATCTTAGAATGAAACTTGGTTAATCTATAGAGTGTTTTCTTAATTGATTTCTTCACCTTTGCTATGAATTCCCTGAGGGACTGATTGATTCAAATTTCATTACGGAAAATTTTCAGAGTTTGATTCTAATTACCTTGAAATATTTTGAATTAAAACCTCTGAATGATTCTTCTCTCTCAACTTATGCTAATTACGAGACACCCCAAAATTGTGAGGAGGAAGCTACTATTATTGTTGTTGCTTGTCGTCCTACTTTCTTAGTACCAATTTGGGTTCCTCCTTATGATGATGTTAAAATTCGAAAAAACTGGAAGACAAGTTGATGATCCCTATCATCCACCTTCATCCCTTTCTCATGCTTTATATACTATGGGGGGGGATTGGAATGGTTCAGTAACCAAAAGGAGTCTAACATGAAGGTTGATCCTATAGATTTTCAAGGTCGCATAAATATGCATAATTCAAGTCTTGAATCTGATTTAATTAATACTACAATTTCCTCCAAGGACACCCTTCAATCTCAACCATTTTTGTCTCATGATCCCTTGCTACATGATCCCCTTGATCAAATTTCATAAAAATCTGTAGATGTTCAATATGTTGTTTCAAATAGTGATCATATACAAAGTAGTTTCATTTCACATGTAAAGGAGAAAATAAGTGATGATGTGTTCCAGCTTTGTTCCCTCTTTTAGGGTGGAAATCTTGCATTTCTGGTTGATCACTGATCTTCCTATCTTGATAACATGTCAAATGATTTCAAATCCTTAATTCAACTTGATACTTTGGAAAACCATCACGATACCATACCTATTTCCATTAACACATGTATTAATGGATATCCAAGTACATCAAATGATATGTTTCCTTCTTTTGAAGGCTTAGATTTGCAAAGTATTGATTCATAATATGATTCTCATAGCTTGCAATCTTGATTTATGGGATGGGATACTATTTCAATTTAAAATGATACTGAAATTTATTCGATTCATGCATCTTTAGATATCAAATTCGAAGAAATAAGTTGTTAGTACTTTGAATCTTTAATACACCCTATTGAAGAATAGAAATATCAATATGAATTTTACATTAGTATGGCTATCTTCGATCATTACGATGATGAAAATTATTTCATGAAGCATAACATTCATGTTGATCCATTGTTCTTACAAGCTCAATCTAATTCATTTAGAGCTGACATCTCTCCTCTTGAGTCTTTCAATATTTCCTCACCTTTGGAACATTTCTCATTGGACCTAAATGTGTTTGACGAGTCTGATCGACCAACAACTTCTCTAAATTATATGGATCTTATTCCTACTAGTTTTAATTACAATTAGGTACATGATGGGTTGATGTCATGATTAAAAAAAATGGCCAAATCCATTGATTGTGATTTTATTACTTACAAATATTTCATAATCCAGGAGGAATATGTTATGAATATAGATGATCTAGGTGGTTTTTCCATTGATGTATCTCAATTTTATATCCATCCAAAATTTAATATGTTTAATCCTGAGTATGATAAAACCAGCGTCATTAACAATATTTTCATTAATACATCTCATGATAGTGGTGCATATTTACCTGTTTATTTTTCGAAGCCACCAAAATTCGAAGATCCTTCATTAGAAGTTTCATTGTTATCTTAGGTTCTCGCAATATTGTTGAGATCGATTAACTAACTTGGATTTGTAATTTCATTCATAACTCTTTCCTTAAAATTCATCGACTAGAAGTGAGATAATTCTTGAAGGACTTTCAATGTTTTCAAGTTAATTCCCTAAACCCTCAGGATATAGTTTTAATCAGACAAAATATTCTTATTCAGTTAAATCCTTCATCATTTGAATCCCTTACATTGTTCTCAATATTGGGGAGCACTTTTTTTGTGGATCTACATTGTTTCAAAGCTTTTCATTCTGATCATGAAGATAAAGGTCATCATGGGTTCAAGGATTTAACACCCTCTTCCCACATCTACCCAACTAACCATCGAACTGGGGTAAACATATTATGATTGGATACTATAATGAGACTCAACCTCATAGGTGACCTTAAGGAAGTGGAACCGATAGAAACACAACATAAAGACCTTGTAAAACAACAAAAACACCCCAAGAGGTAACCCAACCTTTTAGGCCACTTACCCTTTGGTCACACTGACATTTTGACCTCTTTGAACCATAGCCATGAGCATAGGCTTGCATTCCTACATCTAGGATGCTATATCCACAGGAATAACATTGCATGCTAGCGGCCATATCCCCAAAAAGTCAATTATGCGGCAATGTCCCTAGGTCCATTTCAACCACCTTTTCAAGCCCAAAAGAGAATTCTCTATCCATAACTTCATGAAAAGTGAAAAGATGATAAATACCAATAGGACAATGATATAGAAGAAATCAAATAAATAATAAACCATATGGACACATCACCGCCATGACATTAATTATGTCAAACATGTCACAAGCATGAAAGCTACATGTATAAACAACAAAACATAACATAGGGGTCCCATACTTATCTGAGAATCACTCTGAATAATTTCTCCCCTACATAATTAATTGTAATACAATATATTTGACCATATATACATTGTGTATCCATTTACAAGTAAAAACATGGGGAGAGCCATACATCATCACTATAAAAATACATGCTTCTAACCAACATAATAACAATAAATACCATGGATACAAATGTTGGAAATATTGTCATTGATGGAAAAGGAGCTCGAAAAAGGATCAACACACGAACTATCACTGGAAAAAGGGTAGAGAAGAACCAACAATGAGCAAGGTAGATAGAGCAATAATGCGGTAAGAAAGCATAAAGAGAGAGTAGAGGAGGAGCAACGAAGAGGCAAGGAAAAACATTAGACTATCAGTGAGGCGGCAAAGGGAACAACGTAAACAAATGGAGTATGGAACCATGAATCGATAACATTATAACGAGAGATAGAATTATTGCAGAGATGTCACACAAGGTTTATTGTATCGGTGGGTTGCGAAATTTGCTTACATTAGAGTTTTACTGTAGTGGAAAATGATGGATAAGATCCACATAAATTGAATATAGAGGTTAAATCATGCGTGGAATGAATTCCAGAGAGGGTTTGAAGACTGGTTGATATCGTGAAAGCAGAATTATGGAGTAAAGGAGAAGGCATAGTGCAGTGAAATGAGTCGATGGTTTGTTTGAACAAGTATATGGAGGAGGTGTAACGAAAGAAATTAGATGTGGAATTAGGATTCAATGGTGTAGCGGAACCGTGAGTAAGCATCACGGTGAACGAGTGAAGGTGGTTTTAGAAAACAACGAGCACGGTTTTTTGCGCATCCTTCAAGTGGTAAGTGGTTCTATTTAAAATGAACAAGATCAAATAAGACTGTGACACATCACCGAAGCACGAAACCGCGGTCACGTGACTTTAAAGTGATAGGTCATCGGGGTTAATTGAACGCGATAGCCGTTCGATCATAAAAAATTGAGATCCGATGGTGTTCACACCCAGTTGTGTCAGGGGTTAACAACGGTGTGGACCTAATGATGTTAAAAAGGCATGTTAAATTTTATGCATCTTGGAATGTGATATCCATTGGATATCCGCATAAATCAGTTGTGGAGTGCGAAGGGTAGGTTGGATATGCTATGGGACCCAAATATAATATTATTTTGGTGCTTTGGGTTTTAACCAAAGTAAACTCATGAATTCATTTAAAACAAAGTATGGAAGGGAAAGTTATATTGTAATTATGACTTATGTTAAGTAAGGTAATAAAATTTGATATTTGCAATATGATGAAGACTCGTTAGATTGTGAATAGGATCAACGATAGTTATTTAATCGAGAGATGCGGCATTGGTATATGTGCAAGATCGACGGAAAGATAAACCTTTACAAATTTTTTTATATATTAAAGGTTATATGATTATAGAATGGAATGATAAAAGGTGTGGGACCGCAAAGGCGAAGCAAAGGCTAAACCTCATGCACATCGTATGAGCACGGTTAACGTTGATGCGGGATAAACGGTACCGCGGGGGCACAAATAGTTCGATGATTAACCCAAGGGGGTGCCTCCACGGTTGACTCACCCATCGGGCATTGAATGAAGATTGATGGATGTCATTCACTGCAGATAGCACAAGCTCGATGAAATTTCCATACTAAGGAGTGCCTCACGATGCATCGTGAACTAGGACACGCTTTCTTAAAACCCAAAAGAATAGTGGTGGACCGGCGCAATCAACGATGTTAAGATTAAAGGAGATAGACGACAGAGATTATATCGGAGTCAAGTGGGACCCTATCACATATTGGACATCGGAAGCGAATGAGATAGCCACTAGATGGATGAAAATTTGTGATGCGATGTGACGATGTGAAGGGACACGTGGCAGCACGAGTGCTATATTGCGCATCAGCGATGTAAAGTCCATCACATACCATGAAGTGGCAAGGTGATATGATGTGAGGAATGCGATGCGATCGATAGATGCGATGCGATGCGATCGCAAATCGCGGATCGCAAAGTTCAGGGAGATATCGCACAATCCTAGAAGTCATGTGAGTTGCAATCCAAAGTAGCGAGAAAGTCAAGTGTGACCCGATTGCATATTGCTCATCGCAAGCTCGGGACGAAGTGTGATAAAGGAGCCGGATGCGATGTAGCTCGAACCATTATTCAAGAGATTTCAAGTCCGAGTGTATGTTATTTCCCTTTGTAAATCACATCGGAAAGAAAAAGGAGCCATATAACGGAGAACGTTTGAAATGCCGAAGTGCGATAAAGGTAGTGGACGCGATAAAGATCAAAGCCGAAGCCTAAAGCATTTCAAGTCCAGGGAGTTTGTGTATTTTTCCTTTTTAAATCATTTCGGAGAGAAAAAGGAGGATTATAACGTAAAACAAAAAGGAAAGTATGAACGTAGGTAGAAAGTCTTGGGTAAGGACACGACATAGAGAAAAAAGCGGAAGCGGATGTTTAGAAGAGCGTGAAGGTTGAACGGCTGTGAGCACGAGAAAAAGAGGCATGTTTGGGAAAAAAGGAGATATGATGACACTATTAGAAATGCAATAGAATGGTTCAAGTCGGACAAAATGAGCGATTATGCGGGCAGAGCTAGACTATAACGATAGAAGCGAAAAGACAGGGTGACAGTGGGAGAAAAGACAAATGTATGGCGAACTAAGAGATGAAAGAGCTGGAGTGAAATGCATTATTGTATTTGTAAATTTAAAGGATTTAATTATTTTTTATTGCATGTGATGCAAAGGCATGTCTCCATAGGCAAAGAAAAACTACTGCTTGTAATAAACAAATATATACATTTTTCTATATCATTTTAAATGTCTTTGGACAAGAGAAAATGAGAAGGGGAAGGAAAAGAGTCATACTGTTCATTTCAAATTCCCTGTCGAATGCAAACAACCATGAATTTATTTTTTATAAAACGAGGTAATATCCATGTGCGAGAAGATGACAAGAAAAAAGAGCGAGAAAGAGAGAGTGCGAGCGAGAATTCAAGAGAGTTGAATATCGTTAGAAAGCTACGAATGGAAGACAATGAGAAGAATATAGGGAAAGCTACGAGACGGAGAGACAGGGATAGGAAGAAGATGGAGAATAGAGAGCGATTTGTGATGATCCGGGAGATGATATAAAGCAAATTTGAAGGCTAGAAGGACAACGGTGAAGAAGGAATATAACTTGAGTTGATATCATAGTAGTGTGAGGAAGTTGGTGCTTCCATATCAAATTGTAGCTTAATAGATGTCCGATTGTAGGCGCTTAGGTAGGAGCCTCCTATAGGTTGTAGCCTACGAGAAAATAGATGGGAGTTGGAGCTTCCTTGCAAGTTGTAGCTTTTTAGAGTTGAGGTAGTAGCCTCCTATAGGTTGGAGCCTACCGACGATCGGTGGTGAGAGGGAGTTGGAGCTTTCCTTTGCATCACAACAATAATAAGATGTGGTTTTCTCCCTTATGGGTTTCCACTTATATCTCGTTGTCTATGTGCATGATGTTTATGTGTTGATATGGTATATCTAATCGCTTATACTTGCTACTCGAGATATTAATATTGATGTTACATTATGTAATAAGTTGATCATGAAATGAAGGTTTAAATAATTTTAAAGGAAAGTTTTAAAAGTCCATGAATGTGTTAAACTAATTCTCCCCCCCCTCTCGGTTTAACTAAGGGTTCAAAAATTGGTGTGAGAGCCAAGTTCGTTCGGTGTAAGCCTTATATCTTGAAGGAGATGCAGTTGAGTCATGGACTATCAAAATGTACACGTGCTAAATACAACAAACTTTCTTGAATGGAGAGATAAAGTTAAAATAGATTTAATGGCTTATGAACTCGAGGCATGGAAGCTTGTATGTGATGGTTATTTCATAGAATATACCTCTTTTTCAAGAACAACGAGTGGAATGCGAAGGCAAAATGTGTGATATATAACGGTCTTCATAACAAGGATCTTGATTTAATTATGGATCTAACCTCTGCAAAAATAAATCTAGGATAGATTGCATTTTATGCATGAAGTAGACACTAGGGGCTACATTGTCAAGAAGGAGAAGAGAATCAAGAAGAAGAAAAATTCATGTCAAAAGGAAAATGTTCAATCAAATGAGGTACTTGCTAGTGTGAATGAAAGAATGTTCCATGAATAAATGATAGTGAAAGAAACAGACCAAACTTGTCATTTCCTTGAGTCAAATTGGAATATTGAAGAACGAAAACAAAGACTCGAAGGAATTGGTGCAAATATGTGATGAGAAAGAATACGAAGATAAGAAAGAAATTGTTGGCCCAAAGACACAACTTGAAGAAGCAAGGAAAGTAGAAGACACTCTACTAAAGAAAATAAAGGATAAAATTCAGAAACAAGAGAAATTGGAAGAAGAAGTAGTGTGCTCGAGAAAGAAATTAGAAAAAGCCCAAAGAGAATTGTTAATGAATACTCCCTCAAATGACAAGCTCGAACAATTAGACAAGATTATAAATTCTCAAAGGTATCCTCTCATAAAGGTCGGGATAGGATATGAAGGAGAAACCCGATGAAGTCCAAGGTAGAAAATAACAAGAATATCATTTTTGTAAATGTTGTAAAGGATAATGAAGCAACTAAAAAATATTCCTATAGAAGTAGAAGCGAGCAAGAACATGATTTGCAATGAAGTAAATAGAAACAAGAAACAACCTCAAATGACAAAGAACGAAATGAAGAAATAGTTTGCTGAAAAAAGGCTCATACACTCTTGAATATGAATTGAATATATTCGAAAGTCGTCAAATGAGGTTCTTTCCTCCTATGATAAGTATCACTTGTTTTTCCTACCACAAACCTCGGACATATTGCAGCATATTGTAAGACAAAGCAAATCCAAAGTCAGACCAACAAAGGATGCGTGAAAAATGAAAAGACTACCTCAAGCAAAAAAATGGAGAGGAAAAACTTTCACCAGGGTACACTAATCGATTCTATGGCTACATTTTTCATGCAATGAATTTGGACATAAATCGATTGAATGTAAATTATGTTAAAAAAAGGGGAACAAAATATTATACATCAACTCAAATGTACCTTGGTAAAATGAGATGTTATGTATGCCTCAAGCTTGGTCACAAAGAAAAATACGTAAACTACCATATACATTAAATAACTCTAGGCAGATGATGGAATCCAATCCAATACGACAATATCGTGAATTAAAAAAGAAGTGCGGGACATTATGAAGAACCCTAATAAAGTTTGGAAGGAAAAGAGAAAGGGGAGCCAATTAACTCAATAACATAATGAATCCATCACGAGTCTTTAGGGGGAGCTTCTCTAAGAAGAAACATCCCGGGAGGAGAGCAGTCCATAAATAGTCCCCATGAAAGTAGTCTAAGAAGAGCTCCTTGGAATGAGAAAAGCTATAAGATAAGGAAGGGAAAGGACAATTTCTTTAACATAGAACTATAGAGGAAGAATAATACCTAAAGCACACAATAGCCAACAGAGTTGATGGAAGGAGATAAGGCATGAAGCAACCATGATGGTAGAGGGAACATCAACCATGAACATGTAAGCTAAGAAGACATCGAGCACATTAAGTGATGAATGGTTAAAATAACAAAAATTATGTTTCGAGCTACAAAACTAGAAATACCTACAAAGGATGATCACATTGTGCATCATACACGCTATAATTAACAATGAATCACATTAAGAAGGATGAGTAATATCATTATGTTAGAACAAGCCGAATTGAATATAAAGCGACAATGATTTTGGAGCGGTCCTAGAAAGGAACATGCAATGGCATTCCTTTGAGACAGAATGACAAAATAAGAAAAATGGTTAATGATGACAAGGTAAAAATTCAAGTATATTGGTGATTTTTGGTATGAACAATGGAAAGCTCAATATTAGAAACCATGAAGGTTCTCCTAACTATAGGTTCATGTGCGAGTCGAAGTGAAATCTCTGCATGGTTCATCAAAGTAGTATCAATTGGTATTTGGTAGAAGAAGCATGCCTATCAACGAGAATATCAAGTGTTATCGGTGGAGCAACGGTATGGTACGTGTGCTCAGGGATCGGAGGATTATGGAAAAAGTACATCAAGGTAGTATACCTAGCATTATCCACATTATTAAAGCATAAAAGGGTCAATTATAGGGCAAAAGGATCATTATTTTGTTCACACTTGAAATAGTATATTGAGAATTGAAGCAGATATCTATTTCTAGATATAACTACATGCCTTCCTCAAGTTAACATAAATATATCTTTAAGGCCTCGTTCTTAATATCATTCATAAAGCGTGTAAAGTCTATTTGCCGAGATATCAATTAAACAAATTGAAGATGTTCTTTGAAGATCATCATGATAGAGCAGTTGAAGTATCCAAGTACAAAGGACTAGTTGTGTTAATCTTATAGTTGAAGCTCAAAGTCTCGTTATTGATTCATCAAAAGCATACTTAGTAGAAAGGAGTTGTCTGGTATTTCATCATTAAAGAGAGGTTGATCGTTGACATACATATCCCCTTATGTCATAAATAAAATTTCATGAGTCGACCAATAAATTGAATGTATCTAGCCTCAAGGGTTTGTTTTTAAAAGTACATTGTACAAACAATAAATTCATTTGGTCCCTTAGATTGAAATATATCATCTAATCTCACAATAAGTTGTAAGCTTTGGGTTGATTCATTGTTCACATCATGTATAAGGACCTTTCAGCTATTAAGTGTAATATCCATGTCGACTTTCCTAACTCATATCACCACCAACAAGGAGGAAGGATGAACCACAGCTATAAAAGATATATTGGCATCATCATAATTGAATAGATGTTGTATCGTAGATGTGTATTGTAGAAGAAGAGATATTCCATCTACAATCTTTCACGAAACAGTATATGTATTTATGATGAAGATCATACTAGAGACCACGAGTATATTTGAAGTATTGTCGGTATTTTAGTTTTGGCCCAATGATGCATCTTTGATTATATAAGTACGATTATATATGGTTGTTCTATCATCACCAACACTCTCATACAAGTGCAAGAACTACGAGCTTTGGGATGGTATCAACTTACAGGTGTATATATAAGTTCAATAATTCTCAAAAGTGTCCTCCCAACAACTTGTGTACACCAAGTCTAGAGCAGACAAGATATAAAGTAAAAAAGAAAAGGGCCTAAACACAACTCGGGAAGAGAGGAAATGCAAAGATAGAATCTACACTAAGAGATGTGCAACCCTTTGCCATTGATTTCAAAGGGGAGAGCAAGACTTGGAGGAAGAATTGGAGTATTGGTGGATGTGTTGCCATCAATTTCAAAGGGTGAGGCTGTTGAAATATCAGTCATTGATGGCAAAGGAGCTCAAAGGAGCGACACACGAACTATCGCCTGTGGAAAAGGAAGCGAGATCAAGCAATAATGCATTAAGAAATCATAAAAGAGAGGCAGAGGAGTAGCGATGAAAGGCAAGGAGCAACATTAGACTATCGACTAAGGCAAAAAGGGAACGAGTGTAAACAAACGGAGTATGGAACCATGAATCAATAGTAGAGATGGAATTGTTGCGAGAGATGTCACACGAGGTTTAATGTATCGATTGGGTTGCTGGGTTGTGAATTTGAGATTTTTACTATAATGAAAAATGATGGATAAGAACCACATAAATTGAATATAGAGGTTAAACCATGCGTGGAATGAATTCGAGAGAGGGTTTGAAGACAGTTGATATTGTGAAAAGCGAGAATGATGGAGTAAAGGAGAATTCATAGTGCGAGTTGAAATGAACCGATGGTTTGTTTGAAAAAACTATACGAAGGAGGTGTAATGAAAGAAATGAGATGTGGAATTACGAGTCAACGGTGCAAGTGAACCGTGAGTAGCATCACAATTAACGAAGTGAAGGAGGTTTTAGAAAACAACGGATGGTTTTGCAGACCTTCGAGGTAGTAAGTGTTTTAATTGAAAATGAACGCGATCAAATAAGAATGTGACACGTCACTGGGTGCGAAACCAAAATTTTCCCGTGACTTTTGAGCACTAATTCGTCAAGGTTAGTCGAACACGATAGCCATTTGATCATCAACAATTGAGATCCGATAGTGTTCGCACTCGAAGTTGCATAGGGGGTTAACAAAGGTGTGGACCCGATGGTGTTAAAAAGGCACGTTAAATGTTATGAATCTTAGAATGCGATATTTGTTAGATATATGCATAAATCGGTTGTGGAGTGCGATGGATTATCAACCGTTGGAGTTGATGAAAAGCGTAAGGGTAGGTTGGATATGCTCTATGACTCAAATATAATATTATTTTGGTGCTTTTGGTTTTAACCAAAGTAAACTCATAAATTCGTTTAAACCAAAGTATGGAAGGGCAAGCTATATTGTATTTATGATTTACGTTAAGTCGGGTAATAAACTTTGATATTTACAATATGATAAAGACTGCTCGGATTGTGAACAATACTCGGCATGCAGTAGTTTAAACGGAGATGCGGCATTGGTATATGTGCAAAGATCGGGTGGAAAGATAAACCTTTACAAATTTTTTATATATTAAAGGTTATATGATTATAGAGCGGAATGATAAAAGGTGTGGGACCAGTGAAGGAAGCAACAAAGGCTAAACCTCGTGCACATTGTATGAGCACGGTTAATGTTGATTTGGGATCAACGGTACCACCGGAGACACAAACAATGCGATGATTATCCCAAGAGGTGCCTCGCGATTGACCCACCCATCAAGCATTGACCGAAGATCGACGGTTGTCATTCATTGTGGTAGCACAAGCCGGATGAACTTTTCGTACCGAGAGTGCCTCCGCGATGCAGTGAGCTGGGAATTGCTTTCCTAAAACCCAAAAGAATAGTGGTGGACGACACTGATCAACGAACAAGATTAAAGGAGATAGAGCGGTAGAGATTATATTAAAATCAAGTGGGACCCGATCGCATATCGGACATCGCAAGCGAATGCGATAGCTTCTGGATGGATGAGAAAAGTTACGATGTGATGTGGCGATGCGAAGGGACACGTGAGCGACACGACGCTATATCGCGCATCGACAATGCAGAAAGTCCATCACATACCTCGAAGTGGCGAGCGATGCAATGCGAGGAATGTGATGTGATCGATAGATGCGATGCGATGCGATCGCATATCGCAGTCGCAAAGCTCAAGAGAGATATCACAAAATCTTAGAAGTCATATGAGTTGCGATGCGAGTAGCGATAAAGTCAAGTGGGACCCGATCACATATTGCTCATCGCAAGCTCGGGACAAAGTGCAATAAAGGAGCCGGATGTGATGTAGCTCGAACCATTATTTAAGAGATTTCAAGTATGGGTGTATGTGATTTCCCTTTGTAAATCGCACGAAAGAAAAGGAGCCATATAGCAAAGAACATTTCAAACGACGAAGTGCAATAAAGAGAGTGGACGTGATAAAGATCAAAGTCGATGCCTAAATCATTTCAAGTTCGAGAGAATGTGGATTTTCCTCTGTAAATCATTTCGAAGATAAAAAGGAGGATTAAAATGTAAAATAAAAAGGAAAGTATGAACGCGGGTAGAAAGGCTCGGGTAAGGACCCGACATAGAGAGAAAGGAAGAACCGGATGTTTAGAAGAGCGTGAAGGGTTGAACATGACGTGGGAACGAGAAAAAGAGGCATGGTCGGGCAAAAGGAGATATGATGACACCATTAGAAACACAATAGAATGCGCTAGTCGGAAAAAATGAGCTTGGTTATGTAGCAGAGCTAGACTATAACGACAGAAAAAAATGAAAAGATAGTGATAGCAGCAGAGAAAGACAAATGTATGGCGTAACCAAGAGCTAGAAAGGGATCTGAGTGAAATGTATTATTGTATTTGTAAATGTAAATGATTTAATTATTTTTATTGTATGTGATGCAAAGGAAAGTCTCCCGTAGGCAAAGAAAACTCCACTTGTAATACACAAATATATACATTTTGTTATATCATTATGAATGTGCTCGACAAGAAAATGAGAAGGGGGAAGGCAAAGAGTCATACTTTGTTCATTTTCGAATTCCTTGTGGAATGCAAAAAGCCATGAAGTTATTTGTATAAAGCAGGTAATATCCATGTGCGTAAGATGATGAAGATAGAGAGAGATAAAGAGAGAGAGTGCGGTAGAATTGAATAGAGTTGAAGATCATTAGAAAAATTTGCAAAATGGAAGAGAGCAGAAGAATATAAGAAAGCTATAGACGGAGAGACAGGGTAAAGAAGAAGATGGAGCAGAGAGAGGAGTTGTGGTGATCCGTGACATGATATAAAGAAAATTTGAAGTATGGAAGGACAAAAATGAAGAAGGAATATAAGAGAGCTGATATCAAAGGTAAATCGACATGTGTTTTCATAGTAGTGTGAGGAAGTTGGTGTTTCCATATCAATTTGTAGCTTGATAGATGTCCAGTTGTAGTCGAGCTGAGGTAGGAGCCTCACATAGGGTTGTAGCCTACATAAAATATATTGGGTTGGAGCTTCCTTGCAAGTTGTAGCTTGCGGGGACTGAGAGTAGTAGCCTCTCTGTAGGGTTGAGACCCTCGTGAAAATCAGTGGTGAGAGGGAGTTGGAGCTTGCCTTTGCATCACAACAATAATAATATGTGGTTTTTTCCCTTATGGGTTTCCACTTGTATCTGTTGTCTATGTGCATGATGTTTATGTGTTGATATGGTGTATCTAATCTCGCTTAATACTTATTGCTCACAAATTAAGATTGTTGTTACATTATGTAATAAGTTGATCATGAAATGAAGGAGTAAATAAGTTTAAAGGAAAGTTTTAAAAGTCCATGAATGTGTTAAATGATTCACCCCTCTCTCTCAGGTTTAACTAAGGGTTCAACAACAACAACAATAGAATCCACATATAAATCAATAAATTTTCATATCCAATACCAAGGCGATGAAATTGATCATTAATGAATGTAGAAACAAACTTGAATATGGGACTTCCACATTCCACTTGACCATAGATTGGCTGAGCCAAGTCTCACTTTAGTAAATCACCCTTGAGCCATATTCCAAGCATGAATGTGGGATCTCATCAAAAAACATCAATCAAAATCAATCTAGGGCTTTCGGTGGCCAAATCACATCAACCCCCAACTAGTGATTCCCTCTCGTAGTTAGACATCGCAACCATCATGGATTGGTCTCTATCCAAGTATTTTTCCAGGGGCTCCCGAGTGTTTGTTCCACCCGGGCTTTCGAGGACTCGTAACTCAACACCCAACTATTGCAGGGGCTTCCAAAGTGTTTTTTCCTACTAGGGCTTCGAGGATTAGTAACTCAACCCACCTAGGTATTCCAAAGGTGTCTATCCAACCCACATTTGTTCATATAATAGTAATTCAACCCATAGTTATTCGATAGGCTTCTACAACATTTTTTCCAACCAAGGCCCTAGGAACTAATAAATAAACCCACAACTAAAGGAACATGAGAACCAACAAGAAAAGAAATAATTAAATGAATCCACAACTCCATGGCTATCTAGGAAATGGAAAGGATAGGAAAATACACTCATCAATCCAAAGAAAATCCTCCATGCCAATGAAAGATTATAACCAAGAGACCACATGAATGTTCCATGCATGAAAAAATGTAGTAAGGAGAACATACATGCAACTCGGTACCTACAACAAAAAACCCATTGTAGTTAATGATCCCGATGTCCTCCTTTGATTTCCTTCTCTTCATTTTCCTTCTTGGTCCAAATCGGAAAGTATTACACACCCTCCAAGAGTGCTACAAGAAAACTCTTAAGTATCCAAGAATATGGGAGAGAGGCGAGAGAATAAGGAGAACTCCTCCAAAACCTATCAAAAATCTTGCAAACTAATCCTCATAAGCCTCTTTTATTAATGAGGCCTCTGTTTTCTTCATTTTCCATTATTTTCCTTCATTTTCCTCCTCACATGTAACCTATGACCTTTCACCTCCCTTTTCTCATATTTTCCATTATTTTCATAAATAAAAGCTCCAATCAATGCCTCATTCCTTTCCAAATCCTTTTCCAGTTTCCTTTAACAATAATAATTGAATTGAACACCAACTAGCTTGCAATATGTGTCCCACCATTTAGCTTGCAATATGCGTCCCATCACCGTGGTATTAGATATATATATATATATATATATATATATATATATATATATATATATATACATGAAATTTTACCAAGGTTGTTACAAAACCCTCCCCCCTTGAGGGAAGGTCGTCCTTAGTGTTCAATGACACCTATAAACAAATAAAATTACTGAAAAATAAAACATATTGTTTATGGAGATTTATAACACAACTCATTGTAGTATTTACATTGAATAACCCACTCAAAAGAAAAAATCATCATGACAATCATATCATGTATTGGAGCTTTATAACACAACTAATTACAGTATTTACAATGGAATACACATATGCACATTTTCTCAACCAACAAATAAAAGGATATGATGCCTATATCGACACTAAGGGAATACGAGAGGTTCACATCTCCACCCTTAAAGTAATACCAAGATTCACCCATCTTCCCGGAAGTCTAGAATCCACTTCCAAATTCAAAGTATGCATCCAATTTCCATCACTACAATCATGCGCTATTGTACTCTAAGTGAATAGTTACCAAATCATTGTTCCAAGGAACACTCCCAATGCGAATTTCATTCCATTTGGTAATGTTAATGACCAAAACAAATCGATCCCTGACCTTCCCTTCTCTACTAAAAAAATCCTTTGGACAATCCGGTCACCCACTTTCAGTGCAATTTACAAACCTTCCAAGTTCTGCTAGCACCCCCATATTGGGAAATTCTTCCCTTGGAAAGCCTTCCTTCCATCGAAAGATAAAAAAATCCAAAGCATATCCCATATCTCAAAACCATCATGCAGGTCATAGAATTCTCATGGAAATAAATGGACACTATTAGGTACCAATGACCGACAATGGCCCCTGATCTTGCAAAGTGTTTTACCATAATATCGCTACATGTTCCAATTTATTTTCACTAACACTATTAGTTCTTAGCGTCAAATTAAATCACCGAAACGAGTATTTTTTCCTTCTTGTACCAAGCACATAATTTCCATTAGATTTAAAATAAATTGAAATAACTTCAAATCATACCGCATTGGTAGCTCATCAATAAGGTACACTTGAAATCTTGTTTACATCATGTCACAACAAGTAGCAGCTAGTTATTTGATAAAATCATCATGTATAAACATATCACATCTAGTTAGATAAATACACAACCATCATAGGTCAAAATCATGACTTAGATGCAATCATCATAAACCATAATCATAAATCACATGTAACCATCATAATTCAAAGTCATAGATCACATGCATAATAGAAATAAAAATAAAATATATATACTTATCCTTGATCGGTCCATACTTCTTCCTTTGTTCTTTCTAAACACACATTGCATCGGTTTCCATACTCGGAAAGTATAGAATGCATATTCTTCTCTTCAAGCACATACAAATACACACAATACACATCACAACACATAAATCCACACACAATGTACAACACCACACAATGCATACACCCACACTAACATACAACACATACACATACATCTAGTGTACAACACATACACCTACATCCAGATGTACAATACAAAAAAAACAAATACACCTACAACTAGTGTACAACAAAACACAATAGAAATACATATACATAGTAAAACATAAGGAATACACATTTCATGATACCATAACTACACCATGCACATACATAGTATTGCATTCATGCAACACAACATGTATAACTTGCACACAATACCACATGTATACCGAGTACCATATGCACAACATGTACAAAATACCACCCTGTGCACAAGACTACGTGCATAATGTGTGCAAAACATCACATGTACACAACATCACGAGCACATCATGTACACAACACCAAAAGTACACCGCACCACCCGTACAATGTGTACAAAATACCACATGTACACAAAAACTACATGCACGACATGTACACAACACCACATGTACATGACGCCACATGCACGACATGTAGACAACATCACCTCGTACACAACAACACATGCACATGACACCACATGTAGAATCATGCACATAACACCATATGTACAACACACACCCAAAACCTTATGTAGATATCACTACATATAAAACATGTACATAACACCATATGTACACAACGCCACATCTCCAACATATACACCGCACCATATCCACACAACACCGCATATCCAAGATTTACATAACACCATCTATAACTAGCACTACATATGAAATATACACATAACACCATATATATATATATATATATATATACAACATCATATGCACATAATACTACTTATACAACATTCACACGTCACCATAGGTACAATCATCGAATATACAACATGTGCAACATATACACAACGATGAGTATTGCACATCCATTGAACACACACTAAAAAGAATCCACCCAAATAATAATAGGACTTCCAAATGAGAGATCCAGGGCTAAGAAGGAGAGTAGAACAAGCTTTAAAAAATAGCACTAGTCGAAACAATAAGCATATAAGACGGAGAAGAGAACGAATCCATGGAAGAATGAATGCATGAACGAATGGGTGCCATTGCAATAGAATGGAATATACGTGTTTGTGACTACCCTCCTTTCATTTCACACTCCTTTCTTACATAATATTATTATGTGTATGTCTATGTTCATAAAATATTAATGACTACCCCTCCCACTATAACAATACAACAATAGGAAAAGAAAGGAAAAAAAGAAAACAAATAAAAAAGAAAGAACTACGAAAACTAGTGATGCTAGTAAACATTATTGATGATGATGATGATAATAAGGCTATGAAAATTTGTTACCTTTCCAAGGGAGAATTATTAACCCATTATTAACAACACCACCATGACTAACTAATTACCACGAATTTAATAAGCCTCACCATTGAAAGCCCATGTTTTGTCATTTGATATCATTCTTTTGATTGACTTCCCGCTCTCTCGAATGACAATACATATTATGAACAAATAGAGAGACATAACAAGCCACCCTATCAATCTCTTAACTTCGTAAAGTAGAATTTTTTTCTGGTGGTAACTCCAAACCAATGGTATTTAAAGTGTTGGAGTGGAAAGTCGTTTTTTTGGGTACTTGAAATAGATGATAATGCCATGATCATGAATCCATTATGGATGGATTACTTTCCTGTAAATTGGAACACTAAGCTATGATGCTTTTAGATAACTATGAACCCTAAGTCATCATTATTTTTTGAAGTGACAATGGTTTTTTAGAAAAGATCCAAGTGCCGAGGTAGCTAAGTAGAACAAGAGGTGTAGGAGTCGGAGACACGTGTAGAATAAAAGATGCGTGAAAATAGAGTAAATGTGAAAGTAAGGGTGTGCAACAAAAATGTGTATGTAAAAAAAAATACAAAATTTCTTCACACATGAAAATTATTTTAATTTAAAAAAAATTAAAGAAATTATTTCTATCTCAAAAGAATATATTTCTTTAGCCATACTTCCTCAATTTTACTATTAATAATAACAATAAAGCATATGGATTTCAAAAAATAAAATCATGTTATTATCTCAATAATACCTTTATATAACACCAAAAAAATAAAATAAAAATAAATCCTACTCTACTATGCAATGATCCCACTTGTTTTCTCTTACTCTACCTAGTACTATTTTCATTATAAATGTTACTCCATTTTTAAAACCAAAATCTTATTATCATTGTTCAATCAATGTTAGGTCACTCTTTTCATCAAATGAGACAATTTTTGAAAAACTGATTCCATATTAGACCTTAGCCATAAATTGCAAGAGACATCTAAATCCCATCAACTTTAATAATAATAATACACGAGTTGAGAAAGACCGGTCATATTGATCTTGTTAATTTAATATTGTAGTTATTGAGTTGTCAAATTTGAATTAGTTTGGAATTCCTTTATACCACCTAATTATCATAACATTAAATATTATTTAGGTGGGTGCATTAAATTGGGTTTTATGAAATAGTTTTTGAGAGGGTTTCTCGAAAGTTGTTGTAATTTATGAGTTTTTCTTAGGTTATTTTGTATATAAGTTTCATTTTGATAAGTTAGCTTATTATTTTGTATATAAATTTCATTTTGGCAAGTTAGATTAAATATCTAATCTGATAAGTATCATTTTGGTAACTTTAATTATATATTTTTTACTAAAAAATATTTGTTATCCAAAAAATTATTTACTCGCTAAATATAAATAAATTGATTTACATGGATTTAGTTTCCAAATCACAAGTTCAAATGTCACATAAATTAACCATAAAAACTACTTTAAAGAAATTAAACTTGAAAATCATCCAAAATATTCTAGTATTGATTTGCCTAGCTCAACCTAAAGACACAAATAAACTTAAAAAAAATTGATTCTTTATGGTTTTGTCGTTCACATCAATTGAACTACTAAATCAATATAGTAATCTTTGAATATCTTTCTCCTCCATGTTTTAGAATTCCAAGTCGGTTTATCCCGATCCATCGGTGTCATTTTGGTACAACAATAAATCAGTAAAAATGCCTCCCCATGAGAAAAAGAGCTTTGGTATTGTCAAAGTAATGAGTTTGCAGTGGGCAGTGGGCGGCACCAACCAAAGTACACCTGAAAAGAAAATAGTTGCTGTACAACCATGAATACCGAATTATATCACAGGCCACCTATATGACTATACTGCAAGGTAACGGGACAATAATATACTGCAATTTTGCACAGGTCTAATAATCAATATGTACACCATTTTGTCTTGATGTATTGAGCTGAGTCCTTATTTTGTCTTTTTTGGGTGTATCTTTTTTTGAGTCACAGTCGCCCCAATATATCAGCCTTGTAATGTTTATCTGATAATAGAATACAGATTTTTCATCCTAAAATAGACGAATACTAATTTTAGGCACAGACAAACAGATATGGCAACAGAAACTTCGATTTCTAAGGCTATTAATTAATAACAGGATCACCCTTCTTCCATTAATGGAATGGTGTCGGAGTCCTGAAACTTATCTTCATTTAAAACGTTTTCTATTTATTAGAAGTTTTTGAAGTTTTTGGTGGGAATCTTGAAAAAAAATCAATAATTCTAAATTAAATGTCAGAGGAATTTAACTAAATAAACATACCTGAAAATCTTTCAAAACATTTATCACATGAATTACTTTCAAATATATATACAATTTTTTATTGAAATATTGTATAACATGTAAGGCTTTAAATGTTTATGTGTATATATTTCATAATGTGGTAACTAATATTTGTCTAGCTATAACTCCATTAATGTACTGGGTAATATATGTCACCTATTAGATTTTGTACATGGTTAATTCTAAATTGATTGACATATAATGCTGCAATGCATTAATGGAATTATATTTCCACAAATATTAATAGCAATGGATATAGTGGTCACATTTTTTTAATTCTTTGAAGTTGATTTTAAGTGTATTGATGTTTGCAACAATTACTGCAATGCACTAAGGCAAGTATTAACCTTTGTGTATATATATAAAGAAAAATAGTAATTTCATTTATAATTTTAAATAAAAATTATATTTTACATGTATTATTATTATTATCTAATTTTAAGGTCAGGATCAAGTTATGAGATCTTTTTTGTTTGTGGGACAAGAGACTCACCTCTATACAGCAATTTCATTGTTAAATCTAAGAAAACATATATACTTTATCTCTGTAGATTTTGAACCTATAATCTCTTTAAAAGAAAACATATACTCTTAAATATTAAACATATAATTTTTTTTATAAAATTAATTCCTTACCAATCCTGTGATGCATTCCCTTGAAATTTTATATTCACTACTAAATTTTCATATACCCTATTGAGAATACTCTTGGTGTGATTTTTCCACTTTGAAAAAAAAATGGAAAATTCATTCGGATGGGAATGTACGAGATGTGGCATGTGATCAGTTTGATTGACTGAGATTTGCTCCGATGGGTAGGTTGGTAGGGGAGTAAGGATCTTGTGGCCAAGTGCATATTCTGATGGATCTAGGTGGGTTTAAACAGCTGGTATAAAAAATATACAATATATAAATAACCAGACCGTAGGGATTCTAATAGTGTCTGAGAAACGATGACAAAAATTATATTTTGTAAGCGGTTGAGATATATACAAATATCTGAAATGACAAATGTGTGAGACTTCCAACATTAAATTTATAAACCAGGATAAAAGAAATGAATAAATTATATTCTCCAAAATTACTTTTAAATAAACAAAAATAACTTAGTAACCAAGTTAATGATGAGTGCATCTACATTTTGCAAGCATTATGTGGTTAAGAGAACCTGTACAGACGTAAAAAAACATGTTTTTGAGCGAGATTCTTTTGTACCTGAATAAATAGATCGACATAAACAGCATTCAGGAAATGAATGGATGTGAAAGTATTTTTCCACATTTTGTCAATGTTTTTGAGAAATGATGCTCGACTCAGGCCAAATATAAATTTATGTTGATTAGATGTTTAAAGGATGCTTTGCCAAATCATTTATAGTTGTTTGAACTTTGGAAGGTAAATTTTGTGCCGAAAATTTCATGTATCTTACTTAGATGTTTGAAGAGTGTTATGCCTAAATATTTATAGCTGTTTGAATTTTTGGAAGATAAATGAGGTAAAAACAATAAAAAAAATCAAATAACATTATAATTAATTATGGAATTTTGTATTTAAAATAATTTTCTTTTGTTAATTTTTGATTATAATTTTCTTATTTTTAAAATTAGTTTATGAAAACTTTTTTTTGGCTACCGTTTATGTTTGATAGAAAATGGATTGATTTATCAAAAACTAGGATATTTTTTTTGTGTTAGATATGTTTGTGTATAACATAATTGGATAAAATATGAAATAATATAAAATAAATAATGTTATTGTTTAATATAGTTTTGGTACATGAAATTTTTCTATTAATGTGATAAAAAAAATAAAAATCAATATTGTATGGGCTTTAGATTGAGAGAATATATGTTATATAATATATATGACATAATTCAATTTATAATTTTGGAACAAATTGATGCATTGATTTCAAATTTTTTATCAATGTGATAAAAAAAGAAATCAACATTGTATGGGCTTTAGATTGAGAGAATATATGTTATGTAATATATGACATAATTTCAATTTATAAATTTTGGAACAAATTGATGCATTGATTTAAGTGTGTATAGGCACAAGGTATATTCTTTCCAATAAATCCAAAAAAAGATAAATAGTGTTGTATAGAAATGTGCAAGATATTATTAGGGGGACGAGGAATAATATTTATGCTTCCCTTTATTGGTATCCCTTCTTTAGGGCATGACTTGAAAATCCTCTCATACTTTTATTTAGAGGTTGTACACTACCATCAAGGTAGGTCGTAGAGTTGGTCATTCACGAGGTTTATCTTAGAGGCATGCAACAAGGAGACATCCTTATTCCTCAATGACCATTAATCTCTAGACATGGGATAAAAAACCTTGAGTTAACTTGGTCTCAATAGTTGCATCATTTACATCAAGAAAGTTGGGTATTTCGAGGGCATATATGAACATGGTACCCTTGGTACTTACTAAAAGTAACTCTTAAATGGGTTGGATAAGCATGCCACCCTTGTTGGAAATACTAAGAGGGGGGGGTGAATCAATATTTCTTTTCAATTGTTAATTATTGCCAATTAGATTCTTCACAATTAAAGAAAGATATATATATATATATATATATATATATATATATATATATGATATTAAGAATTAAAGAGAACTTCAATCCCCTTTTAATAATAGTATACAATAGATGAGAGAAGGGCACCAACCCTTTAATGAAACATGCACCAACTTGAAGTTTGTTGACGCTGCGACCTCTAGGGCTTCGACCCTATCTTCTCAAGGCACCAACATTGTGCTTAGGAGCTCCTACTCCAAGGACACCAATCCTTCGAGAAATCTTTAGAGAGAAAATGTGAGATGTACTTACATAAGTGTCTTCAACAAGATTTATGATACCTGACCAAATCCTCCAAGTCACCTCATGATGATATCAACGCATCATGGTTTCCAATGGTGTCTCAAGATCAGGGTTCTACAAGTGTATTTAGATGAATTCAATAATTCTTCAAAGGTGTCTTTAATAATCCGCTCAAGTTTTGCACCAGGTCTTCCAAAACAACTCTCTTCAAGTTACTTCGCTTCAAGGATCTTCAAGTTGCTCAAGAGGGTCAAGAGATAGGCTCGAAAGATGTCTTCATGAGGCTTCTTCAAGTCAACTCAAGTATTCATTATACAAGCCTTCAATTTCTTGACTAGGCTATAGGTTCTTTACACCTCTAGATTCTTCACTTCTTGAGGGCTCACAAGTTCTTCACTCGTTTAACAGCTTGCCCTCAAACATTACTTGTAACTTGTTTCAGAGATATTGAAGGGATGCTTCCAAGTCTACTCCTTAATACTTCAACACCTAATCCGAGCTCAAAACTGAGCCTCTTAGGTGACCGTGACAATTCCGAGAATATAAGTATCCACAGGGTCTGAAGGATAGGTGATCGTTGTTTGAGTCGTTATAAGTGAACAATGCTTTAAGTAATAGTCGACTATTATCACGAGATAGGAGCCTTAAATGAGCTCCTACAGGTGGCAATGTAATCCGAGGTATTGTGTCATTCTCTACGAGATATGTTAAGACAGTTTCGTGTGCCAAAACTAAACCGTTATAGGTGATTGTCCCTCCTTATTAGACCGAGTTTAGTTCAAATGTGATTGTCTTGAAATATGCAATAGGGACCGAGGGTAATTCCTTCACAGGGTGACTCGGTCCAAAGTTTGAATATCGAGGTGAGTTGCCATAACATATACCATAGATATGATGTTCAAGAACCTTCTCCAACGATCCGAAAATTATAGAATATTTTTTCAATCTTTTCTTCTTGTGTTCATGAGGTATGAACACCTTCCTTCTTAACTTAACTCTATAATCAATAGTTGAGATGATGATTATCCCAAATAAAGGAGATTGACCGTATATATATATAGATATACAAAGTTTTATCCTCCAATGAATAGACATGTCCCTTGAAGTAGGCCGACTTGTCCTAGAGGGATGAGGTCGGCTCACGTACTAGAAAAAAATTTCTTCTTAACTTAAAAAATTAATAACTTTCAAACCGCTAGCAGATTTTGGTCACGTAATAGCTCATTGGAAAGCTAAAATTATGCTTTATAAGATGGTATACAACTTAACATATAAATATTCCTCCCAAGGTGTCCAAAATATTTTTCCTTTATAATTGACCTTGAATATTTATGTGCAAAGAGTAAAATTCTATCTCCAAGGTCATCTTCACTGTTAGGCTTATTCATCATAGGGTCATAGTTTGGTTTCTCCTTCATCAACTCCGTTTCCATCAATGACAACTTGGATTAAAAGACCTCCCCCTTTTTTCATTGGATGGAAATATTCTTCTTCTCTCCCCCTTTGACATCAATGGGAATGGGGTGCCAAAATACTCCCCCCTGTCATGCTATGCTCCCCCTAACATACTATACCCCTAACATGCTTCTTAATTTAATGTGATGCAAGAGCAATGACCCCCATCTTTTGGCAAAGATACTAAAATTCTTCTTATGGAAGGGGTTTTATAAATATATCCGCAATTTTCTCTTTTTTGTTGATGTATTCCAACTCGATGTTGTGTTCAACAACTTGTTCATAGAGAAAGTGGTATTTTATTGGAATATGTTTGGTTCTTGAGTGCATCACCGAATTCTTTGAAAGAGTGATGGCGCTAGTATTGTCACAAAAAAATAGTATTTGGTTGCATAGTTTCTATGTTGACATCCTTCAAGGCTTCCCTCATCCATAGAATTTGTGTACAACAATTAGCTGCAGCTATATATTCAACTTCGGCTAGTAGAGAGGGATATATATGATTGCTTTTTGTTGAGCCAAGATACAAGACAATATCTTATAAATAATGCATTTCTACCGGTGCTTTTTCGATCATCCATGCTTCCAGACTCAATCAACTTCGAGTAAGTTGTCACAAGTAAGAGTTGAACTCTTAGGATACCAAAGACCGAAATTAGTCGTTCCTTTGTAGATATCCGAGAATCCTTTTCGTAGCCTACTAGATGGGATTGTTTAGGACTTGATCGAAATCTTGACACCATTCCTACCGCTTGCATAATGTCTGGTCTTGTAGCATTTAAGTATAAGAGAGCTCCAATTATTGATCCGTAAAGAGTTGCATCTATTTGAGGGGTATCATCATCTTTGCTTAATTTACAAATCTGTGGTCATTTGGTGTGCTCATAGGTGCACAATCTTCCATCCCATATCTTTTAAGCATGTCTTTAAGATATTTTTTCCCTAAGATATAAACATGCTCGTAGAAGTTTGAGATATTTGTAGCCCAAGAAAGTAAGAGAACTCATCGATCATTGACATCTCGATTTTTTTTGGACATATTTAGAGAAAATTCATGGCTCATTTCTTCATCATTGCTAGCAAAGATTAGATCATCAAAGTAAACAAGAGTGATCGAATTTTTCCCTTCTCCATCTTCATGTAGAGATTGCTACTGCCACTCCCCTTTTTAAAACCTTCTTGTTGCATATAGTGATCCAAATTTGCATACCATGCTCTAGGGGCTTGTTTTAATCCATACAAGGCCTTTTTCAGTTTGCATACAAATTCGTTTCCTTTAGCAAGGTCAAATCCTTCTCGTTGCTCCATGTAAACTTCTTCCTTGAGATCTCCATTTAAGAATGCTGATTTTACATCCATTTGATCAACCTTGAATCCTTTTGAGAAAGTAAATGCCAAAAACATTCTTATGGATTCCATTTGAGCTACCGGTGCAAAGGTTTCTTCAAAGTTAATTCCTTCAATTTTGCGAGTACCCTTTGCGCACAAGTCTGGCTTTATTTTTCGATGATTTGTCCATCTTCATTCATCTTGTTTTTTAATACACATTTTGTTCCAATTATATTTTTATCTTTTGGGCGAGGTACTAGTTCCCATGTCTCATTTTTTTTCGATTTGAGACATTTCTTCTTCCATGGCCTTTATCCAATAAGGATCTTTGCTTGCTTGAGAAAAAATTTTCGTGTTTCTATTAAAGATAATAGAGCCACATCATCTTTTCTTGGGGTGCTTATCATTATTCTTCGAGTTTGGATTCCTTAATCTATATTTCCAATGACTTGTTCTTTCGTGATGATATCTTTGAAGAAACTTCATCTTGGAGGGAGTTTGTGAAGATTAATTTTGAGGTTCACTTTGAGATTCTTCACTCTCCTCTTTTCTTTCGTGTTCTTATTCTTCACTTTGTTCAAAGAAAGACTCAACTTCATGATCTTCAATTCTTTTGTCTATGAAGGCCTTCATCAATCCTCACATCAATGCTTTCCACTATTCTTCATAGACGATTTGTTTGTAACATTTGTAAGCTTTTGCTCCTAGTGAAGTAACCAAGAAATATTCCTTCGTCGCTCTATAATCAAATTTACCCGATGAGTCATCATTTATTTTTATGAAACATTTGCTTCCAAATATTCTGAAATATTTTATCAAGCGGTGTCTTCCTTTCCATAATTCATAAGGAGTATTTTCATTATTTGGTCTCGGCTTGAGTTCAATTTAAGGTATAAACTACGGTGCCAACTTCTTCTCTCTAGAATTTTGGTTGCAAATTAGCCGCTAGTAGCATTGTCCTAGCCATTTCTTGAATGGTTCGGTTTCTTCTTTCAACTACTCCATTTTGCTCGGGGTGTCCTAGTAGTAGAAAGTTCTCTTTCGATTCCATGCTCTTTCTGTAGAAATTATCAAACTCTTTCGAATTGAATTCTCCTCCTCTATCCATTCTAAGACATTTTAATCTTAGAATATTTTTCATTTTCAATGAGAGATTTAAGATTCTTAAAACACTCAAATGCTTCGGATTTATATTTTATGAAATATATCCACATCATTCTAGTATATTCATCAACAAATAGAGCGCAGTACCTTTCACGTTGAAGAGCTAGAGTTCTAGTTGGCCCACACAAATCTGCATGAATGATTTCCAAAGGTTTTGATGTTGAGAACTCCTTGGTTTTGTGGCTAGTTTTGGTTTGCTTTCCATGTTGGCATGGGCCACATACAAATTGATTTGGTTTGCACATTTTTGGAATGTCCCTCACTCGCATTATATTTGCTTATTCCGAGTAGGTTTTCAAAACTTGTATGCCCCAATCGCTTGTGCCATAACCAACTTTCATCCGTTTCACTTAAGTAAAATTTATCTTCTTGGATTCTACTGAGAATGTAAACATTATCTCGGTGTTCTTACTCCTTTCGCCACAAGCTCTCCCGAGGACGAGTATCTTATTTCACAATTTTTTTGTACTAAAGACAACATTATGTCCTTGGTCACAAATCCGTCGACACTTAAGAGATTGTGTTTGAGCCCCTTCTACAAGCAAGGTATTTTGAGCCTTTCCTATTCCATTGAAAATGGTAGTAGTCCCTTTTCCAGATGATTTTAGCAGATCCACTTCCAAAGGGTACATTTCCATTTTTCTTGTTCAATGAGATAAACTTCTTTTGGTCACCCTGTCATATGTCTCAAGCATCCACTATCCACGAACCAATGATTTTCTTCACTATGAACACATAGAGCGAGGCCACATTTATTACTTTTGAGATTTATGTTTTTAGCTTTTTTCCCTTTTTAGAGGACATTTTTGTTCATTATGATCACAATCATCACATAATGAGCAAGACAGATCAAACTTAGCCAAAGGATCAAAGGAATTGTATGTTTTGATTTGTTCTTGATCTTTAGGCCCACACAAGTTGGTTTGGTTGATTATTCAATCTTGGTGCTTCATTCTTATGAGCCTTGCAATGCTTAGCTTGACGCCCAAAGTTTTTACAATTGTAACAATGCCCAAGAAAAATAGTTTGATACCCTGTTGTAGTATCCATAGCTTGAATCAACATTCTTCCTTGGAGTTTCTCTTTCAAATCTTGGGTTTTGGGATGTGACCTTTTACCCGAGATGACTTTTCTTCTTTTGGATGGCAAGAGAGTACATCAAAGATAACTTCCGGCATTATTCTTCATACTTGATGATTCTCCTTTGAAACCAATTCCAGCACTTGTCATGTTGAGGTCTTTGAGTGTTAAGAATGTTGTCAAGAGTTAGAGAGCTTTGCCAACTCCTTTTTGATTTGCTCCAATTACTTTCTTAGGGACACCATTTCAGCTTCACGATTTGCACGAGATATCATCCTTCTCTTTTAAATTGATTTTCAAGAAGTCTTCCCTTCTTTTTGCTTCCTCTCTTTCTATTTTGAGAGAAATTATCTTCTTTTGTAGATTCTCATTTTCTTCAATGGAAATTATTAGAAAAATATCCATGTTTCTTCCATCTTCTATTTCTGAGTCATCATCATTTATAAATTCCATGAATAGCATTTCTTTGCTTCCAACATAATTACTTTCCTCATCCGATTCATCATCGATTTCTTTGTACAGATGCACATTTCTAGTTGATTTCCTCTTTATGACTATGAATTCATCTTCATCACACTCATCTTGTTTAGAGAAGAAGTTCTTCTTATTAAACACTTTCTTCTTGTACATCATTCTTTTAGAGTCCTTTCCATCATCACTATCACGTTTTTTAGGACATTTTGCGACGTAATGACCTATTCTTCCACAATTGAAACAAATAAGAGGGTACTTACCTTTTAGCTTAGATCCCCTTTTTTATTCTTCATAAAAAATTGAGCTAACTCAATTTTCGATATCCGATTCATCGTTGTTGTAATTCCATCCTTTTTCCTTCTTTTTGTAGATTTTGAGGCTTTGAAAGTTGTTCTTTGAAATTTGGGATCCCTTTCCTCATCTCATAGGCAATAAGAATTCCATGAATTTCATCCATCTTGAGAGTATCTAGGTCCTTCATTTCTTTTATGGCACTTACTTTGGAGTCGAATCGTGAGGAAGTGATCTCAAGATTTCTTGAACTATGGTTCTTTCTTCAATATATTCCCCTAGTCCTTTAAGAGAGTTAACCACTTCAGCCTACTCTCGAGAAAGTATGATGCAATATCTTCTTCATCATCCATTTCTAGACTCAAATTGTCTTCTATAGGTTTGAAGCTTTACTTTCTTAACTTTGGAGTCCCCATCATATAGTGAAACCAATTTGTCCCATACTTATTTGGGTCGAGTCACAGTTCATGACTTTCATAAATTCAAAATCGGTGATTCCACTAGTGAAGGAATTTTAAAGATTTGGCATTAGAAATTTAGGCTTTTCTTTCATTTGGATTAGTTCGAAGACCAACGGGAGCTTTTTATCCATCCAAAATAGAGTGCCATACTTCGGGGCCAAGAGACATTAGATAGTAGGAAATCCTCTTTTTTCTAGAAACTAAAATTTGTTCCATCAAAGATAGGGATTTTCCCTGTTGCTTCCATGTTCTTCATTGTGCCTAAGAATCCTTCTTCCAGCTTGTTAGGTCGATAATGAAGAAGTTGGCTCGATACCAATTGTTGGAAATACCGAGAGGGGGGTTGAATCAATATTTCTTTTCAATTGTTAATTATTGCAGTTAGATTCTTCACAATTAAAGACAAGATATAAGAGAAGGAGCACCAACCCTTTAATGAAACAAAGTACACAACCTCTTTGCCAAGCACCAACTTGGACTTTGTTGAGGCTCCGAACTCTAGGGCTTCGACCCTATCTTCTCAAGGCACCAACCTTGTGTTTAGGAGCTCCTACTCCAAGGACACCAATCCTTCGAAATATTTAGAGAGAAAACGTGAGATGTACTTACATAAGTGCCTTCAACAAGATTTATGATACCTAGCCAAATCCTCCAAGTCACCTCATGATGATATCAATGCATCATGGTTTCCAATGGCGTCTCAAGATTAGGTTCTAAAAGCTGTCTTTAGATGACTTCAATAATTCCTCAAAGTTTGTCTTCAATAATCTGCTCAAGTTTTGCACCGTGTCTTCCAAACAACTCTCTTCAAGTTACTTTTGCTTCAAGGATCTTCAAGTTTCTCAAGAGGTTCAAGAGATACACTTCAAATATGTCTTCACAAGGCTTCTTCAAGTCAACTCAAGTATTAATTGTACAAGCCTTCAATTTATTGACCAGAGCCATAGGTTCTTTACACCTCCATATTCTTCACTTCTTGAGGGCTCACAAGTTCTTCACTATTTAACACTTGCCCTCAAACGTTACTTGTAATTCGTTTCAAATATATTGAAGGGTTGCTTCCAAGTCTACTCCTTAATACTTTAGCACCTAAACCGAGCTCAAAGCCGAGCCTCTCGTGTAGGAGCCTGCATGCGAGAATATAAGTATCCATAGGTCCGAAGGATAGGTGATCGTTGTTTGAGTCTATTACAGAATAGGCTTTAAGTAATAGTCGATTGTTATCATAGATAGGAGCCTTAAATGAGCTCCCACAGAGTGTGATAATCCAAGGTATTGTGTCACTTCACAGGATATGTTAAGACAGCTTATGTGTGCCAAAACCAAACTCGATATAGGTGATTGTCCCTCCTTATTAGATGAGTTTAGTTCAAATGTGATTGTCTTGAAATATGCAATAGGACCGAGGGTAATTCCTTCTCATGGTGACTGGTCTCAAGTTTGAATATCGAGGTGAGTTGCCACAAAGGAATACCACAAATCTAATGTTCAAGAACCTTCTCCAACAAATTCCCAAAATTATAGAATAGTTTTTCGAGTCTTTTCTTCTTGTGTTCATGAGGTATGAACACCTTTCTTCTTAACTGAACTATGTAATCAATAGCTTAGATGATGATTATCCCAAATAAAGGAGATTAAACGTATATATATAAATATACAAAGTTTAACCCTCTAATTAATAGACATGTCCTTTGAGGTAGGCCGACTTGTCCTAGAGGGATGAGGTGTTGAACCCCTTAGTTAAAGCGAGAGTGAATCGCTTAACACAAATCATGATCTTTTAAACTTTTTATGAAACCTTATTTACACCTTCATTTCATATCCAACTTAATATGTGAGTAATATTAGAAGGTAAGCAGCAAGAATTAATATAATATAACAACAGACTTAATATGAGAGCAGCAGGTATTTAGCAGATGACATAAATCAGATCAACACATAAACATCATGCACAGAGACACAAGATATAAGTGGAAACCCATAAAGGGAGAAAACCACATCTTATTATTGTTGTTATGCAAAGGCAAGCTCCAACTCCCTCTCACCACTGTTTTTCTGCAGGCACCAACCTACAGGAGGCTCCTACCTCAATTCTGCAAGCTACAACTTGCAAGGAAGAACCAACTCCCTTCAATTTTCTGCAGGCACCAACCTATAAGAGGCTCCAACCTCAGTCAGCTATAAAGCTACAACTTGATAGGGAAGCTCCAACTTCCTCAATTTATCAAACTAAATGTTTGTTGATTTACCTCAGATATCAGCTCTGTTATGTAGCTTCTCTTTCTTCTCTTCTTCTCTTAATCTTCTCTGCCTCACACTTCTATATTCTGCCTTCTCTAGATTTACTCTCTTTAACCCTTTTTTTTTTTTTTTTTTGCATATCAAGATGATATTATTTATAAGGATTTTCTTGTGACTGTTAGCATTCCTTAATGAATTTGGAATGGACAGCCAGGCCTCTTTGCCTTCTGCCTTCTCATTTCTTTTCCAGCTCACTCAGAAAAATGTAACTGTAGGTACTTATTTTAATCTAACAGTGGGATTTTTTTTTCTTCCGAAGACTTGCCAATGCATCACAAACAATAAAAATTTCAATTACAATATTTACATTCACATATAATGAAAAATTTCAGCTCAACTCATTTAGTCTTTTGGCTTGCTGCGTAATTGTCTTTTCTTTGACTGTGTTTTATCTCTTTTCAGCTCTCTTTTATTTTCTATCCTCTGCTGTGGTGTAACTACTGCCTACGTGTAACTGAGTTTTTTATATCAGTGCATTTTGTAAATATGTGTAACTGCTGACTGTAATTCTGGGCAAATTCCAACCCTTTACACGTAGCAAGTGTCTTGTTGATGTGGGAGTTCCGCAGGTGGAACATACATGCATCGCAATAGTTTTATATTACAAATCACCCTCCACCTTAAGCCGAGGCCCGTGGGTTCACATACCACGTGGCATATTTTAACACAATCGCAACAACGCGTTATATATATATATATATATATATATACCAGCCCCTTTATATATATATATATAACATAATTTCAATTATCGGCATCGTTATACAACGTTTTAACAATCAAACTGCCATGTCCATTTTAACACTGAAGAATCATGTTTAGTACATAACTAATGCCTTTTCGGGCCCACTTGCCATGCTTTCCGATGCACTATGCTATTCCTCCAGTGATTTCCGATTGCAATTGATCGCAATCGCAAGCTGCCTTGCTCCGATGTGATTGATCATTGTTCATTGTTCTTTGTCGATGCGATTGGAACTCAAATCCTTATTAATCAAAGTTTATAAGCCCATCGGGTCCGGGCTTCAATCGCAATCGCAAGTCTTTTAATATATGTTCCGACGGTATGTTTCTTTCCGATGCGATTGAACACTGTTCACTGCTCTTTGCCGATGCGATTGGAACTCAAATACTTATTAATCATAGTTTATAAGCCCATCGGGTCCGGGCTTCAACCTCAATCGCAAGTATTTTAATATATGTTCCGACGGTCTGTTTCTTTCCGATGCGATTGGGAAGGGTCCCACCTTATATTACTTTGTTTCTTTGGATCTCGCGCTATATATGTAAATATGCTGCATATATATATATATATGATTTGCCGCTTGGGGTTAAGCGATTCCCGGAATAAGGTTTATGTATTATATGTAACACCCATCGGGTAATGATTCTCAGAATTATATACATATATCCTCCGGCTGAGGTAGAGATTCTTGGAATAACGGCTGTCTCTGCCTCTGCTGCTTCTGTCGCTCTGCCTCTGAAGTGCTAACGCTTCTGCCGCTCGACCACTTCACTGCCTCTATATTCGCGGCCTCTGTCTCCACTGTTCGACCATTTCACTGCCTCCATATTCGTTGCTTCTACCTCCGCTGCTCGACCGTTTCACTCTGCCTCTGTATTCGACTGTTACACTTTAGTAGTGTTCTTCCGCCTGTCTCCTTTGCCCTGCTTTCTTTTTCTTTTTTCTATCTCTATTCTGCAGTCCTTTGCCTGTTTCTGCTTCAGCGCTGCCTCTTTTTCCATCAATGACAATATTTCCAACAGTCTCCCCCTTTGGCATTGATGGCAATACGCTTCCTCTGTTTGCCTGTTAGGATCCTTTCTCCTGTTGCTTGCTCTTCCTCCCCCTTTGACATCAATGGCAAGGGGTTTGACTTCTTAGGTTATACGCTGCTGCTTCTGTTCTTTGATGTTGTGATTTTATTTATTAATTTTATTTTTCCAAAATTTCGTTCATTTATTTTATCTGAGATCTTCTGTCTTTGTACGATGCTGCTTCAATCCTTTGGATTAGATTATCATCAGGTTCACCACTGACTCTTTTGCCCCTTTTATTGACTCTTTTATGCTGAATGTATTCTTGCCATAATCTTTTTGATCCTGAGGACCTGTTTCATGCTTCCCTTGCTTGCAGATCTCCCACTGGGAATGATATTTTCGTTTCTGTTCTCCCCGTGAAACTGTGCTTTCTCTTCATATGAGTAGCATCTACAGATACTACCCCTAGTCTGTCTCTTAAATATTCAAATGGTTCTCTAGCAAGCGGTTTAGTAAATATATTTGTTTTCTGTTCTTTTGTTGGTACATACTCCAATTTTACTATCTTCTGAGCCACTTGTTCTCAGAGAAAATGATACTTGATTGGAATATGTTTGGTTTTTGAGTGAAGCACAGGGTTTTTAGATATACTTATAGCACTTGTATTATCACATTTGATTGAGATAGGTTCTTTGATGCTTACCTTCATGTCTTGGAGGGTTTGCTTCATCCATATGACTTGTGTACAACATGCTGCTGCTGCTATATATTCTGCTTCTGCTGTAGACAGAGAGATAGATGTTTGTTTCTTGCTTAACCATGCCACTAGACTTTCTCCTAGATAGAAAGCACCTCCACTTGTGCTTTTCCTATCATCCAGACAGCTGGCCCAATCTGCATCTATGTATGCTGTCAAAGTGAATCTTTTGCCTTTAGGATACCAAATTCCATATTGTGTTGTTCCTTGTATATATCTGAATATTCTTTTTACTGCCATAAGATGGTTTTGTTTAGGTGCTGCTTGATATCTAGCCACTAGTCCTACTGATAGCATGATGTCTGGTCTTGATGCAGTCAGATACAACAGACTTCCTATCATGGATTTGTAGAGTTTTTGATCTATATTAGCAGACCCATCATCAGCACACAGTTTACATCCCGTGGTCATGGGAGTTGACACAGGTTTGCAGTCCTCCATTTTGAACTTTTTCAACATTTCTTTTAAGTACTTTTCCTGTGAGATGAATGTGCATGTGTTCTTTTGCTGAATTTGAAGTCCTAAGTAGAAACTAAGCTCTCCAATCATGGACATTTCAAACTCTGATTTCATCTCTTCTGCAAATCCTTTTGCTAGTTCATCTATGTTGCTTCCAAACATAATGTCATCAACATATACAACAACAATCAGGAGTTCATTTTCATGGGCTTTTATATATAGATTACTATCTACTCCACCTCTCTTAAAGCCTTGTTTTTGCAAATATTTATCCAGTCTTTAGTACCAAGCACGAGGAGCCTGTTTCAGTCCATATAGGGCCTTCTTCAGTATACACACATAATATTCTTTGTCTGTCAATGAGAAGCCTTCTGGTTGTTCCATGTAGACTTCTTCTTCTAAGTCTCATTCAAAAATACGATTTTTACATCCATTTCATATACCTTGAAGTCTTGGTAGCATGAAAATGCCAGGAACATTCTGATAGCTTCCATTCTGGCTACTGGGGCAAATGTTTCTTCATAATCAAGTCCTTCAATTTGTGAGTATCCTTTGCAGACCAGCCTGGCTTTATTCCTGATTACTTGTCCTTGCTCATTCATTTTTTTTTTGAATACCCATTTTGAACCAATGATATTTTTCTCAATTGGTCTAGGAACTAGTTCCCAGGTATTGTTCTTTTCAATTTGGTCCAATTCCTCATTCATTGCTTTTACCCAAGACTTGTCCTTGCTGGCTTCTTCAAATTTATTTGGCTCTATTTGTGACAACATGGCTATGTATACCTCTTCAGTTCGTTCTGTTGGCTGCCTTCTTGTCTGGACCCCTACTTTCTTATCTCCTATGATTTGATCTTGGGGATGATTCTTCTGAGTGTATATTGAGGGGGATTTCGAGCTCAGCTCTTCATCTTCTGTATTCTTGCTTGTTTCATCATCATTCTGGTCTTATTCTTCATGGTTATCTGATGGACTGCAGCAGTCATTATCTCTTGTATTGTTTTGAAGTTCTTCATCAAATCTCACATCAATGCTTTCTACTATTTTCCGAAGAGTCTTGTTGTAGCACCTGTACCCTTTGATTTTGGATGCATATCCTAGAAATATTCCTTCATCTACTCTTGCATCAAATTTTCCAAGATTTTCATCATTATTCTTTATCATAACATATTTATAAGTTTGAAATATTTTAGTTAAAAACGACTTTCTACTTGGATTCATAAGGATTCTTATCATTGCATGACTTGTTATAAACTTTAATAAGGTTATGTATATTCGCATACCTTTCTTACCTTGAAGGTTTGAGGAATATTATTCTCTTGCAACATGGCTCTGGAAATTTGTTGAACAGATCTGTTTTGTCTCTCTGCTACTCCATTATGCTGAGGTGTCCCTGCAATAGTAAATTGTTGTTTTATGCCATGTTCATTGCATAGGTCAACAAAGTCATAATCTGTTAATTCACCTCCTCTGTCTGATTTGATGCATTTCAGCTTGCATCCTGTCTGATTTTCTGCTAAAACTTTGAATATTTTGAATTTTTCCAGAGCTTCCGATTTATTCTTCAGAAAAGCAACCCATGTCATTCTGGAGAAATCATCTATTATCAGCATGAAGTAGGATTCTCCACTTGGTGTTTTAGTTCTTGCAGGTCCACACAGATCCATGTGCACAAGCTGGAGTGGTATTCTTGTTGACAACTCCTCTTTGGCCTTAAAGGATGTGCGGGTCTGTTTACCCAATTGACAAGATTTGCATATGGTATTAGAAGGCCTCTTTATTTCTGGCATGTCTCTGACTGCTTTCTTTTTACTCAGTCTGATGATGTGATCGAAGCTGAGATGTACTAATCTCCTATGCCATAACCATGACTCCTCAAGTTTGCTAAGATGGCATTCTTCATCTTCCTCTTTCACAATGTAAACATTGCTCTCTGTTCGAACACCTTTGAGTAGAGTCTTACCGGTGGTGCTTGATCTGACTTCACAGTCTTGTGCTCTAAATAGAACTTCGCAACCTTTGTCACACATCTGACTGACACTCAGTAAATTTTCTTTCAGCCCATCTACAAATAGTACATCTTGGGCCTTTCCTCTACCATTGTCTATGCTGACTGAGCCTTTTCCCTTGATCTTACCTGATTTGTCATTGCCAAAAGTGACATTGCCAGATTTCTTTTCATCAAGAGTTATAAACTTGCTTCTGTCTCCAGTCATGTGTTTTGAGCAGCCACTATCCAAATACCACTGGCTTTTCAGGTCTTGAGCAGTTAGAGCTAAGTCACATTTATTCACCTTCTTTATCCACTGGAGGCATCCTTTTGTTTGGTATCTTTTGTGAGGTGATGAACTATATCTTCTTAGAGGACATTTAGAGGGTATATGTCCAACTTGATTGCATACACAACATTTGATCATAGTTTTTGTAGAATTATGAGTATGACCAAAATTTCTTTGATTCATAAACCTTCTTGAGGGGTTAAACATCACTCTTTGTCCATACTTTCTACACTCAATGATTTTATGGCCAAATTCCTTACAATAAAAACAGTAACCATAGAAACTATTTGCATACCTGATGTAAGGTTGTCTTTTCCATTTGTTTGCTTGAGGCAGTCTCTTCAATGTTTGCATCTTTTGCTGGTTTGAATTACTCCTCCTTGCATGAAAATATGCAGCAATGTGTCCCAGCTTGTGGCAGACATAACAGGTGGCATTATTTATTGGAGGGAAGAATCTCCTTTGATGGTTTCCATATTTTACATATTCAAGGGTCTTAGTATTTATTACATTCTTTGCCACTAATGGTTTCTTCTGATCTTTGTCTTCCTTATTGGAGATTTCTTCTTTTGTAGGAATTGTTTGAGTTGCTTCATCATTCTTCTTTTCTTTTACAAAAATAATTTCTCTGTCAACCTTTTCTTTTCCTTTACTTGATTCTCCTTCATAGCCTATTCCAGTCTTTATCATAGGGGATCTTTGAGCAACCAGAATTTCATTCAACTTACTAGAGCTTGTTGTTTGAGAAGAGTTTATAACCACTTTCCTGTGAGCATTTTCTAATTTCTTCCTGAGACATACTACTTCTTCTTCCAACTTTTCTTGTTCTTGAGTTTTTTCTTTGATTTGCTTAAGTAACATGTCCTCTATCTTCTTGGCTTCTTCAAGCTCTATCTTTAGCTGCTTAAGGACTTCTGAATTATGTTCTTCTCGTACATACTTGAGGAGAATGTCCTTTTGTTTTCTACATTTCAGTTTGAGTCTATCAATCTCTTCTAGAGCACTTCTTAGCTCCCCCTCAAGGTCGACTTCACCTTCTTCTTCTTCATCTTCTAGCAAGAGACCTTCAAGTTCCTATGGCCATCAATAAGAATTCAGAGGTTCCTTCTTCACTTGAGGATTCATCTGAATCTTCAGATGTACTGCTGTCTTGTTGAGCATAGAAGGATTTTCTGCTGAACTTCTTTCCTTTCTGCCAGTTCTTTGATTTATTTTTCTCCGACTCTTGAGCCTGATTCCTTACTTTCTTGTGAGGACACTTAGCAGCATAGTGTCCCACTCTTCCACAGTTAAAGCATTTGAAGGGGAGTTTACCTTTGTATTTACCTGAGCCTCTATCCAATTTCTTGACAAACTTTGCCTCCTCTTCATCCGAGCAAGAGCATATGTCTCCCTCTTCTTCTTTCTTCTTTTCTGTTTTAAAGGCTGCTTCCCTCGTACTTGGCTTCTTCTGTGGGAGCCTCATTTCATAGGCTGTTAGATTTCCAAGTAGTTGGTTCATGGTCAAGGTCTCCTAATCAGCTGTTTCTTCTATTGCAGACACCTTTGGATTAAACCTGGATGGAGGAGATCTTAGAATATTTTGTACAATTATATTTTCTGGCATTTTTTCTCCAAGAGATTTCATATTGTTAATAATTTCTGTATCTTTTAGGAAGAAACTGACAATGTCTTCATCATCATTCATTTTTAAGTTCTCAAACTGGGCTCTATAGACTTGAAGTTTGGCAGTATTTACTTTCTTGTCTCCCTCATGTATGTTCTCAAGGGTATCCCATATTTCTTTGGCAGTGTCTTTGTGCATTACTTTAATAAACTCTGCTTCACACAATCCATTCAGGATGGCATTCATGGCTTTTGCGTTAGCCACAAAGTCTTGTTTTGTTTCTTTCTCTATGTCAGTTGCCTTTGGGGCATATCCTAATTCCACAGCAGCCCAGACTTCTATTCCTAGAGACATTATGTATGTCCTCATTCTGATTTTCCAGAAAGCATAATTTTCACTAGTGAAGAAAGGGGCTTTATTGGTTGAGCATCCTTATTTACTAGCCATCTTGGGAACCTAGGATCTCCCTTTGATTTATTTAGACTTGTACAAAGAACTTATTTCTGATACCAATATTAAACCATAGTTAAGTAGGGGGAGGGAGAGAGGGTGAATCAGTTTAACACGATCATGGTCTTTTAAACTTTTATGCATTTATTTACCTTCATTTCATATTCAACTTAATATGTGAGTAGTCTTAGAATGTGAGCAACAAGTATTAATATAATGTAACAGTAGATTTAATATGAGAGCAGCAAGTATTGAGTAGATGAGATAAACCACATCAACACATAAACATCATGCACAGAGACACCAGATATAAGTGGAAACCCATAAAGGGAGAAAACCACATCTTATTATTATTGTGATGTGACTCCAACTCCCTCATATTGTTTTTAAGGGCCTGACCCTACGAGGCTCTACCTCAGTGCAAGCTACAACTTGCAAGGAAGCACCAACTCCTTCAATTTTAGAGGCACCAACTTACGGGGCTCAACCTCGATCAGCTGTTGTGACTATCAGGCTGCAACTTGATAGAGAGCTCCAACTTCACTGATTTATCATTTGAATGTTCGGTTACCTCGGATATCATGTCTCCCTGATTGTGCTTCTCTTCCCGCTCTTCGCTTCCTTCCACGCTTCTACGCCTCCACCTTCAGATTACGCATTCTCTAGATTTACTCTCTCTAACTTCCTTTGCATATCAAGATGATATTATTTATAAGGATTTTCTTGTGACTGTTAGCATTCCTTAATGAATTTGGAATGGACAACCATGCCTCTTTGCCTTCTGCCTTCTCATTTATTTTCCAGCTCACTCAATTCTTGTCAATATGTAGCGTAAAATTTTATTTCAGCCTAACAATTAGGATTTTTTGTTTCTTCACGGAACATCAAATGCGTCACAAACAATAAAAAATTCAATTACAATATTTACATTCACATATAATGAAAAACTTGACTCAACTCATTTTAATCTTCTTGGCTAGCTGCACGTTTGTCTTTTCTGTGACTGTGTTTTATCTCTTTTTAGCTCCGTTTGCTTTTCTGTCCTCTGCTGTGGTGTAACTGCTGCATACATGTAACTGAAATTTTTATATCAGTGCATTTTGTAAATATGTGTGACTGCTGACTGTAATTTTGGGCAAATTCCAACCCTTTACACGCAGCAAGTGTCTTGTTGATGTGGGAGTTCCGCAAGCGGAACATACATGCATCGCAATCGTTTTATATTACAAATCACCCTCCACCTTAAACCGAGGCCTGTGGGTTCACAGGCCACACGGAATATTTTAATACAATCACAACAACGTGTTATATATATATACCAGCGCCTTTTTTTATTTTTATTTTATATATATATAACGTAATTTCAAATCTCGGCCTAGTTATACAACGTTTTAACAAACAAACTGCCATGTCCACTTTGACACTGAAGAATCATGTTTAATACATAACTAATGCCCTTTCGGGCCCACTTGCCATGCTTTCTGATGCAATGTGCTACTCCTCCAGCGATTTTCGATTGCGATTGATTACAATCGCAAGTTGCCTTGCTCCGATGCGATTGATCACTGTTCACTGTTCTTTGCCGATGCGATTGGAACTCAAATACTTATTGATCATAGTTTATAAGCCCATCGGGTCTGGGCTTCAATCATGATCCTGGGAGTCTTTAACTCTGCCTCATATTTACGGCAGAGTGTTTCTTTAGATGCGATTGACCATTTGTTCTACTCTTTACTTGCGTGCGGTGGAACTCAAATATTATTAATCATAGTTTATAAGCCCATCGGGTCAGGGCTTCAACCTCAATCGCAAGTCTTTTAATATATGTTCCGACGGTCTGTTTCTTTCCGATGCGATTGGGAAGGGTCCCACCTTATATTACTTTGTTTCTTTGGATCTCGCGCTATATATGTAAATACGCTGCATATATATATATATATATATATATATATATGCTTTGCCGCTTTGGGTTAAGCGATTCCCGGAATAAGGTTTATGTATTATATGTAACGCCCATCGGGTAATGATTCTCGGAATTATATACATATATCCTCTGGCTGAGGTAGCGATTCTCGGAATAACGGCTGTCTCTGCCTCTGCTGCTTCTGTCGCTCTGCCTTTGCTGTGCTAATGCTTCTGCCGCTCGACCACTTCACTGCCTCTGTTTCCACTGTTCGACCGTTTCAGTACCTCCATATTCGCTGCTTCTTCCTCCGTTGCTCGACCCTTTCACTCTGCCTCTGTATTCGACTGTTAGACTTTAGCAGTGTTCTTCCGCCTGTCTCCTTTGCCCTGCTTGCTTTCTAACTTTCATCCACATTTTGAGTCTTTGCACATTTACTGCCAGTATTGCCTCCTTTGCCATCAATGACAATATTTCCATGAGACATGGGTCTATTTCCTAAAACAGAAAAGTGAAGTGTTTGACCGCTTCTGCCACTACAAAGTTCTTGTTGAGAAGCAAAGTGGACACTACATCAAAGTTTTGAGGACTGATAGAGGTGGCGAATATATCTCAAGTGACTTCCTACAATTTTGCAGGGAGCATGGAATTCACAATCACTTTACAGCAAGGTATACAACTCACAAAAATGGTGTCGTGGAAAGGAAGAATATGACCATCATGGAAATGGAAAGGAGTATGTTGAAGGCAAAGCATTTTCCAAATGATTATTGGGCCGAAGTTGTCGCTTGTGCAGCATATATTATTAATAGGTGTCCAACCAAAAGTGTAATGAATAGAGTTCATGAAGAAGCATGGAGTGGAAGAAAACAATTTTTCACTCACATGAGAGGGTTTAGGTGTGTGGCGTATGCACATGTCCCAGATGAGTTGAGGAGGAAGTTGGAGAGAAAGGGGGATAAATGTATATTTGTTGGATACAGTGATGAATTCAAGGCATGCAAACTCTAGCATGGGATGGAAGTTTAGAGAATACAGTCAATGTGAAGACATGTATGTCACATGAAGACAAAGAGGAATTGACCACAACAAGTAATTCCTCAATGGTGACTCCTCCTCCACCTATACAAGCTCAACAAAGTAGTCAACATGTGACATTGCAAACAAATAATTGGACATCATTACACAACCAAGCAAGTGCTTCTCCAAGCACACCACAAGGATCTGCAACTCCATCTACTTCAAGCACAACACCAAGCAACATGAAATTGATAGCAACATTGGTCTGAATTCTTTATTTTCATTATTTTGTCATGTAGATGACCCAATACACTCTGAAGATGTAGTCAAAGAAGAGAAATGGGTTACGGAAATGAATGAAGAGATAGGACCAATAGAAAATAATGACACATGGGAGTTAGTGGACCTTTCGCAAGGTAAAAAAATCATTGGAGTGAAGTGGGTCTATAAGACCAAGTGCAACATTGAAGAAAATATCGAAAGGCATAAAGCGAGGCTAGTTGTCAAAGGATACAAGAAGCAGCATGGAAAAGACTATTCGAAAACATTTGCGCCAGTCGCGAGGATGGAGATAGTGTGTACAATGTTGCTGATTGCCACAAAAAAAAATAGAAAGTGTATATAATGGACGTAAATTCAGCGTTCTTGAATCGAGTGTTGAAAGAGGAGGTGTGTGTTGTGAAACCTCTTGGTTATGAGGTAGAAGGCCCAGAACACAAGGTGTGTAAGTTGCAGAAAGCTCTCTATGGGTTGAAGCAAGCACTGCATGCATGGTATAGCAGGATAGATGCCTACTTGATGGACAATGGGTTTGACAAGTGTGATGGTAAACCTACTCTCTACATCAAACAAATGACGGTAAACTTCTTATTGTTGTTTTCTATGTAGATTATTTGATTCTTACAGGCAGTGATGATTTTCTCATTGCTGATTTCAAAACAGTTATGAAAAGTGAGTTTGAAATGACTGACTTGGGGTTGCTAAGATATTTTTTGGGCATAGAAGTGAAGCAAACAGAAAATGGAATTTTTATCTCTCAAGAAAAGTATGTTGTAGACATTTTAGAGAGGTTTAATATGCAGAACAGCAAGCCATCACCAACTCCAACTATCATGGGGTTGAATTTGAGAAAGGAAGATTGTAGCAGCAATGTCAATCCAAAATTATACAAAATTATGGTGGGAAACCTAATGTATTTGACCGCAACTAGGCCTGATATAATTTATGCAAGGAGTTTGGTGTTGAGGTTCCTGAAGACACCCAAGGAAACACATTGGCAAGCAGCCAAAACAATTTTAAAGTATGTCAATGGGACAAAGGAGTATGGTGTTTTGTACTCCACAACTAATGATTTTAGGCTAATTGGTTACACTGATAATGATTGGGCAGGAAGTGTTGATGACAAAAAGTGCATTTCAGGATATGTTTTTCATTTGGGTTTAGGAGCCATTTCATGGGCTTCCAAGAAGCAGCCAATAGTACCATTGTTAATAGCATAAGTTGAGTATGTCGCCGCAACATTGGTAGCATGTCACGCAATTTAGATGTGAAGCATGTTGGAGGATTTATGTCATGAAAAAGATGGATCAACCACAATTTTTTGTGATAACCATTCAGCAATTGCAATATCAAAAAATTTTGTTTTCCACGAGAGGAAAAAACATATTGATGCTAGATACCATTTCATAAGAGAATTGGTTAACAACAGTGAAATTTTGTTGCAGCATTGCAAGTCAGAAGAAAAATTTGCAGACATCTTCACAAAGTCATTGGCATGTGAGAATTTTGTTTATCTCAGAGATTGTTTGGGAATGGTCAACGCCGACAGTTGAGATTAAGGGGGAGTGTTGGAAAATTAATCACAACCACCATGTTTAATTTTCTGATAGTAGCCATACCTCAGTTAATGTTTTGCAAGTTGCGGATTGAGTTTGTAGAGAAGAACAAGTTCTGATCAGAGTACATAACCCATTCCACAAGCGGATTGATTTTGCAGAGAAGGACATGTTCTGAGCAGAGTACATAACCCATTCCACAACAAAATTACATAATAAAATTCAAATAGAATTTAATGCATGGTTAGTAAATGAGTAGGGCAAACATTTAATCAGAAAATGTTATTTACTTCCCATAATATCTGTAATGTTCAGTAAATGATGTGTGCCCATCCTTTGTATTAAATTTGGACTGTCATGAATTAAATGTCTTATATATATATATATATATATATATATATATATATATATATATATATATATGTTTTGAATTAACAAGCATAGGTTGGACAGAGAGAAAGAGAGATTGTTGTGTAAAAGAGAGAATGGTGGAGATAATTTTTGTGGGTGCTTGAAAATAGGTTTTACTCTGTGTTATTCCGCAACCTGGTGAATGTAATTCTCACTAAACACTCTCCATATGAACGTGTATGTTGTGTTTTGAATTATTCTTACCTCAACACTCTCCATATGAATGTGTATGTTGTGTTTTGAATTATAATATAAATTTTTGTTAGTAGATATATCATATCAATATGCATGTTGTGTTTTGAATTATAATATATAGTTTGGTTCGTCGAGATATAGTTGTGGAATTTTTCACGTATTCTGTTTTACTCTTTTCACAGTTATTTTCACAGTGAGTGAAATTGCTTGATTATATTTGCTCCTGTATAGTTGCTATTTTAATCTCCACTACTTTGTATTTAAAAGAGGGCTCTCATAATTTGATTTCCACAACTGTATGATCTGGGTTAAGTGAGTTCCCCAACTCTGTGTAAACTTCTGCAACTATGTTTTCTTGATTAAAGTCATTTTGGGCAACTCTCTTATTTTAATCTCCACTACCATGTATTTAAAAGAGGGCTCTCATAATTTGATTTCCACAAGTGTATGATCTGGTTAAGTGAGTTCCACAACTCTGTGTAAACTTCTGTAACTATGTTGTCTTGATTAAAATCATTTGTGCAACTCTATATGAACTCCAACTCTATGTGAACTCTTTGTTTTAAATAAAAACGTATTTACCCTATCCTTCAAAATTTATAACATGGTATCAGAGCATTAAAAATTCTAACAAAGTAACCAGACCCATTCTAATGCTTTGAGCATATTAAAAGAGAGAAATGCAAAAAAATATTCTTGCTGTACATTGTTATAAGCCTTTTGGTGAAGCATGACCTAAAATCTGCCCTCCACCCTCGGCTAAAAAAGTCATTAAGAAAACGGTTCGTTCATTATAGGTTTAGAAAGATTCCTTCACGTAATTTCCCGACTGTTCATTCATAGGTATCGATATCCTAAGGTGCTTCACTTTCTAAAGCAGGTTTCCTATCATTGTCTCTATCTGTGGCTTTTCCTTGGTATCTGAGCACCCACAACCAGCTGCTCAACAGCCGTTATAAACACTCGCTACCCTATGAATCCAAACCTCATCGGAAACAATTGCCTCGCCATCCTGGTTACGGTGCCATGTCCAATGCGTGTGCGTTGCGTTGTATATCACAAATTTACGGTGCCCAAAGCTTGTTTCACGAAATACTGACAAACCAGATTGCGGGTCCTTATATATGTTCTCAATAAAATTAGAATAGATAATTAGTTTATTTCCTAAACAATATATGCTCCCAATTCAACTGAAAACCTTAACTAAACCATGATTAATTAAATTTTTAGCCCATGCCTACTTATGTTAAATTGAAACGATCAACACTTTGAAGAAAGGCCTTCTCGATTTCCTCCGTCTCCTATAGTAATATGCACAGATCCACATGGGTTGGCTTGGTTCTAAATACCCGCGTCTGAAACATCCAATGCATAGTTAGCCTATGATCAAACAAATAGGGTTTCATAAAACTGAATACTCGTGGAGGATAATAGGCTAACTCGGCATTGGGAATATCCCACCATAACGCGTATTTGAGAATCACACGCAAGTTCCATCACACTTTAGTATCCCGATTCCCAAATATCACCTCTGTCACATCCACTTGAATGTTAATCTTAGAATTTTATTTTAACGCCATCATAGAGTTCAACTATATTTTCAATGCCCTTTTGAATGTTAATCTAGTTTAACACTATCAGAGCTTTAAAATTTCTTTCAATACTGATCCATTACCTACTGATCATAGTAGACATGATCTTCAATGCACCAAATTCAACATATGTTCAGTTCAACTGGCTCAACCGCATAAGGGCATTGGAATTCTGTGTGTTCAATACCATCTTGCTTTTCCGTTTTTGTTGATCCATCTTTGGCTACGCCATGTCGATGTCATATAATTACACACAATAATTGCGAATATAAGCAATCTCCTTCATCGCATTTAGTTCAGAAATATGTTAAAATTTAGATGAATTATATTTTTAAATTAAAAATATATATAATCGGTTAATTGATTTTTTAATTAGGAGAATGATAATTATTTTCTATATACATTTTTAATTTATTTAAATAGTACTGAATTAAAATTTTATTTTATTTACATTCATAAGTTACAAATTTTTTACCTTTTTTCAAAATTATTAAAATACATCTCAAAAAAAAAAATTACAACTAAAAATGTCAAAAATTTTAAAATATTTTTAAAATGTAAGTTGAAATTATGTTTACATCAATACCTCAATGTCTTTATAGATAACATCAATATGATGTTATCTTTCATAAATGGATTTAAATAAAACAAAATTGAGTGTATTAATTAAAAAATAGATTGAATATTATACCATCTTTCATAAATGGATTTAAATAAAACAAAATTGATTTAAGTGGTGTATTCATTAACAAATAGATTCAAGTAGAGCACAATTCACTTATAAAATATATTGGTTGGTAAATTGATTCAATCTTCTTTCGTACAAAGTGGTATTGCAACTTAATGTATTTTGATCTAGCATGATATATTGGATTGTGTGCTAATTTGATAGCATTTTGATTATCACAATTTATGCATATTGAACCACTTTGCTCCTCTTTGAGATCTGCAAGAATTCTCCGCAACAAAAAGCTTCATAGGTGGCATTGGTCAAAGCTTTGTACTGAGATTCTGTTGATGATAAAGAAATAATTGATTGTTTCTTACTACTCCATGATACAACCCCTGATCCTATATGAAATGCATAGCCAAAGGTAGATCGTCTGTCATTAGGAGTGGTTATGGTTTGTTGAACGATATTTATAATTAGATTTTAGTTCCACGAGTTCAGGATTTTTTCCCCAAACTAAGGAAGATTAGGTGAGTGCATATGCTATAAATATGTAATGTTGTCATTGAGCTAATGACAAGTGGTGTGAGCTATGTCTCACGTTGTGTGTTGCATTTGATTTATTTAATTTGGTATTAGAGCTTTGGTGTTTGTTGTGTCGTTGAGCTTGCTACGCTCCTTCTTGGCCTCCCCACTGTTGCCCATTTTTTTTTGCTGTTGTCTTGCTTCATTTTCCACTTGTTTTTTGTGCGTAGTCTCCATTTTTTTTTCCTGCGTGCTGCCCGACTTTATACAACGAGCAATACTTCCCCTTTTTTTGTGAAGTCTATTTTTGTTCCCCAATTTTCATACCTACGATCTTTCCTGTTGTAGTGAATTCGCAAAACAGTAAATTTCGGGGACTCTCGAAGCTGAGATGTTGCATCCTGCATAGAGGGCCAAAATTCTTACAGCCTCTCAAAAAGAACATAGGAAAAGCACTCCGCCTACCTTCAAAAAAAATTGTGATAGTGTTGCTTACCAGAAAAATCTCCCTGGTCACAATTCAAATGCTCTTCGTGTCACGAGCTCCAACCTGTAATCCACAGTCATTCCCAAGCGATATTTCAAACTGTTGAAAGTGTGGCCCGAGAGATCGCCCTACAAGACGTCATCTGGCGATTCGGGCACGTAAACTGCCTACGGGGAAGAAACTTGCCTACTTGGCTAGGACTGCAACTCCCAACTTCTACACGTGAAGTGGATCATTGTGTCTGTAAGTGGTGTCGACGACTGTTCTGTTTTTTGACCTATAGCGTGATCAATTTTATATTTTTTTTTCCTCCAGTGTTTTGGAGCAGCGTTTAGAGCATTCATATTCCAATACACCAGCAGATTCATGATTTTGTAATGCTAGTGGAGCCAACATTTGGTGTGCGTGTTAGTTGTTGCATCAAATAGTTGAGCCGGTGGTGTTATGCAAAGTTTCAGAAAATTATGTGAAAAGTGGAGTTAGAGCTAAGGAAAGTCGACTGGTGATTCATCATGAGAGAAAGATTCACCTCAAAGTAGGAGAATCATGGATGGAGCTCCAACAGGTATTGTAGAACGAAGAAGGTCAACCCGAAAAACCCAACTTCCTGCAAGGTATAGAGATTTTGCCTTGATGTCTAATATCATGAATGTTGTAGAACCAGTTGATTATGAACAAGCTAAAGAGCATGAACAATGGAGAAATTCTATGAATGATGAATATGACTCTTTTATGAAAAATCAAACATGGGAATTAGTTGAACTCCCTGAAAAAAAAGTTCCAATTGGAAGCAAATGGTTATATAAATCTAAATTTAAAGCAGATGGCCGCATTGATAAATTTAAGGTGAGATTAGTTGCAAAAGGATATTCTCAATAGGATGGAATTGATTATGAAGATACTTTTGCACCAGTAGCTAAATTGAATACAATTAGAGTATTGATTTCCTTAGCTACAAAACATAATTGGAATATACATTAATTGGATGTCAAATCTACTTTTCTGAATGGTGATTTAAAGGAAGAAGTTTATCTAGTTCAACTTGAAGGGTTTGTTAAACAGGGACAAGAGCATCTAGTCTAAATGTTAAGAAAAGCCTTATATGGTCTGAAACAGGCGCCGAGATCATGGTATGTAAAGATTGATACCTTCTTTCATCATAATGGGTTTGTGAAAAGCAAAAATTATCCTAACCTGTATGTTAAGAATGATGAAGAAGGAAATGTTGCTTTAATATCTTTATATGTGGATGATCTCATTATCACAGGCAGTGCTTACAAGTTAATTGAAGAAATTAAAATTCAGTTGTCTCAGGAATTTGAAATGAAAGATATGGGTGAATTGCATTATTGTTTAGGAATTGAGGTATGGAGAGAGCCTAGTAAAAAATTGATCACTCAAAGTAAATACACAAAGGAAATTCTTAAAATTTTCAATATGAGTGATTGCAAAGCTATGTCAACTCCCTTATAACAGAATGCAAAGTTGTACAAAGAAGATGGAACTAAACAGGAAAATAGAACTTTATATCATCAGTTTGTGGGAAGTCTGAACTATCTCACCACTACCAGACTAGACATTGCATAATCAGCCAATATACTTAGCCAGTTTATGGCTAAGCCTTCAGGAAATCAGTGGAACGCTGCAAATAAAGTTCTCTGATACTTAAAAGGAACAATAAATTTAGGTATTATTTATACTGATGAATTTGATGTTGCACTGACAGGTTTTTTTGATTCAGATTGGGCAGGAAATCCTTATGACAGACAATCAACCTCTGGCTATGCATTTCATATAGGATCAGGGGTTGTGTCATGGAGTACTAAGAAACAACCAACTGTTTCTTTATCATCAACATAATTTGAGTACAAAGCTTTGACCAATGCCACCTGTGAAGTTGTTTGGTTGCGGAGAATTCTTGCAGATCTCAAAGAGGAGCAAAGTGGTTCAACATGCATAAATTGTGATAATCAAAGTGTTATCAAATTAGCACACAATCCAATATATCATGCCAGATCAAAACACATTGAGCTGCAATACCACTTTTTACGAGAGAAGATTGAATCAAATGAAATTGATTTAGTATTTTGTAATACCAAGGATAATATGGCTGATATCTTTACCAAGCCTCTTGGAAAACTCAAGTTTAAAGTTTTTAGAAGTAAATTAGGTGTTGTAGAAAATCCATTTCTCCATTAAGGGAGGATGTGAGAATAATGTAGAAATAGGAGTGGTTATAGTTTGTTGAACAAGAGTTTTATAATTATATTTTAGTTCCACCAGTTCAGGATTGTTGCCCCAAACTTAGGAATATTAGGTGAGTGCATATGCTATAAATATGTAATGTTTCCGTTGAGCTAATGACAAGTGGTGTGAGCTATGTCTCACGTTGTGTGTTTCATTTTCTTTATTTAATTCTATTAGTTCCAATTGTATGGTATTGGGAAGCTAGTATTGGTTCGTAAAAAGTTACGTTGAATTGAATTATTAGTTGAGATCATATGAATATATTATTGTCTCAGTTTTATAAAAAATGATGATGATGATGATGATATTGTATGAATATATTATTGTCTCAGTTTTATAGAAAATGATGATGATGATGATGATGATGCACTAGGACCAATGCAAACCTCAAGAAAAGAAAAAGAAACTAATTGTGAATCTTAAAAAAAAAAAAATTATGATTAAAGCTCCAAAATCGCTATAGATGGGTTGACTTAATAAGTCAAGAAAAGTGGAAGTGTGGCAAATGTTAGGGAATTGAGAGTGGGTGTGAGTAAGAGTTGGGGAGTCTAATAGGAAGTGTTTTTCATCTTCCACCCTATTTGTATCACAAATCTCATAGATTCTATTGTCCTAGGGAGTCCTTGGAGTAGACCACCACCCGATTTTCACTAGGAAGGTCATGAGAAATAGTTCTTATCTTAGTGGTGTTCATTTTTTTCTTAGTGTTCGTAAACACATAAAAATAATTTTAGTTGTCAAGGGTGGGGTTGATCACATCCTTATAGTATCTTAGCTTCATTTAACCCTCCAACTCCTTATCATCCCACAGGTTATCATTAAAATTGGAGGTAATAGTATCTTTGACACTATCCTTGCTTTCCATGATTATCTCCTCCTCAATCCCCCAATGGTTTTGCCAAGACTGGGCATCGTTATGCCACCTGTGCTTGAGGCGAAGGTAGGGGTTTTGGCTAAAGTTAGAAGCAATTTTTGGGAGCCTTTTGGATTTCACATTGTAAGCTTCTTTTTATACATCAAATATCTAAACATAGTCATACTTTCAATGGTGGACAAGCCAACTTCGATCAAAGAGGATATGATAGGGATTATTTCCCTTGATATTGAGGTTGTAGGTTATGAATTTCTTTTGAATCATCTCAATATTTCTCCACGACTCTCCGGACATATTGTAACTCCAAACTTCACATCTGTATAAGAAAATAGGGGTGATGAGAATTTCAAAGAGGAGCCCTTTTTAACTCTAAATGCAAATATCGACAAACTTACAATTGTTTTAAAGCTCATTAATATATATTTCAAGCCTCCAATAATCATTTTCTCGATGTTATAATTCCAATTGAGATGATGAGGAAATTCATACCCAAATATTTATAAGAATAAACCTACTCTAAGCAATGGTTAACATAGACGAAACTACCATGGGTGATATTTTTGGATTTAATAATCATGACTTTAGTCTTGTCAGTATTAATTGACATACCCATCTTAGAGTAGTAGACATGAATATTCTTAAGATGCTTGTCTAGGTCATCATGGCTTTTTGCAAGAAGAACAATATCATCAACACAAATGAGAAGAGTAATGATTATACCAGCAAGCTTGGTGCCCTTGCAACATGCAGTTTCCAGACACTCCTCCAGCTTATTGATGTAAATGCCAAAAAGCGTAGGGTATAGGGGACACCCTTGCTTAACCCTAATATTGAATTTAATATCTTTAGACCACCCTTCATTAGTCCTAAACTCGGAAATGACAATCTCGTAGAGGCAAATCACTAAAATCCTCAGTGCAGGAGGAACCATGATCTCTTCAAGTCTCTTCGAGAGCTTATCTCAAGGAATAATGTCAAAATATTTTCTAAATTCCACAAAAAATAGAAGAGATCAGCTTTACTATTGCGACATTCCTCTACAATGATCTTGAGAGTGATAATATGGTCAATAGTTGAGTGGTGTTTCCTAAAACCAACTTTTCCTTTAGCTATTTTACCATAGTTTTCAAGCTAAAGGCTAAGCTTCTTTTCCAAAATGAGCCCATAAAGCTTGGCTAGGATGTGGCTATTTATAAAGGTCTTGTAGTTAGAGGGAACAATTTTTTCTCCATTTTTAAATATAGGCACAATAAGGCTTCGCGTCCAAAGTTTAAGGAAGCCATACTTTACTGCCAAATTGGGAAGCTTGTGGAGATGAGGAATGAGGATAGATCTTCCCATTTTAAAGATCTTAGCTTGGTATCCTTTAATATATGTAGCTTTCCCATTAGCAAGGTTATTAATCCCATAATCAACGTCTTCCAGAGAAAATATTCTACCTTAATAGGAGTGTTTAATATGGTGTTGATGGTGTTCGGAGAGTCATACAACTTCTTAAGATAGTTGTCCCAATTTTCTAAGGGGATAGAATGAATATATTTAGTTTTATGAACAAACACTTTCCGCCAGAACTTTTTGGGTGCAACTTTAGAAAGGTGGAGAAGATGCTCTTGTCTCTTATTAATATATGACTTCTTCTTCCTTTTGATGAGAGCTTTGTATATACTTATATTCCAGAGCTTAATTATTTCATTAGGAGCGTCTTTGATCGCTTTCCTGGCTATTTTATAGTTTTTTTCATACCAAGGATTGGAAGTTCTATTATTTTGCTTATATTAAGTCTCATTAGATAAATTTCTAATGTTAGTGGAAACGGTAGCAGTAAAATGGTAATAAATTTGACCAATGTTGTTATTATAAGTCACAGAGCCTAAATCCCTTTCTAGATCCCTTAAGAAAAGGTCAACATTACTTCTAGTGAAACAAATGTGTCATTTTCTTTCATTGGTCTCCTGTATGTGGGTGGTATGCATAACAATATTTATGGATAAAGAAAAAGGTATGTGGTCATAGTCAGCCTTGTATCTATTAAGTAGCTCAAAGTGTGTAATAAGGTTGAGGACATGGATGCCATATATCGCATAATCCACAACACTGTTATCCAACCTATGGAAACAGGTCTTCTGACAGGAGGAAAGCCACTTTTCAATATCATTACAAATTATTAGCTCCTTGGAAATACAAATTTTGGGGAGCTCGGTGCCAAATAAGTTCTAGATTATGTCTTCGAAGTTTCTCTTGAATATATTAGCTAATTTAACATTTTCATCAAGGCAAAAGGGGTTGGGGTTAGGGTTGTTACTTAACATAATATCTTGGTTTGTAGCAATTATAGCATTAAAGTCCCTAGTCAAAAAGATATTACCTTTATTCCTTAGGTTGTAAATGGATTTTCCTAAGATATTGAAAGGGAAATTCTTATGAAAGTTGTTTTTCTTATAATATGTAGAGTTGATAGGAGTGAAATAGAAGATTGCAAGAAATATTATATTGGTGGTAGAATCAGAGATCTCAATCCAAATGTATCGGCTGAAGCCCGATCAATTTTATGAAGTGAGATGTGAGATGAAACATTGTTCCTTATATAGCAGGCTATACCTCCAAAACCCCTCTGAGAGGATTTCTTATTCCAAGTTGTCTAAAGAGTCAATCTGTTAAGGTGAGGGACCCTAGACTCACCGTGCTCCCAATTTTCAACTAAAAGAATAAGATCAATATGACACGAGATCCAACTTAACATAGGATCTTTACACCATGGAAAACCATCAAAATTCCAGAACAGGATCCAGAGTGATGTTAGTCTCTATTTACCACTCATGTTTGGGACTCTATCTTTAATAATAACTTTCATATTCCTAATGATCGCCCATTTCCATTATCTCTTGCCTCCTTGACCTTTTGGAGTTATTTCCTAAGTTAAGCTTGGTATTCTAGAATGAAAACCTCATTTTTAAATATTCTAGAATGAAAACCTCATTTCTAAATATTCTTATTCTTTTTAAGCTTCGATATTTCCAGAGTATATCAAAATATCAAATTTATGGTCATTACAACTTAGTCTGTGTTTATGCTCAAGTATTTTTCCCACCCTTATAGCTTATGTGGCATAAGTTTTTTGAATTTGAAATTTTGTTTTTAATTATTCTTTTATTATTTCTAATGTGTCTTCATTGTTTTGTTCTTATATATCAACAATTATAAGGTGTAGGGCTCTTTTGTGGCGCTCATGGTCCAGTACAATTAGTTTATTAATTTCCTCAATACAATTAGTTTATTAATTTCCTCTTTTATGTGTTTCTAATTTATTCTCTATGTTATTTACGATTGAGTTATTATGTACTCGTTCTTTTAGATTTTTAATCTCCTTTTTTAAGGTGTCATTTTCTTTAACCATTGATTGTTTATTATGTTCTATTTCTTGAATTCGACATTTCATTCTTTGGAGTTCTAGAAGTCTCTAGTGTAATTATTTTGTTTTCCAGCTATTTGTGGTTGTCAAGCATTGTAGTTAATTCTAATTTAAAATGGTTTTCTCTTTCTTCTCTTCATATTTTTAAAGATTCAATGTACTCATAGAAACTCTCTAAGATAATTTTACTTGATCTCTATTTTTTTTTTTTTTTTTGAAACTTAAAATATTTGGAGAAGTTCCCATAATGTAAATAAGAAAAACTTAACCAAAAAAATGTAAATTGGAACATATGCACTTGTCAAAATTATAGTGAGTGCCGCAGAACCAATAAGAGGCTTCAAATTGCAGCAAAATTGTGATATAAAATAGCAAAAGGTATTGACCACCCTTGCTCTCAAACTATTGCACGAACCAGTGATGACGTCGGGACCCATTCCTCCACAATCCGCTTCAAAACCCACACAGGTATGCCCAGGGCTCGCTCTCATAAAAGAGCCACTGATTAAACCCTAGATTTTGTGTGGCTAAACATATTTGTGCACGAGCGGAAACCCTCGATCATCTGTGCACTCAAATAAAAATTCCTTGTACAATTTTGATTCAATCTTGAAAAGCTTGAAAAAGTTCCCGCTGAAAGTGTCCACTCCAAGCGACCCGCGATAATTGAAATTCCATACATAGGCTTAGTTTTAAAAAACCAAGTGATCATATACGTGAACCAGCCGTACGATGATTGGAGTATGGATCCACGAAAAAGGAATCAAATGGGGCTGAGAGCTGAGTTGGCGATAACGAAAATGGATAATTTGAGCTTATAACAGTATTACGACTAAACGCACCTTCCACGAAAAATGCCTGAAATAGTGTCGCTTCAAAACGCTTGAAATAGTGCAAGAGCCTCATAGTGTCATCGCAGAGTAATTTGCGAACCAATTTTTTATATATTTGAACCGCAGAGGTATCAAATTTCAGAGTTATCAAAATAGTGCCAGAGCCTTAGAGTTTTTATGTGAATCGCAAAGGTATCAAAATAGTGCGAAAAGCTAAAGATGCAGAGGTATCAAAATAGGTATATATATGTGCTAAGTTATTTCTATATGAAGCGCTGCCTCAAGAGATGCACAAATAAGCCTTCAAATCCAACGCACTGTGCCACTAGAATTGTACATGTTTCTGAGTTGAATTTGGAGGTAACTATAATGTGATTTTAAGGTTAGTACCACTGGTCATTCACAAGCAAGTTGAAAAAAATTGTCGCAAAACACCAATGATCAACTTTCGGTTTCCTTTAATAGAAGTCTAAACAATACTCCTTTGCTAGGTCTGTAATTAGCTTGCCTAAAATATTTTGGAGTGTTTTTAAGTGATACTTCTAAGAGTTTTTAAGCTGAATTTATGATTTGAATCTGATAAAAAAAAACTCGTGATCCGATCTTGATTTGTATTTTTTTAACTGATTTTTTGATTGTATGTATGGATTTAGCACCTTGAAAAATATTTGGAGCACTTTTATTGTGTTAAGTTCACTCGTCAAATTTTTCATTTCAATGAATCCAATCAGATTCTAGACAAAAAGTCCAAAAATAAACAGAATTTTTTTCAAAAAATCACACTCAAAGACAACTGAATAACGTTTTTAATCATTATTATATTTTTTAACATAATAAAATTATATTTTTTAAATCTTAAATTAATTTTTATAATTAAAAATTTAATTACTAAAATTTAATTTGTATTTTTTAAAATTTTGTTTGATTGAAAAAAGTCGATTGATGAAGGGAAAAAAAAAATTATACTTCGTTTTTAAGCAATTATACAGAGAGATAAGAAATAATGATATTTATCATATTTTTTTTATGAAAAAATAAAGATTCATATTTATCTAAAACTGTGTAACCATGCGTAAATTTCCTATAATATTAATTATAATATTTTTTATAATAATTCAATTTTTAAATATTTTATATAGTTTTTAGACATATTTGTTATATTTAGAATAAACTATTTTTATTTTCTAAAATTTTGAGTGAATCATTTTACTAAAAATGGAAACTATATAATGTTTCCAAAACTATTCTATGAATCAAATTTATCTCATAAAATATTTTTCTTCGTACCCTTATAACAATGATATAATATTTTATTTAATAATGATATAATACCTTATTTAAGTTTTAAACAATAAAACTTTTCCAAGAAAAAAACATATCTAACTAATTATAAAAATAAAACAATAAAAAATAAAGTATTTTAACCCTAATTAGTTAAAAATATAATATTAATTGCTCAACTATTAAGTCACCAAAATATATTAGAGGATTTTTCAATTGTTTTTTTCCCATATCTCATAATCTTAGTGAATATTTTTTTAACAACAATACACATATTATAATAAAAATATAACAAAACTATATATCAATAATTTAATATATTTATATTAATTTAATATAATCTAAATATTAATATTGTGAAATTTGTAATATTAAAATAAATATATATCATATACTTATAATATTATAATTATAATATAGGGTAATTATTTATTATTAATATTATAATTATAGTTAAAATATTATAAATTTGTAATATTAAAATAAATTCGCTTGGTGAATAAGCAATGATTGAAGATTGTCTTTTCAAGGGGATACAACAACTTAAAGATTTTAGAGACTTAATAATAGTTATTTAAAATCTCCAAAAAGCAAAAGACTTCCAAGAGAACGATTTGTCTCTAATGTCCTTTAGAATATGCATGCAAATCCAAAAGTTTGAATCAATACCTTTTTTTCACATTAAAAAAAAAACCAAAATGTAGATGAGCAAGCAAATAGAAGAGCAACTCTTGAACAAGGAACAATAATCCAATATCAAGGGGACCCATATATATCATATATATTGTGAATTTAATGTGATATTTGATTGAACCCAATATGCACTGAGTAATCATCCTCGGGGGTATGATTAGATGGGAATTACAGCCTATTAGGCCTAATAATGAAATCCATAATCTCGTGGGAGAGAGGACCTATGGCAGATGGAGCCCTTGCAAGTTGATTTGTCGAGGAACAATAAAGAACTATGAGATCAAGGAGGAGAATGACATGATCGAAGGTAGGAGGAGACTAAACTCCATCGCATTTATACCTCACATCAAGGGAACACAAAATGGTACCCCAATTGTTATGGAGCAGTTAAAATTACATGAGCTTGGATGTTGGGAGAAGGATTCAACGATAGATATCTATGTCAGGAGTATGCAGGGAAGGAACATTGACATTCAATCAGATGAGACTGAGACCTGAGTGAGAAGAGCCCAAGCTAGGAATATAAATGGAGTCTGCTGGCCACGAATTTTGCATTGATTTGTGTAAGAATTCAAGTGCAATGCAGGATGGCTTCTTCAAGAAGGGACAATTGCAGAGACTATGGTATCAACTAAAGGTGAAGTTGAAGGACCTCTTGGCCTTAGTAGCCAATATTGGTGATCATGTGGCTCTAGAAGCCTGCTCCCACTTCACTCTGATCACAAACCAGTTCCCACTTCACTCTGATCACAAGCCAGTTGGAAGAGCCATGTGAAGGTAGGGAATGACTACAACTGACGATGGACAATTTGATAGCCAAGATGGGTAATCTAAATATGGGTGTTCTAAAAGAAGTGTTTACAATCCCTAAAATCTCCCCTCCTGGTGAGGAGACTGTGCCTCCACTTAAATAACTTTTGGACCAAACTTTGGACTCAGCGCTCCCGTAGCAGATGGAAGTAGAATGAAATGGGAAATATGGAAATCTTCATGTCGATAAGTACGAAAATGGTAGCTATACATGCATTGTTTCAAAATTTTATGTAAGTTTACAATATCTAATGGATTTTTTTTGGAGGTTGTACAAAATAAGGGTAGTTAAAACATTAGCAAGAAAAAGGCAAGGTAGAGGTATGATATTTTGTGAAGAATCTTCGAATGATGATGAAGAAGAATAACTCCTCCATGTAACAAGAAGAAGAACTCCTCCATATAAAAAACTCGCTTGTTTTCCAATTGAATTAATATAAAAGCTACCCATTTGTAAATTTCTTTTTTGAAATTCCACAATAATAAATTTTCTTGTAAATTTGTTTTTTGAAATTCCACAATAATAAATTTTATTTCATTCATAGCTTCTATCAACATAACTACAATTTCATGGGAGATTTAGATATATATTATGTGCTCTAAATTCTCTTTAAATAACATAACTTGGTTCAGGAAATTATGGAAAATGAAGTTTCCCACTAAGATCATTTTATATACTTGGTTGGTGTGGCAACACAAAACTTTGACTTGGGAAAACCTACATAAGAAGGGTATGCAAGGACCAGGACAGTGTGCTTTATGTCATAACTCATCTAAGACAAATCTACATCTACTACTGGAGTGACCAATTGCATCACAAGGTGTTGGACATTTCTTTTTTTTCATCTTCCCATTAAAACTTACATTTCTATTTAACAGTGTCTTTGCTGGTGGAGTGAGAGAGGGGATACACTCAAGCCTATTCCACTCTACATTTTCTAGGAATTATGGAAAGCAAGGAAAGGATACATATTTGAAGGTATCCCCATCAACACTCACGGGATTTCTACTAACATTGCGACTTGGATGGGCAAAAATAACATAAGCTTGAAAAAGGATAAAGACCTGAGTTATCGATATATACATCCACGCATTCAGTTCCCTGCTAGGTACTTTGATGGGGTGGCACAGGCTGGTATATGTGGATGTGGGACATGGTTTTGGACATGTCACGGGAAAAAATACAAAATACACTGGGGCGGATGTATGGTACGAACATAAGAGTTTAGATCTTGGCTTTATGGGGGTTTCTTTGGTTTGCAAAGGAAATTTCTATGGACTCTATACATATAAATGGGGATTCCAAATCCCTTACAGATGGTGTGTTGAGGAATACTACCTTTCATCTACCAAACCTAGAAGGCTAGCTCAAACACATTCGCTATCTCAAACAATCCTTTGTGAATATCTCTTTCCAACACATATTAAGGGAATCCAACATTCTTGTTGTTGTCTCCTGCTCAATGCACTTCCAACTTCCAATACTTAGTAGACAACACTCTTGTACAAGGTGGATCCATATCACTCTAGTAGTATTTATTTATTTCTGTTTATGTCGGTCTAATTAACTATGTATTTGAATAGATTTTGGCTCCTTGCTTACACACATACACTTTATGGTTAGTATGCCAAAATTTTGGTAACTTTTTTTGCTAAATTGTTTTATGCGTCATAGTTTTTGGACATAAAAATATCTTTACACATATCGTTTGCTTATGGTTTTTTTTAATTCTTATCCACAATAATAATTTTTCTTTCATTCATAGCATCTATCAGCAAAACTAGATATAGTATGTTTTCATACTAACATTACTTAATCCGGCTCAGCTCCATATTCCAAACCTTAATCACAGTCACATGTAGGTGATGAGGAACCTTACAATATTGCAGTTTTTATAAAACATTGCACACTTATATATATATATTGTAGCGCTCCATGGTTTAAGGTATATAATGTTATGAGTCTTAAGTAATTTATCTCAAGGCCTAACTTATATATACGTCATAGCCGCGGAGTACCTCTTCATGGCGTAAGTCAATATTTCTTATTTGAATTTTTGATAGAGTGTCGAAGCCTCTAGACTTGTGTAGCTTGGACTTACGCACTTAATGCATGAAATTTACAATTTAATGTTCCTTTCTTTATTGTAGATTGTTATTGTCATGCACAGTAGTTGCTCTTCTCTTTCTCTGTTTTACATTTGTAATTACTGCGTAGGTTATCTAAATGGTTCATATACCTGTCTTTTAGTCCCCAACAATATTGTCAGGCTAAAAACTTTGCAGATCACGTCATGGGAAATGCTTGGCCTCCTCTGAGCCATATACATCACGATGTTCAAGACTGATATTCGTGTGTTATGTAAGCAAGGTTTTCCTGATCAACTCAGGAGCTTCTGACTTGAATACAATTTTTCTTATTCAAATGTTTATGTTTTATTCCGAATATAGTCTTTTTTATGCAAATGTTTATGTTTTATTCCGAAGTGAAACTCTCCTCTGTAGATCATATCCACTCTAATGTTGTTTCAACACTGATTAGAAAAAAAACAAAGTTAAATTTATAATCCTTATTTTTAATTCTTGGTCACTATTTTTACAACAAAAAGAAAAACATTCTTTAAAACATGCCAAAAAATATATATATATATATATATATATATATATATATATATATATATATATATATATATATATTACTTTTAAAATAGAAGTAAAAATAGTGTAAATTACATATCTAGATATATTTTATTTCAAGCTGTATTTGTAATACTTTCAAACTGTACATACAATCTTTAAATTCTTGGATAAGACGTTTTTTTTTCACAATAATACCAATAAATCACGGAAATTTAATATGCACCTATTTATCTAGAATTTTCTGTGAACTGTGTGGGCTACCACGCTCCTCCCAACCTGGCTAGTTTCCCTAGGAAAAATCGCTTGGAAATAGATATTTTTCTCTTAATTGAGTCACCTCCTGAACCCTCGTCCTGCAAAAAAGATTCTGGGTTCAGTCTTTCTCTTTCCGTTAGTTCTATTCTTAAAAACAAATTGTCTTTCTCTCTCACAAAATGCTACTATAATCACCTCATGACATTTATCTCCAATCGAGTCACCTCCTGAACCCTAGTCCTGCAAAAAAATTCTGGGTTCGGTTTTTCTCTTTCCGTTGTTATAAATTGTCTCTCTCTCAAAATGCTACTGTAAGCACCTCACGATATTTATTTCCAATTAATTTTTCTTTTCTATTTTTGATATTATCTCTAAAATTTTCCTGAATTTTGGGAAAAATGAGGATTTTTCATTTTTGATATTGCCTCCTTATGAACATAACTGTTTTTTATCTATTTTCCTGATAGTTGATACATTTTCAAGAGTGTCATATATATATATATATATATATATATATATATATATATATATATATATATATATATATATATATATATTCCTATTATATCATTAGTCTTCTGTTTTCCATTCAATCAGTAATGTAAAATCATAGTTTTATTTATTTTAATTAATTAATTTTATTTATATTTATAAATTCTAAAATTTCTAAAATATTTTTCAAAATTATATCAATTAAATTTTATTTATTTAAATACCTTTATGTACATCATTAATAAAATTTTAGAAAATCAAATAAAGAAAAATCTACTAAAGATGTATATTCATCGCTAAAATAATTAGCTTGACCCCTTAGTTGTATGGGGAGAAATACATCATTGTGTACAAAAAATTTGCAACGTTAAAATTCTATTTAGATCAATGTTCTAATGTTATTGTGTAGGGCATCAATACGAAAAAGAATTTTAAAATAATAATAAATTTATTAAAAAAATAACATAATAATTATTTTTATTAATTAATATAATAAAAATAATTTAGCAAGATTTTATGATTATTTGATTTTAATAGTATAAAATATATCTTAGAAAGTGTTAATAATTTAATAAAATTATTTGAAATCATTTCTGAAAAAACCATCAATAAAATTTTAATATTTTAATTTTATTTTTTTTAATTAAAATTACTTTTCAAAAAAACAAAGAAGTTATTGAAAATGTGACTATAAGTATATTCATTGGTAAATAATTACATTAAAGAATACATGATTTTACTCCCATGAATACATCATTGTGTGCATCTAAAAAGAATCTTCATTGGTAAATAATTACCTTGGAGAATACATGATTGTACTCCCAAGAATACATCATTGTGTGCATCTGAAAAGAGAGCTGATTGTCATATCTTATAGGATAATAAATTGCAGTAACGTTAGGGCGAGAACGCTATTAAAAACTCTTTTAGGAGTTGGTCATGATATACATTCTATTAATGCTACCAGATTACTTTTAAAAATAATTTTGAGCTGATTGTCATATCTTATAGGATAATAAATTGCAGTGACGTTAGAGCGAGAACGCTATGAAAAACTCTTTGAGGAGTTGGTCATGATATACATTCTATTAATGCTACCGGAATACTTTTAAAATTAATTTTTAAATCATTTTTTATTATTGTTAAGTTAATTAATGAAATGCTAATATTTCAATTTTATTTATAGTCTAATTTTATAGATTTGGTGTTTATTGAATTAACACACATGTTTTGTCTTTTGATTTTTTATTTTTTTAGGAATGCATATATGTTTTCAAGAACATACTTTTTCAAATGTGGGCACATTTTTTCAAAAGCTTCTGTGAATGTAGAAATGATAGGTATATGGTTCCAAAAACACTAGCAAATGCCTTAAAGTTTATCAGAGAAATTACATGTACATGGTTATCGTTAAAGTTTGCCTTAAAGTTTATGGCAGAAATGACATAGAATGACATGTACATGGTTCCAAAAACACTAGCAAATGCCTTAAAGTAAAGTTTTCCTTAAATTTTATGGGAGAAATGACAAAGAGATGCCATGGTTCCAAAACACTAGCAAATGCCTTAAAGTTTATGGGAGAAATGACATGTACATGGTTATCCTTAAAGTTTACCTTGATTTTATAGGAAAAATGTCATGTACATGGTTATCCTTAAAGTTTTCCTTAAAGTGTATGGGATAAATGACATAGAAATGACATGTACATGGTTCCAAAAACAATAGCAAATTCCTTAAAGTAAATTTTGTCTTAAATTTTATAGGAGAAATGACATAGAAATGACATGTACATGGTTCCAAAAACACCAGAAAATGCTTTAAAGTTTATGGGAGAAATTACATGTACGTACATAGTTATCCTTAAAGTTTTCCTTGAGTTTATGGGAGAAATGGGAGAAATGACATGTATGTATGGTTATCCTTAAAGTTTGTCTTAAAGTTTATGAGAAAAATGACATAGAAATGACATGTACATGGTTTGCCTTAAAGTTTGCAAACTTTTTTTTATGCAAGTTTACTAGAACAACTAGTGGTAGTGGTTGATGAAGTTATGTTAAAAGTCACACCTTGATGAGTTGTGGGAGAAATGACATGTACGTGGTTTGCGTTAAAGTTTTCCTCAAATTTTATGGGATAAATTACATCTAGAAACATTTACTTTGACATCTATAAATAGGCTAAGAACATTAATAAAGAATTTTCAACTTGCATTAGTTATGTCCTTAATAAGAAGTATGATTTACATGAAACATATTGTCTAATAATATAGTAATGTCATTTTTGGCCTGTACTAACATTCATCCTTGATATGTACAAGAATTTTACAACTTGAACATCAACCTACACACTATCATCATATCACTATACATAATCTAGATTAGTAATATCCATTACATCATAAAATAATCCACTTTTAACATTTTACAAGATTAGAAAAGTAAATAACACTAGGAGAAGAAGTATCATGGAAGGTGTAAATTTAGGTACATTAATAAAAAATAGTGAGCATCAACATAAATATGAATAAAGTGGAAAACCTATAGTAGCATTATGGTAAGAAGCCAAGGGTATTCATTACTCAAATAAACCATTTCTATCGATCATTTCTATTAACATCATGCCACCAAATGCATAAAATGATAAACTATAGTCAACATGCATTTCACATTTTTCATAGAATACCGTTCAATTTCACTTCATATGAATTTCCGGTATTCATTTTTCCAACCACTATCAAATGTATCCAATGTAATTATATGAACTTATAAGGAATCAATCTTTTTTCACTTCTATAAAAAGGTGCAAAATTTTATGTACATCTACCATAGGAAATAGACAATAAGGAAGCTATAAGAATCCATCCTATAACACATTGTTTTCAATTCTTTGAGGAAAGGTGATATCTAAGAATCAAAAAAACTCTTGTGTACACATGAATCAACCATATTTAGCCATTTCAATCCATTGTACATAGTTATGTACACTTGAATTAACCATATTTAGCCATTTCAGTCCATTGTACACAAGGAAATCAATTACTATAAGATTTTGTACGTCAGAGAAATTTGTGTGCATCTTCTATAGGAAATAGACAATAAGGAAGCTATAAGAATCCATCCTATAACACATTGTCTTCAATTATTTGAGGAAAAGTGATATTTAAGAATAAAAAAAGCTCTTATGTACACATGAATCAACCATATTTAGCCATTTCAATCCATTGTACACAAGGAAATCAATTGCTATAATATCTTGTAAGTCCCTCTAAAAGGGACAATATCTTATGAAATTCCATGATATCACCTAAAAGACATAACTCTAGGACATAGAAACTTTTTGTGATTCAAAAACACTTCATAAAAACCATGGAGAAACCAATTTAAATGCATAAGAGTCCAAAAAAATGAAAATTATCACTAAATCAATGTTTGGTTAATTTTTTAAAATTAGCCAACCTAAATCCTAGTAATTTAATCATCTCAATTACAATAAAACCACCACATCATCTTGTGACATGGGCCTAAAATCTACACATAGAAACTTATGATTGAAGTAATAGGTGGAAAGGGGTCAAAACTATTTTATTCACTAACTTAAAAAACTAGTGGTAGTGTTTGATGAAGTTATGTAAAAAGTCACACCTTGATGTGTTTGTGGGAGAAATGACATGTACATGGTTTTCCTTAAAGCTTTCTTTAAATTTTATGGGAAAAAACACATCTAGAAACGACATTCCTTAAAGTTTTCCTTGCCTAGAGTTTAAGGGAGAAATGACATGTACATGGTTTGCCTTATATTTTATGGGAGAAATAACATAGAAATGACATGCCTTAAAGTTTTCCTTAATGTTTATGGGATAAATGACACATGTACATGGTTTTCCTTAAATTTTGCCTTAAATTTTATGGGATAAATGATAAAGAAATGACATGTACATGGTTCCAAAAACACTAACAAATTCCTTAAATTTTATCAGAGAAATGGCATGTACATGGTTATCCTTAATGTTTGGCTTGAGCTTATAGGAGAAATGGGAGAAATGACATGTACATGGTTATCCTTAAAGTTTTCCTTAAATTTTATGGGAGAAATGACATAGAAATGACATGTACATAGTTCCAAAAACACTAGAAAATGCCTTAAAGTAAAGTTTTCCTTAAATTTGAAATGACATGTACATGGTTCCAAAAACACTAGCAAATGCCTTAAATTTTATGGGAGAAATGACATGTACATGTTCATCCTTAAATTTTGCCTTGAGTTTAAGGGAGAAATGGGAGAAATGACATGTATGTATGGTTATCCTTAAAGTTTTCCTTAAATTTTATTGGAGAAATGACATAGAAATGACATGTACATGGTTACCAAAACACTAGAAAATGCCTTAAAGTTTATGGGAGACATGACATGTATATGGCTTCCAAAAACACTAGTATTTTCCTTAAAAATATATAAAATTAAAGGTATGGTTTTCCTTAAATTTTATGGGAGAAATGTCATGTACATGGTTTTCTTTGATGTTTGCCTTAAGTTACAACCATGGAGTGATGTTGCCATCTGAGGATGAACATTAGCCAAGAAAACCAAGTATGTGCATAAGTTTAAATTGGTATGTTTATTTGTGAACTTAATTGAAATAAATATGCTTCTAGAAATGAAAATATAATGACAAGTTATACAAGATGGATGTAGACTAATGTTTAATATATGCATGTATGCATGTATGTCTGGTGCAGTTGTTGTGTGCACGTGAAAGTTGTGTGAATACAATTACCCTGCACATAAATGAAAATATAATGATAATTTCTACAAGATGGATGTAGACTAATGTTTAATAAATGCATGTATGCATGTATGTCTAGTGGAGTTGTTGTGTGCATGTCAAAGATGTTTGAAGACAATTATCCTGCACACTAGTATTATTCATGATAGGTTCTACAAGATGGATGTAGACTAATGTTTAATATATGCACGTATGCATGTATTTTGGAGCCTTAGTTACCTATATGATTATAGCTCTTAATGTGAAGAGATCTAACAGATAAGTGTAATAGAACCAGTAAGGTTAAATAATGAATACAATGGTACTTACACTAATAGCGACAAGGGTCATGTTTCACTTAACACTATTAAAACATAACCTCAAAGCTGTAAGTTGATCTTAACTAGTAAGCTTCTAGTAATAAATGGTGTTGGAACAAAAATTTGGATAGTATAAACTAGTTATGAGGGCTCTTACTAAGTTGATTAGTACTAGTGATTCTAAAGTATCAACGTAATACATCATGTATCTCTTATGGAAACACAAGCACCTTTAATGAAACCACATAATGTTGAGTATTAAGTGTGATTGGAATGAGTGATTACCATTATATTTACCCATATGTGAGTGAATATGGATATATGTAAGCTCTATACAGATAAACACATGGTTTAATAGAGTATAAGAGAAGCTATATCATAGTGAAAGCTAGCTTACTCCTATTATATAAGTAATCATATCACTGGGTGATTTACAAGAATTAAGCTAAGAAAAGAGCTCAATCAAGGTCAATTATGGAAAGAACGATATGCATTTCTCATTTCACCAGTGTAATAATGAAGCTAAGTAAAAGCACCTAGTTAATGAAGTTGGATATGTATCATGCTTGATCAACCTTACCAATACTTATGTAACTTATCACCATTACTAATATGATATCCTTTTTGTAGTATCACAATTGGTAGATAAAATTAAATAAATTTGTCAATATATATACATCTCACACATTTTATTAAATTTTAAATCAATACAAATAATAAAATCAAAATCCTAGACAAATATTATCCATCCCTACTATGCATATATCCACCCTAGTATTCATATACCCACTCTAGATGTATGGAGGTTTGGTAAAAATTTCTTGAATCCCTTAGTGGAAAAAATAAGGTGCTATTGTTGAAGGTCCTTTAAGGACATGTTGAAGATTAGATATGGAAGAATGCAGATTAATCACTTTTAAGGGTGCCAGGTGGAGCTAGGCTGAGGATTACAGTCCTCAAGTATTAGGGTTCTACAAGGGTTGGTTCTCGGTGAGTTGGTGCTCATAAGATAGGGTCGGTTCCCTGTGAGTTTGTGCTCACAATAAAGGATTGGTGGGGTGACATAGAAAAAAAATAAGAAAAACAATTACAGACAAAACCTTGAAAAAGACACCTGGGTGTAGTTAGATTGAGGTCAATAAACAGGTGCATGCTTTTGTCGTAGATAACAGGTTGCGTGATAGAAGGGAGATGGAGGAGAACAAATGGATTTTTTTCTCCTATAGTGAGAAGCTATAAATGACCATTTAGAAATTAAAAACATCCCTTGGAATAAGAAAATCAGAATCCTAGACAAATATTATCTAGCCCTAGTATGCATATACCCACTCTAGATGTATGGAGGTTTGGTAAAAATTTCTTGAATCCCTCAGCGACAGAAATAAGGTGCTATTGTTGAAGTTCCTTTAAGGACATTTTGAATATTAGATATGGAAGAATGCAAATTATTCACGGTTAAGGGTGGCAAGGCGGAGCTAGGCTGAGGATTTCAGCCCTCAAGTATTAGTGTTCTGGAAGGGTTGGTTCTCAGTGAGTTGGTGCTCATAAGATAGGGTCGGTTCCCCGTGAGTTGGTGCTCACGAGATAGGATTGTTGGGGTGACATAAAAAAATAAGAAAAACTATGACGAACAAAACCTTGAAAAAGACACTTGGGTGTAGTTGGATTGACGTCAATAAACAGGTGAATGCTTTTATCGCAGATAACAGGTTACATGACACAAGGGAGCTGGAGGAGAACAAACTTATTTTTTTCTCCTATAGTGAGAAGCTGGAAATGACCATTTGGAAATTAAAAACATCCCCTAGAATGGCTATTTCAGTTTTCAGGAAGAGAACCTTCAATTTTCTGATGACTGCTAGTTTGCGATAACATTCATCTCTAAGAATATTGGCTGAAATATTGTTATGTACCATTGCAACTGTTACTGTCATTTAAAGGGTGGACCTAATTCTCATATCTGAGACTATTTCTTGAAATATTGTTATGCACCATTGCAACTGTTACTACCATTTAAAGGGTGGACAAAATTCTTGCAGTGATTATTTTGAAGGAGGTGAACCAATAAAAATTTAAAGTTCAATGTCAGTTATAATTATTGTTTTCCAACAATGGAAATTTTAATGAATGTAAAGATCAAACAGAAGCCAAGTATGTTTCCATTGCTGCTATAAAATCTGCTACTTTTTTGTAGGCCATACTTCAGGGACTTCCAAAATTCTGATGAATGTGTAGTTCGAGGAATTGTTTCATAGGTGAACGGCTTGTTAATTTCTTTCTTGCATATTGCAAACGTGGAAATTAAGGTTACGTATACTTTACTGAGGAGACACTGATTTGTCTTCCTGAAATTTATGCAATATTTCTCAGCAAGGGAGTATTATATAGCTAGAAACCTTTAATAAATTTATGCAATATTTCTTAGCAAGGGAGTATTATATAGCTAGAAACCTTTAATAATGTTAATAGGTGACAGATATGGAAATATTGAGTACTAGAATGTTTTGATGATCATGGAAGCAATTCTTTTGAATGCAAAGATGAAAAAGCAAAGGGAAGGAGACTCTGTAGATTTAACACTGAATTGAACCGCACACCAGGCCTTCCTCATATAGATCTATCAACTATCATTGGTGACACATCAAGCATATATTTGGTGACAATTTTTCTACAATTTCTTTCTTTCATGAATGGTTCACGTATATGTGGGGACCACACAAGAAAATGAACCATACAAATCTAGATTTTTTTCGTCTACCTAGAAATTCGGAGACGATGAGTTGACAAGGCCAAAATGAGATGAAAAAGAGACGACGAGGCATTAGATCGCCAAGGATGCAGATTACAAATAACCTGCGAAGAAAAAAAAAAGGCAAAAAAATTAAAACCCACAAAAAAATACACAAAAAAAAAACAGAGCAACAGAAAGCCTTCTCACCTCCTTTCCCCTGCAACTTCAAACACAAACACAGCGCAACAAAAAACACAATGAGACAGACAAATGAGACTACAAATAACCTGCGAACAAAAAACAGAGGAAAAAAATCAGAACTCACAAACAAAATACACAAAAAAAAACAAAGCAACATTCAGCCTTCTCACTTCCTCGCCCTTACAACAGAAAACACAAACACAACGCAACAACAAACACAGTGAGATAGATAGATGAGACAACGTTAACAAGATTGAAACTTGTTGTGGTCTGTGGGCTGGTATATTTATAAGAAAAGTTTTGGCCGAACTATGTTCAAAAGTTCGGTCGAACTAATAGTTCGGTTGGACTAGTAGTTCGACTGAACTTTGGTTGCCAGTTTTCCCATCGCCAGCAAAAAATATGTTCACCCACGATGTCAATACATCGTCAATGTAAAAGACATAATTAGTTCAGCCGAACTAATTTCCACACTTCGGCTGAATTTTTATAAAATTTCAGCCGAACTGTTGGGAAAATGAAATTTCTGACCTCATTTCTCACGAAAGTGTAACCCACCTTCACATTTTTACCCATTAATCCATTATGTTTATTAATTCTAAAGGTTTATAATATTAACCCATTGGGCCTATTATTTCCAAGGGATTATAAAAATAATCACTTCGGTTTATATCATTAATATACTTGGTTTATTATTATAATTTATAATACTAATATTATGGTTTGGTTTATATCATTAATATGCGGGGTTTATTATTAGAGTTTATAATAGTAATCTTAGGGGTTATAACCTTAGGTTTATTTTTCAGTTGTGTTTATAATATTAATTCATAGGATTTATTTTCCTTTGGGTTTATTATAATTAATCTTAGGGTTTAATATTTTTCTCTTGTGTTTATTTTCCCTTTGGTGTATAATATTAAACCCTTGAGTTTATTTTTCGTTGGGTTTATAATATTAATCCCATGGATTTGTGATATTACACCTTTTAATTTTGGGTTTATAATATTGCATTAAATATCAAGATCTAAAATGTTGTGTTTTTAATATTATAGTATATAATATTGGTTTTTTTAATATATAAAGGTTTATAGTATTAATCAAGACATTTATAATATTAATCATATGGTTTAAAATATTTATTGTGAGATTTATAATGTTAATTTTAGGGATATAATATTAATTTTATGGTTTATAATGTTGGATTTTATATTAATAGGGCTTATAATGATTGATTTAATATTCGGGTTTAATATTATTATTTTGGAAGTGTTCATAATTCTATTATTATATATAAGATATATTGATAGTTATATTAATAGATTAATAAATGTATATTAATCATTAAGATAATTGCGAGGGATAAATAAGTATTATTAATACTATTTTTATCTTATATTAATTATTTTATGGTTGTAATGAACATAAATTGGATATACTCAGGAAATCCCCAAGCCTAAAAGGAACAAGAATATTTATAAATGAAGATCTCATTTTAGAAGACCAAGCTGATCTTAGGAAAGAAGTCCAAAAGTTCAAGGATGCAATAAAGGCAGGGAAATGGGCAATCATTAGGAATATGAAAGCTATTATTAGAGATAAATTCTCAAGCACGAGTGATAAATAAGGGCTTGCATCACTCTAGATCCTCTTTTGGAACTGTTTGGGCTTTCCATGGTGTAAAGGTCCTATGTTTAATTGGATCCCGAATGATATTGACCTTATTCTCTTACTTGAAACTTGGGAGCATGATGACTCTAGGGTCCCTCACCTTCATGGTTTCACTCTTTGGTCTACTTGAAATAAGAACTCCTCTCAGAGGGGTTTTGGAGGTATTATATGCTATGTAAGGAACATTGTTTCCTCTTACATCCAACTTCATACAATCGACCCCTTTAATCAATATATTTGGATCGAAATCTCTTATTCTACCACCAAGATGATATTTCTTGCAATTTTCTAATTCGCTCCTATCAACTCTACATCCTATAAAAAGAACAACCTGGATAAGAATTGTCATTTCAATACTTTATAAAAATACATCTTCAACCTAAGAAATGAAGGTAATAGCCTTTTGCTGGGAGACTTTAATGTTATAACTGCTACCAACCAAGCCATTATGTTAAGTAATAACTATAACCCTAACCCCTTGTGGCTTGATGAAAATACTCACTTAGCTAATAAATTCAAGATAGAATCTAAAGACATTATCTAGAACTTAGTCGGCACTGAGCTCCTCAATATTTGAAGTTCCCAGGACCTAATAATTTGTAATGGTATTAACAAGTAGCCCCTCTCTAGTCAGATAACATGTTTCCATGGGTTGGGTAGCAGTGTCGTGGATTATATGATTTCTAACACCCTCGTCCTCAACCATATTACAAAATTTGAGCTACTTAAAAAATTCGAGCCTAACTCTGACAACAAACCTCTATCTTTATCCCTCAATATTTGTATCCACACAACCCACTTGCAGGAGACCAATGAAAGAAAAATACACATTCACTTTGATAGAAGTAAATTCGACCTCTTCTTAAAGGATTTAGAGAGGGATTTAAGCTCCATCACTTATAATAATAACATTGATCAAATTTATTACCATTTCACTACTATCCTTTCCAATACCATTAGCAAATTCTCTAATGAGACTTTGTTTAAGGTGACTAATAGAACTTCCAATTCATGGTATGAAAAATATTGTCAAATTGCCAGGAAAGCGATCATAAACTCTCTTAAAGAAACCATTAAGCTTTGGAATATCAATATATACAAAAATCTCAGCAAGAGGAAGAAAAGGTCATATATTAATAAAAGGCAGGATTACCTTCTCCGCCTTTCTAAATTCCCATGCAGAAAATTTTGGAGGAATGTGCTTGTTCGTAAAACCAAAGATAATCATTCTATCCCCTTAAAAAAATGGGAAAACTATCTTAAGAAGTTTCATGACTCTCCGAACACTATGGGAACCACCTTAATCACTCCTATTAAGGAGGATGTATTCTCTCTAGATGACGTTGAGTCTGGTATTAATAAGATCGTTAATGGGAAAGCTAAAGATATTGAAGGTTACCAAGTTGAGATCATTAAAATAGGAATATTTCCTCATTCCTCATGTCCACAAGCTTCTCAATTTCCTTGTAACACATGGCTTCCCTCAACTTTGGACACAAAGCCTTATTGTGCCTATCTTTAAAAATAGGGACAAAAGTGTTCCATCTAAATATAGGACCATTATAATTAGCCACATCCTGTCCAAACTTTATGGGATCATTTTAGAAAAGAAGCTTAGAATTTGGTTTGAAAGCCAAAGGAAAAGAGCTAAAGGACAAGCTGGTTTTAGGAGACACCACTCGACTATTGACCATCTTGTCACTCTCAGAATCATTGCGGAAGAATGTCGCAATAGTAAAGTTGATCTATTATGTTTTTTTGTGGACTTTAGAAAATATTTCAACACTTTTCCTTGATATAAACTTTGGGAGAGACTTAAAGAGATCATGGTCCCTCTTGAGTTGAGGATTGTGGTGATCCATCTCTACGAGACCATCACTGCCAAGCTTAAGACCAATAATGGGTGGTCTAAAGACATTAAATGCAATATCGGAGTTAAGAAAGGGTGTCCCCTATCCCCTACCCTTTTTGGCATATACATTGATAAGCTAGAGGAGTGTCTGGAAACTACAAGATGCAAAGGCATCGAGCTTGTTGGTGTTCTCATTACTCTTCTCCTTTATGCCGATGATATTGTTCTTCTTGAAAAAAGCCATGATGACCTTGAAAAGTAGCTTTAGACTCTTCATGTCTAGTGATCCAAGATGGGTATGGCAGTTAATACTGAAAATACTAAAGTCATGATCATTAAATCCAAAAATATCACCCATGGTAGTTTCATGTATAATAACTAGTGCTTAGAGCAAGTTTTTTCTTATAAATATTTGGGCATTGACTTCCCTCATCAACTCAAATAGAATTATAGCATCAAGAAAAGAATTATAGGAGGCTGGAAAGCTTATTATGAGCTTGAAAACAATCGTAATTCGGTAAATATTTACATTTGGAGTAAAAAAAGGTTCCTCTTTGATACTCTCATCACCCATATTGTCTTATATGGATGTGAAGATTTTGGTTACAGTATATCCAAAGAGTCATAGAGGAATATTGAGATTATTCAAAAGAAATTCATAACGTACAACGTTTAGATCAAGGGAAATACTCCCTATCCTATCCTTTTGATCGAATTTGGTTTGTCCCCCATTGAAAGTACGATTATGTTTAGATATATGATATAATAGAATAAAATTTACATCATGGAATCCAAAAGGCTCCGAAAAATTGCTTCTAACTATAGTCAAAACCTCCACCTTCAGCTCAAGCGCAGATGGCATAGGGATGCACACTCTATGTTCAACCATTTGAGAATTAATGAGGAGCTCAGTATGGGAAGCAAATATAGTGTCAAAAATACTATTACCTCCAAGTTTCAAGAAAAGATGTGGGAGGATCAGGAGGTGGAGGGTAAAAGGAAGTTAAGCTACTATAAGGATGTGATCAACCCCACCCTTGATAATCAGAATTATCTCTTTGTGTTGACCAACACTAAGAAAATAATGAACATCGCTAGGATAAGAACTAATTCTCATGAGTTTCGGTGTGAGACCAGGCGGTGCTCTATTCCCAAGACTCCCTGGAACGATAGAATCTGTCAAATTTGTGATACTAAGCAAGTGAAAGATGAAAGGCACATCCTTTTAGACTAATCGACTCTTACTCACATCCGCTCTCGATTACCTAACATCTGCCACACTTCCAATCTTCTTGACCTATTAATCCATCTCACCTATAGTGGTCTTCGAGCGCTTATTTCCCTTCTCTTTTATCATAGAAACACGATTTTGAAAAATCAAATGTATATTCCTTTTCCTTTCTTGAGGTCTGATTGGCCGCATTGGTCTTACGGACGTTAATCATCATCATCATTATCATATATTTATTGTTGTTATTATTTATATTAGTTATTAAGTAGTTAAGCAATAATCACCCTAATAGCTACAATTAACACTATACATATAATAATAGTTAAGGTTATGTTAATATGCCTATCCGTATATCAACCACATATACTAATGTGATTGTTTATGTGAGCTTCATATAAGCCTTTCTAATCATATATCAACCTTGGTATTGGTAAATATGATTGTGCTAGGTATTATTAATTTGCCTCAATTTTTTGTTTTCCATAATACTTGAATAAATATATTTGAGATATAATTCATTTATAAAATTGAAATCCTATGATTGAGCAGTGAAATTAACTAATAACATTTTTAAAATCTATTAATAGATTATTTATAATTTCAGATGGCTAAGAAGCCAACTTCACTAGTTTTCCTTTTTTAAGATTTATGGAATACTCGCCATCATTGAGAGAGCAAGATATTTTGTGGCAAAAGTAGTAAAAGCACCAAGGGAATTAAACCCTCGTAGTACGTAGCTGAAAGTGAGCGGGTTATGGGCAGGAGTGATTGAGGTAGATTTGGAGAAGTGGACTCTAACCATTTAGAGAGCAGAGCTTGTCAAGAGGAGTTTGCAGTGTTCGCTAGAGAACCTAAAGGTGATCTTTATTGGGAGATTTTTAAAGTAAAGTTGCTGCAAATTAAGCAAAGGCTATAAAGGATCGGGTGGATGCCCATAATCTACTTGTTCGTATTAGAGCCGCAGTACATGCAATGGAAAAGAGGCATACTGACTCATTTCCAGTTGATGACTTCGACATTGAACTCGAGAATCACAGTGGAGAAAAGATTTTGAATTTTGGTTGTGAGACACATCAAAGGGCCCTCCTTATGGGTTTGATGTTTCAGTGCAAGGGGTGGTATTTTATAAAAAAAAAACATTCTCCTGGGATTCTTTGCAGAGGAGAGGTGGCCTCTTCCATTTGTGACCGAAAGGTAATTGACAAGATTGATAATGTATCGTTGTTGCAAATAGACACAGTGTGTTGTCATTTCATGTTGCTTTATATAATCTTATAATATTAGGGTTTTTTATAATATTTGGTTATATAATATTAATAAAGGTGTTTGTAATGTTAAGTTTTATGTTTGAATATTACATTTTAAATTTTAAAATTAATATTAACCATTTTTAAATTGATAATTTAATATTATTAATCATATTAATATATTTAATTAATAATTAATATTTATAATATAGTTTATATTAAGGTGAGGTGTATTGTTTATATCAACCACATTTATTATATTTGGTTGTGCTATTTATATATTTATAAAAAAAAAATAGAAATATAAAAAATTGATAAAGATTGTCACAATGTTTTGTTTCACTGTGATAGCATAATATGAAAAAATATTTTTTTTTGGAAAATAATAATACAAACCAAGTTTGTAAAAAAAGATGTAATTAAGTAAATAGAACAAAAACTACAAAAATATCTCAAATATGGAATTCCCAAAAATAAAAAATTATAGGGGCAAAGCTAGAAACAGAGAAATCACTTATAAGAATATGGAATTCCCAAAAATAAAAAATCATGGAGGCAAAATGAGAAACAGAGAAATCACCTTTAATGATTGTAATAGAGATGGATGTTAGGTGCATCCAAAGAGAAAAGAGCCAGTACTTCCAAAGGATTCCTTCACACACCGTAATCTAAGGGAGAATTTGCCTCCAACTTTGCATCCTATTCATTTCGTATAACTTCCATTTTACTAACCCTCTCTTCCATAGAGTCAATCCTTTCTTGAGGTGAAGGAATGTTCTTACAGACACACCTAATTCTCTTCCAGGGGAGCTCTCCATTGTTTTCAGAGTGTTTAAGACTGTTGGAATATGTAATTCCTACTTGTCTTCAGTTGTGTTTCTCTCTATGTATAGAGTTTGTTCCTATTCTATAGGTTAGTTCCTATTTTAGTGTGAGGTTGAGATATTCTCTCAACCAAATTATTGTGATATCTTCCCTATCTTGAGACTATACCTCATGCATATGTGTAACTCTATTTGTTTGATTAATATAATATAGCTTGTATGCTCAGTTTCTAAGTTGGTATCGGAGCCCGTTTGGGCCTGGGCCTGGCCTTGGCCCCTCCTGGGCGGAGGGAAATAAAAGAGTATATGTATTGTTTTAGTTTTTCCATCAGTATATGCGCTTTGAGAATTGATATGCACTGCACTGTCGACCCTACCCTCTACGTGAAGAGGTATGTTGTCCAAGTCTGAACACCTGCCCGAACTTGTTGAGCTCACAGCCTTGCAGCTTACGCAGGAGCAGACTGCTGGCAACCCTGTCGTGGAGCTAGAGCAACGTTCGGAACTGGTTAGATCATTCCAGTTTCAGGATATCATTGGAATTTGGAGGCTTGGAGCCCTTCAACTTAGAGGTCCCTATGGTAGTAGAGGAAAATGAGGAGTGTTTTAGGTTCATTGTGAGCTGTAATGAGGCATTCACGTTTCAGGATGCGAGGGCTAAAATTACAGAGATAGCTCCTGGGGTGATTAAGGTTGTGATTCAGGAGGCTAACAGAAGACTTAGGTATATTGAGCTTCCTGTAAGCCAAGCTGCTTGGAGCGGAGTCTCTGTGGCACTATCTTGGTGGATTTGGTATCAATGGAGCGAGGAACTCTAGAGAAAATATGGAGTCAACTGCTGACAGGAATTGAATGTTGTGCACTTCTGTGAGGAGGAGTCAAGGTGGTGTCTTGGTGGCGCAACGGAGTGAAGTGGTGATCTATTGGTAATCTGTTATAGGATCAAAGGAGGTTAAGCTGACGGTGTGGCTGCCACGTCACTTAGAGATTAGATCTCGCCTGAGATATTATTTTTTTGAATCTATGGAGAGACACGACCATGATGTGGCCGAGGCCGAAATTCGACGCTTGGTTTGTGAGACTGAGTGGATGCAGCCTCCTAGCTGATTACAGAAGCGGGTGCCGGCTAAACTGCAGCTGAAAAGGCTATCCCCAGAATCGATGGGGTTATCTTGCAGGAGCCCAATTCCTTTTCTATCTCTGCTCGTGCTGTCACCTTGTAAGGAGGAGATGTTGATAGGTTGTTACTTGATGAAGAGACTGAAAGTAAAAATTCGAGTCTTAGATGGTAGTACCGCCCTAATATCTCTCCTTCTTATATGGAACATCTCTTTTTCATAACAAAATTTTCATTGGAATCTCTACACATTTTGTTTGCTATCGGTTGAAGTGATATTTTCAGCAGTTACACTATATATGTATATGCATTAAGGCGTCGGTGGAAGGTGCTGGAAGAAGCTTGCTCTTTATGCCTATGTTGAGCCTTCATGGCTGTGATAAGCCTTTGTGGTTGTGTTGAGCCTTTGTGGCTGTGTTGAACCTTTGTGGCTATGTTTAGCCTCTGTGGTTGTGGTGAGCCTTTGTGGCTGTGTTGAGCCTTTGTGGATGTGTTGAGCCTTCGTGGCTATGATAAGCCTTGTTGGTTGAGTTGAGCGTTGGTGGCTACATTGTATCTCCTCAAGGCTGAGCACCTGAGTGGTGGAGGTGAATTACTGCTTGTCGAAATGTGAACTAGAAAGAGGTGAAAGGGTGTTGCTCGTGCATGTTCATGAAGAAACATGGAGTGATCAGTTGTTAGTGATCTGATAGGGATCAGATCAAAGACAACGTGCAGTGTATGATCTTGGAACTACTCACAACAACAGTGTGGGAAGTGTTCTGGTGAACTGAAATTCGAGTCAATATGTCCGTAGTAGTGAATGGCGTGGCCATGTGTTGTATTACTGTCATTGTTATCGCTTGTGCTTATAGCGTCATTTGGTATTGTTTTTTGTTTTGTATGGGTAAATGTGGACAATTCTTGGAAATTTGTATCAATATTGAGATTTACGACCTCAATATGATGTCATTCTATTAGAAATTGATGACAGGTAAAACATGGAGACCAAGACCAACTTGCCAAAGTAAAATGAAGATGCCAAAGACTCAAAAGTACAAAGCCAAAGTAATGGTGTGTTCCATCATATGAATAGCGCGATGTTTGTGGAGGTAAATGGTATGTTGAGCGGAAAAGGAAGATGGACAATCAAGTTTGTGAGAGTTTGTTTTGTGTGAGTTTCTTGGAATACACTCATGACAATGAGTATGAGTCACAGTTTGTAATTAGAAGAAAATATACATGTCATTTATTGTTTGTACGTGCTATAAGACCCAAAGAGGCATGCATACCCCTTTGTTATATGTTACCTCTGTCAGAGATTTTTAACACCCTGGAAGAGTGTGTCATGCGGGATGGATACACTTGGGTGGGCCGTATTGGTTTTAGACTCCATAAGGTGAAATTTTATATCAAGGGGGAGTTAATCGAGAGGTTGGATGAACCATGTATGTGAAGGACTTCCTAGTAGACTGGCGGTTGCAGCGGTTGGGAACCCATGCATTTCGGTAGATGGTTGTTCCTTTATATGGACATCAACAATAGCATGAACAAGATACAAAGTGTAATTACCAAACAGGACCAGTTGTAGATTTTGTAGATGGATATTGAGACAAGTATTCATTAAGTGGGAGTGTTGGAATATGTAATTCCTACTTGTCTTCAGTTGTGATTCTCTCTATGTACAGATTCTATTCCTATTCTATAGGTTAGTTCCTAGTTTAGTGTGAGGTTGAGATATTCTCTCAACCAAATTATTGTGATAGCTTCCCTACCTTGAGACTATACCTCATGTATATATGTAACTCTATTTGTTTTATTAATATAATAGAGCTTGTATGCTTAGTTTCTAAGTAAGACAACCTTCAAGCCGAGATGCCTTCTTTCAGTATCGATTCATGGTATCAAAGGGAACTACATGTGGCATAAGGTTCTAACTATCCATGTGATGAATGAGGGAACCAAAATATATAGAGGAAATATGATATCGAACTTAAGTAGCGTCCACTCTACCAAACCAGATGAAGAGCCTATGGAATATGATATCGAACTTAAGTAACATCCACTCTGCTAAACCAAATTAAGAGCCTATGATCTGACTCCCTAATATCAAAGCAATATGCAATCCTGAATTAATCCCAGAGTGGAAGTGTGATGAAATATTGACAGTGATATAACCTCTATAAGTAACATGCTTCTCCATCATGACAATGGTTGGTGAATGATTATTGTTCACGTCATAGAATGTTCTTTGATGGCTCCAATTTTCACTTCAAGTTTCCATTCAATTTTTTTTTCAATTCTTTCTATAAGGAAAATAGCCCCCATACACTTACCTCTTCTAGTTGAAAGAAATGTTGTTGTTCTTCCAATCTAGGTCCATTTGATTTTTTTTTTCAATTTTTTCTATTGTTAAAAATAGCCTCTATACACTTATTTTTTGTAGTGGACAGAAATGTTGTTATTCTTCCAATCTAAACTTATAAGTATTTCTTGTAATAGCTTTGACCTTTGATATGTAAGTAGTCTCTAAATGACTAAAACATATATATTCCTCACATGAAATATAAAAATATTTCATATATATATATATATATATATATATATGAGGAAAACACATGGTTTCCTCTATTCATTCATTACATTAATGATTGAATCCATTACATCAAATTTAATCATGTCACTTAGTAGAATTGAACTTGGATAGGGAGTATAATAATCATTCCTCCCAACCCAAGGTAAACACACACTTTCTCTATATATGTTTCTAATTTGTTATATATATATATAATTTGAAGAAGTAAAAAATTATGATTTGATTTATGTTATTTATATATATAGAAAGTGTGTTTTTTAATATTATCATTAATTGATGTTTAAAATATTATTTCTAATTTTTAATAAAAGTTCTTTGATATAAACATGTAATTTCTAAATGAATATTTTATAAACTTCATATAAATATAAATTATTGTAGTTTTTTTTACGAACTTTTAATATATAAATTATTTATTTTTCTTATATTATATAAGTTTATTTTAAATTATACTTTTTTTAGTTTAATCTAATTATTAATAATTATCAAATAAATGGTAGGAATTTAGCTTCTAAAGAATGTTTACGTGATATTTTTCGGAGTACTTCGGAATATAAGATTGAGATGGATATAAAAGTAATTATATTTTTTTGCGTTTAAATTTAATTAAAAAGTATTATGCTTGGAAATGTCATATTTAATTCTCATCCATTTTTTATTTATAGCATTGAACTCTCACTCACTACATATTATAAGTTATTTTTAATGATTTCTTTAAACTTTAAAAATGTTAATAGAGATACTTATTATGAATTGATATTTATAAATGTTTATGAGCCATTTAATTTATATAATACTTTACCAACTATTTAACAAGTTCCTTTATAAATATTCAAAAGATTCAATTTAAATAAATACACCCACCTTAACTAATTGAGACAAAATTAGTTAAAAACAATTAATACATCCATTATTATAAAACAAATTTACTAATATATATTTATCAAAACCTTATCTTATTTAATGATATGTATTTATTAAAAACATACCAATAAAATTTAGTGTATATGCAACTTAATATTGGGTTCCAAAGCTCAAATATCTTTGTAAAATTATCAAAAACAATTCTAGCACTTTGGATGTTTGAAAAGATGAAAAAGCTAAGTAGACTCATTCGAAGAAAAAAAAACTAATATTTACAAGTCTATGAAATCATAAATACCCTAATGAGTATATACCCATACTAAAATACATTAAAGAGTGGTGAGAATATTAATGGATCAATAGACTCATAAATACCCAAAGGGGTATATACCCATACTAAAATACACTGGAGGGAGTATATACCCATACTAAAATAAATTGAGTGGTGATCATATTAATGGCTCAATACACATGTAGATATGCCTTGCCAACCCATTCCAGTGCTTTGGGAATATCAAAGGGAATATCATGTTGAAAATAAAATTAAAGTACTCAAATTGCAAGTAAGAAATCAGTGATAGGACCTCAACCCATTTAGAAAAGTATGTTAGGAATATGATTAATGTGAATTTATGAGTAAATCCACAATATCGATTAAATATAATATTTAGATTTAAAAACTAAAGAAAATATGCTATCATGGTTGATATGCAGTGAGGTAGTAATTTCATCTTGATGAGTTACATTTTATGATTTTGTGGTTATTATGTTAAATCATTATGTGTTAATAATAGTAGAAGTAAGTTAGTGATATTTGCACTAATGTAATGTAAATTAGAAGCAAAATAATTGAAAATGAAGAATAGGTTTGGTTGTGAATCAATTTATAATCGTATAAGATGAGAGCATATAAAGGAAGTAATTTTTGAGATTTAATTATGTAGGCATAATTGATATGATGAAAATAGATAGTATACAATATAGTAGACCATAGATTTCTTGTCCATTGTATATTTTTTATTTTTGCGAGGGTATCATTGACTTGTATAGAAGTAATGTAATGGTAAAGAGGTTGTAGATGTTTTTGAAAGTCCTAGTAGTAGGCAGTTTAACATCATGGTAGAAGCAAAATGAGTAAGAGTGATATTGTTAAATCTAGAAAAGAATCGATTTGGAACCAGAAGGAGGAGCAAGTGATAGCATAGCACATTGAGGGGGTATACTTGTGCATCGTATAGATTAATGCGAAGGCATCATTGACTTGATTTGAAGTAATGTAATGGTAAAAAGGTTTTACATGTTATGAAAACTTGAAGTAGTAGGCATTTTTACATCATGGTACAAGAAAAAATAGTAAGAGTGATATTGTTAAATATAGAAGAAAATTGCTTTGGAATAGAAAGGAGGAACAAGTGTTAGCATAGTAGACTGATCATGCATGAAAGGTGTTTGGTTGCAATCTAGTCGTAAATACAAGGGGTTGCCCGACAGCGACAACAGCAATTGACGTCCAAACTCGGGACGCGCCTAAGATAGTATGCTCGAAGTTGCCTTTGTGCATCTCTTTCATGCACATGAATGAGGCGACGAATGAATATTTTGATCTTCTTGAGTAGTTGCAATGTTGGGCGCAAACGGTATAGTGGTAGAGTAGGTGGAACCAAGAAGCGTTGCTGTAGAATGAGGAGTGCATTCTCCTGTTGAGTGATTTCTTCATAGAATTTGTTGAGTTGAGAAAGGTAGTTGCGATCCATAGTTGCTGCAAGGGAAGGAAAAGCATATAAGTGAACATGTAAAAATTTGACACTAATAATGAAAAGCATAATAAGAAACAAATAGTAGGAACAAATATGAGTTGAAATGATATTGAAAAGTGAAAATGTAAATGAAGCAGGAAATTTGCAAGGTCTTATTATGAGGAACAAGAAGAAAGAAGTAAAAGTGGAATGCAAGTGAACAGAAGGTACCAATAATAGGAGTTTTTCAAGGAGTGTGAATAATAGATTTGGATGCAAGGTGTGCCTCTTCTTGTTTCCTGCGGATGACGTAAGGGTTGTCCTGCATACGTGAATAGCGTGAGTAGGAGAAGGCAGGGGAGATGCATAGATCATTCAGTGAGTGAACTCTTGAAATAGCTGTGAAAGTGAGACCTTGCCGGTCAATGTTGCCGATGTCGATTGTTGCCTTATCTAGTGTCATGCCTTGCGATTTATGAATTGTTAAGCCCCATGCCATTCCGAGAGGCACTTGTGTGCGCGAACCCCTTGTGATGGGGGGGATTGGCACAAATGTAGGATTCGAAGGATCCCATGGTGGACCATTGTAGTGAGGGAAGGCAACTACAACAAAGGATGGTAGTTCTGGTGGTGTACAAGCTGGTGAATATACGATTGCACGAACAATGCCGAGCGAACCGTTAATAAGACCAGTGCCAACCCACAGATTGCTTCTGAGAATAACACGTTGGTCAATGCAAAGGAGTATTTTCTTTGATAATTGATCGCTTTTTGGTTGGGTAGTTTCTAGTTGCCTCTTTTCGGCAGCATAACAATGTGCAACTCTCTGATTTAATAATTTTAACATTGATTTATTGTGCAAGTCAACATCGTCATTTGTTGAATAAAGATGCATTGAAGTGGAGAATGATTGGACTTTGGCTTCAGGAAGATTTGTTTTTGAACGTGTCATAAGAAGATTCCAATCAGCAACAGTGGGTGTTGCATTGCGAAGGTTGGAGAGGAGTTCGCGGAAGGAAATTTGTGCAGGACTTGTTCCTTGTTGCCGAAAGACTGTTGCAAGCGTAACCACAGTAGTGAAGCTTTTCCAAAGTGCAGTGCCATGAGAATTGCCTACATACATTGGCGTGTCTTTTACAGGTGGTAGTTGTCCAAGGTCACCCACAAGGATTATAGAACGTCCACCAAATGGGCTGTTTTTTTTTTATGGGAATGCCTCGCGCAAGCGATCATCAATTTGAGAAAGCAATTTAGGACCAATGAAGCTCATTTCGTCAATTAGAATGTAATGAATATGCTGAAGTTGTTCTTGAAGGTTTAGGAGGGATTGACCCTCTAAAGGCTCCATACAGGATATAGGGATGCGAAGAGCAGAGTGGATCGTCAAAGCATTAATGTGGAATGTTGCAACACCGGTAGGAGCAAGTAGTAGCAGGGGGAATTTTTGCATGGTGGAGCTTTCAAGGAATGCATTTTTTAAGAACTCAATTAGGAACGACTTGTCGGTACCAGCAGTGCCTTGGATTATCATGTGTAGTGTTTTTTTGGCAATGTTGTTGCGGAAGTGCGAGAAGATGATATTGAATGCAATGGTTTGGCTTGGGGACAAGGAGGAAAGGGAATGTGCAAATGGAGTTAGGAGTTGGTGGGATCTTGTGGAGTTGATGAAGTGGATCGCTGTTTCTTGTAAGTGTGGAGGGATTGTAGAGTGGCCCCAATTATGGTTTGTGTCAAACTCACGATGGCCAAGCATTTCAAGCTCATCGAGGAGGAGGTTGTTACCTGGGTGGAGTTGAGAGAGAAATTGCCATTCATGCATGTCAAGTGTGGGGTCATGGGGAGGGTTGTTTGGGGATGAACAGATAGAGTCGGAAAGGTCCGGGGTGGATGGTTTGCGATAAACATGCCAAGGTTGATATGTGTGTCTAATTTCTTCCCAGTGTGCAACAATTCTTGCATCGGATATGCCAATATCATTAGGGAGGCTACGGAAAGGGAAGTATAGAAGGAGTTCGCTCCAGCAGAAGTCTACATAGGATGGTGATTCTTTCAATGGAATGGAGGTGTAACGAGGTTGAATGCGGACAACCATGGGAGGGAATATTTGTTTCCATGGTGATGTTTTCTGACGGGTGGAGAAGGACCAGGAGCGTGCAACTTCAATAAGAGACAAAATTTCAAGTGCAGGTGGTCTTTGCATGTAGGAGGCAATGAAAGGTGTTGATGGAGGATGACCATCTAAATCATGCGATACATGTTTGAAGACTTTTTTTTTTACATTGAGGGAGACAAAAGAGCGACTATACTTTGTTAGTGGGAGTTTTTGTAGCATGTGGCATGTTTCTTGTGCACCAATGTCTCGATCAGCAACAATTTCGGTGAGGACTTTGCGGATGATAGTGATAGTAGGAGCATCTTGGGGGGAAGCATTGTGAGAGGCGTGAGAGCATTTGGTAGTAGCTTTTAGACTTTTCCTCTGATTTTTCTGCATACTTCGAAATGTAGTTCAACACAGCATGACGTGAGAGAACTGGTTGAAAATCAATGTTGGCCCTCCATATTGCAAGTAGCTGAGCATTGTGCACGTTGAGTTTGTCATCATTTATAGCAGGGGAGTACACCTTTTTGCTAGAAGCATCAATGTGAAGAGATGACGTGTTGCAAACCTCCCATGGGGCTCCGTAGCGGCAAGTTGATGTGTTATTTCTTTTGCGTAAACATGTAGAAGAGTGGAAATATGTGTGCCTTTGAACAGAATTGAGGACTTTTTCATAGTCTTCTAACTGATTGCCTGCAAATATTTCATGCGTGCTAAGGAGGCATGGATCTTGTAGAGATGAATGATTTATTCTAGGAGCTCGACTGTGAACTGGACGAGGATTCCAAGCAGTGCAGTACTTATCAAAATATTCTGTAGCCGCGCGGACATCTGTGGCATTGGTCCAATCGAGATTGTCCATAGTAGGTGCATTTGGAAGCCACAGGAACCCATGGATATGTGCGGAGCCGCGATGTTGCCATTCATACCTTATAAAGGAAGGGGACAGATAGTAAGATTGGATGTGTGGAAGTGAAAGGAATGAAAGATAAGAGAAGGAAGGAATAGTATGCATACCTGCACTAGTAATCCTTTACAAGGAATCCTTTAAGTAGCACCTCTTCCAGGAATATTGTGAATCTGCAATGGATATATTGAGATGCACGATGCGGGTTTCTAACAATGTTTTGGATTCTCCATCGAGTGTGCTCATTTGAATTGGATGGAGGGTTGGAAGGCATCAAATTATGCAAGTCAGGCCATTTTGTATCAGCTGCAATTAGTGTGAAGAATATGGTAGGGGTACCAATTTGAGTGATCATGTCCGTTAGTTCTCCTCTAGCCTTGGTCCAGAAAGAACGGCTTCCACGCAAGGATGACCCGAAACGTATAATTTGGTCTGGAATGGTGGAAGGGGGCGTTTGCTGGAGTTGGTGGCGAAGGTCAGCAACTGTTGCTGGAAGGGTGTTTGAAAGGTCCCTTTTAATGAAGACAGAGGCAGTTGCCTGGCTGCGATGGCGCATGATAAGGTTGTACAAGTAATATCGGAAGCGAGGATGCTGTGCAAAACAATTGTCATTGTAGCGCATTAGATGTAGAGCGTATTCTTTCATATCCACTTTTGCAATTCTTGGTTGGTTAATCATGGGAGATCCTGTGGGGAAGAGGGTGGGGAAGGCCATGGAGAGTAGGCCCTCTGTGTTGTATTCATTGATTGGGGAGAGGCCAATGGTCGGCCATTGGAGTGAATGGGTGGTTGTTGAATTGGACGAATCTATGTAGACGAGTATTTCATCAAGTTCAGAATGACAGTTTGGTAGAGTTGAAACAAAGGAGGATGGGTGGAGGTCAGACGGGCATGAGTGGGGAAGTTCAGAATTAGGAATTTCTGGAATGGCTTCATGGAGTGCGATGGAAGATGTGTTGATATGGTGTAGCATGTTGGAAATGTTGGTAGGTGGAATAGGCAAAGCGGAGAGGGAAAGTTGGTTAATATGGACATCTTTGTAGTATGGGTCGTTTTGTAGTTTGAATTGCAAAGCTGCATGGACATGTGTTCGACTAACAAAAAATTCATAGTTTTTTTTATCATAGCTAGTTTTGTTTACAACAAGGATGTCTAGTTCTGACAACATGCGAGGAAGAGAGGTGACAATATTTGTGATATCTTGTGGAAAGCTAATAGTATGACCGGAATATTTCAATTGGCCACCACAGGCATGGGTGACTTGAAGAACGGGATTGACACGAGCAATGAGCATCTCTTCAACTTGAGTTAGGCAGGATAGGACATGTGGTTGGATACTTGGGTCCATGTTATTTGTAGAGGAGAAACGATGCGTTGATTGTTCGGCAACACAACGGGTACAACAAACTATTCCATGATTTTTTTTTGTTTTCATGAATGGGTAAGCTTCATGACAGATTGAGAAATCTTGGATGGGATAGAGTGCATCGATTCTTTGACGAAACCGAAGATGTGCATGTTGCAGAAGGATGGGGAGAAATTTTTGGGCAGGTGGAAAGGGAGGAACATGGGGTGGCATATGTAAAGGGTAGGCAAGATTTGAAGGAGTTGAAGCGTTTGGAAAGGGTCGGTTAGGAAGTGGAGATGGAAGGGGAAGTTGGAAAGTTTGGGTGGGATGTATGGGGAGGACAGAATTTTGTGAAGGAATGGGAGTATTGTTGGTTTGAGAGCGAAGGTTTGGTGGACGCTTTGAATAGAGGAGGCGACGTCGTGCATTGATGATGTCTTTATTAAGTGCATAGTAGCGTTGTTGTTGTTCCCTTTCCACATTGTTTTCTGGTGGGGTTGGCATAGCTGTTGCAAGTAAGGAAAGGTATGTTAAATGCATGAAGTATATTGCGAGTGATTTTTAAAGCGAAAATGTATTTAGTATTGGTTGCTTAGAAATGTGTGATGGATATTTCAAATTGAAAAAACATTTATTTTGAAATCAACCACATGTTGCATGTATTGGCTAGAGTAAAGTGAAGACATATTTTGTATTTTACAAAAAGAGAAGAAGTAATTTATGTATTTTTTTTTATAGTAAGCATATCATATTCATATGTACATTTAGAAAATGTGTGTGTTGTAAAGAAGATCAAACAATGAAGGAGGAAAGGTGAAACTATGTGACTAAATGTTCATATATTAGAAAGATGCATTAAAGCATAGTGGAATGACATATTTACAGAACGTCATGAAGGAAGGAGTGGGCGATGAAGCGTTTAGGAGAAGTAGTAGAAAGTAGAAGGGCAATGGAAATATATAGTTATGATTACAAAACATGTTTGGAAAATGGATGAGGAAGGGCAATCAAGGTTTAAGAAGACTGAAAGGGGAACGGTGCGAAGGAATTGAAAATGTGTGGCGGAGGGTGGGCATCTTAGCATGAAGCTATTATGGGGAAAGTATGTATTGAATGAGAGGTGGGGGATAGATGAGTGAGAGCAAGAAACAAGCGGTTAGAGTTTCTGTTAGAATGGGTTGGCGAGGGGAGGGCTTGATTGCAAGGCCTCTAGGAGGGTAGCCGATGCCTCATCATACGCAAGTTCTTCTGCATGCATAAGAGTTGGGCGTAGGCGTTCAACACCGTTGAATCTATCCGTCTTTAAAGATATTGTGAAGAGGAAATGGCATCCTTTGACTTTGTTGTATATGTCAGGAAGACTTTCAGGATCAGTTGAGAGGAGGCAAAGGTCCTTTGCGGAGATGCCAAGAAGGGCAGATGCGGCTTCGTCAAAAGCAACAACATTGTCGAGGTGGCCAGTGTGGTCTTGCAATTGGAGTCGGAGAATGTAGCGATAGTCGCATTCATTGAACGAGCCTTCACATTTCGAGCATCGGTAGGTGTTGTCATCTTGTCGTAAAGCCTTTCTCATGCATTGGATGCCATCAATGAGTAGGGGACATGCGAGGAAGTAGAAGTCATCCATGTTAATAGAGGTTGCAGTAGCACGAAGCGAAATCCACGGGATAGTTTCCCCAGGTTGCATTGACAAAATGTCGACAACTGTTTTTGAACTCAAAGGCCTCTTGGTTGTACTTTTGTATTTGCGGCTGAGCGACGGCGAGGGTGCTTTATTTCCTTCTCCGTCACACCATTCTTTAAGTTGTTGTGCTTCAGGGACATCTGGATTTATAAGTAGTGAAGTCGTTGGGATTGTGCTGATAGTTTGGCCATTGAACTCGACAATCCTTCCCCTTTAATTGCAAGCACATAAATTTCACGAGCCATGCGCATTTCGGAGAGTGCACGCCCTTCAACATGGCAGTGTTCTCCCCACAAAGTGACATCAATGCTGGTCCCAGACATATCACGAAGAGTTATAGTTTTCTTGGGAGCTTCAGAGCCATCACGTTTGCGAATGGTAGATGCAGGAGACAGGGAGGCGACAAGACCTATGACATCAACAATTGAATTAGGGGGTGAATGTTTGAGGGAGCTTATAGGCACAAATTGATAGGTATGGGAAGGAATTGTAAGGTCATCAGCGAAGACCTGTGACACTGTTGATGAAGAGAAGAGGAGGATTTCGAATGGCCGTTTCAAATGGTTATATGAAGGGTTTGGGATCTTTATGGTCCCATTTGCAACATTGTAAATGTGGCCAATTTTGATGAGAGCATGTAGGGATTCTGCCAACTCATTAAAGGCAGAGACATGGATTTGATCGCTGTCGCGATCGACAAGGTCAAAGCCTAGTGATTGTCCAGTGCCCCGTGCATTGTTAAATTGACGAAGGGGTGTCCTTGAAAGGACTCTGCCTTGGATGGACCAAGATTTCCGGGTAGGGGAGAGTGCTTTAAAAGGGAGAACAGTTGTAGATGATAGGGTGGAGTTTTGGGAGGACAAGGAGTGAATGTCAAGGGAGGGTGGTGGTGAAAAGGGAGACGAAGAAGAGGAGGTCGAGGTGGATTGGTTCATCTGTTCAGTGGAGAGAATAATAGGGGATGGGTCACCAACCAATGGTGCATCACGCTGTAGTATGTCAAGATCAATGAGACAAAGTGACCTGCAAGAATGAGATATTTATTAACAAAGAGGGGAAGTAAAATGTTAGGAAGGAGAATTCAAATAAAGAAGGGACGTAAGAGGAGAATCATTAAAGGGGAGGAAGCGGGGAGGTGGCATGTGCGTAGCTTACATGGAATGATGTGCATATGTGCACGAGCTTTTTTTGAGGCGAATTATTGAGCCTATTCGCAACTCCTCATTTTCTGCAAATGTTGTATGTGAAGGAGGAAGTAGAACAACGTGCTTGTGAGTACCATCAGACAACAATACGCGGTAGCGAGGCATTGTAGCTCGAGAAGAAGGTATTTTTTCAACTGCAATGATCTGTACGGTTGGTTGTAGGTCGATACCACCAGCAAGGAGCGACGAGAGCCCATTGCAGGTCAAGGCTGTTTCCATGGCGATGCAGTTGGCTTCGTAAAACAAGGTGCTGCTAGCGAATATAAATATGAAGGTAAAAAAACTAAAGAAGAGGATGTGTACATAAAGGAATGAAAACTTCTAAGTTTGCAATTTAAGAGAGTTGAAGGAAATAAACAACAATTGACAACATTCATATAAACTTTTTATTAAACTTTTTAGGTGCTCAGCTTAAAGCATAAATCCATTGTGCCTTGAATTTGATACCTTTCATGTTTTAATGATTACAAATTTCATTTCTAGAAAAGAAGAAAAGTTGTCTAAAATACAAATAATGCAAAATTCATGTTCAAAATTAAATGATACAATTGAAGATAATAAATCATAGATTATGGCGTCTAAATTTTCTAAGATGTATTGAAACTAATTAGCTTAAAAAAATTTGTACAACATTAACATTACTTTCAAATAATATGTATCAAGAGGAATTGTAAATATATTTCCATTGTTAATAATTTAGTTTTATGAACTAATCATGTTGATTTTAGATAAATTTTCAATATGTCTCGATTGTTAATAATATAATTTTTTATTTTCTAAAGCAGTTATCTTGATTTGTGTTTAAGATTTTTTCCCATTTCAAGACTATGGAAGAAAAGATCTTCAAAATAGGAACAATTTGAAGTTGGACAAATGCAAAGTTGAAAAAGGTTAACATTTTCAAGTTAGACAAATGTGTAAAAGGTTAACATATATATTTTGAAATAATAATTAATGATTTAGTAAAAGTACACTTTATTCAAATCTCTACTATGACCTCTGACGTTCCCTTCAGAGCGACAGATCATACGTTTACAATCCATCCTCGGCAACAGGTTTCTATTTTTCCCAATCCATTCGCTTGGATTTTTAATTTTCTATATTAATTGAATTTATGTCATTATGACGACCTTACGTCAATTATAGATTCTGGGAAATGTAGTTCAATGAAATTAAACGATTGCATTTTGATGCATAATTGCATGGCTATCAGCCAATGTCTTGCCACAGGAACTGTGATGGAAATCTCAGCGGGGATACATATATAGCGCTGCTCTGCCTTGTGTTTATTCAAAGGAAGGATCCATCTTCTGAAACTGATCGTCTTGAAACTCATTTGGGACAATGGAAGGGAAGAGATGAGTGATGAAAATTGGGAATTATGAGTTATTGGGATTTCTTGCAGAGAAGGAGAATGAGGGGTGAAGAGTGAAATTGAATAGGCAGCCAAAGGAGCTCTAATGGGAGTAAGCGGTGGAGTTAAGGGCAGGCTACCAGAGGAAGACATGTTGCTGCAATTATGGCCCAGAAGATGAGAGGGGGGCGAAACAGGGGTGCCAAATTCTGTACTCCTTCTGAATGAAAATCTATTAGCCTCAGCGTCGTAGAATATGCAGGGCCCTTCTGAATCATTTGACATACTGCGAAAGTCTTCACATTCATTTCTTGAATGTGAATATGCCAGATGGCAATTTCGCCATGACGAGGCCGACCATGAAGAAGGGAAATCGAGTAATAATTATTTCATTAATTTCCTATTGTTATCATTATAATATTAGTTTTATTCAAACTGCGCTAATGAAAGTGACCCTACAGTTATATTCATCGCATGTATAGTATATGGCATCAAGTGACCGGTTGGCTTAATCAAATCCCTGGAAACTATAAATAGATTTTAATAAGTTCGATTTCATCGCGTGTAATTACATTTGTTATATAATGCACAGACTGACTTAACGGTGGACTTCATGCATGGTTGTGATTTGCATGAGGCCCACGTGCCTCTGACTCTCTTAAGAAAACACTAAACACGTAAAATTGGAGTGAGACCTCCCTCTGTCCTCGATAATGAGGTCACACGCTTCGCTGAATGGCATCTGGTCTTTGAGGTCCGCCGGCGGCAGAAAGCAATCCATGGAGAGCCCCTGGACATTGAAGGCCGTTTCTTTTATCGTCCAGGATTCCTCCATTTTGGTCCTCGTGTGGTGCTCTCTGATATAAAGGGGCAGCTTTCAACCATGGCAGAGGAGAAGAAGAGCGAGTTAGAGAGTTTAGAAGATCAACTTTCTTCTATCCCTTTGGGGAAAAATATCCTTGAGGAGGAAAACAAGTCCTTACAAACTGAATTGGATAGAAGAAATTTACTTGCAGAGGAAGAGAAGGTAAGACTTGAAGGCGGAGTGAGGGAAATGCAAACAACATTCAATTCTCTACAGAAGGAGCTTGAATCCTCTAGGGTCATTGCGTGCGAGAAAGAGAGGTAGTTTGTTGATTTACAGAATCAATATCCAGAACTTGTAGAGGCCAAAAGGTGCCTCGAGAACAAAAATGAGTCTCTGCGCACAGAATTCGATCGATGCACAATGGTTTCAGAAGAGAATATTGGAAATGGCGGTGGAATCTCTGAAGAAGAAGGAAATTGAAACCAAAGACAATCGTCTGCAGAAGTTGTTGATGTCAGAACGTGGCAATTCACATAGTCTGGGAGTGGATTCTTCAAACCAAATGTCTGGGTTTCCTCAAGCATTTACGTTCCAAAGCCTGCTTTCCTACAATTTCCTTCAGCAAGGTAGAGGAAATTAGAAATCCAATCTGCTGCAAATTGCAATTAATGCTGTAGCAATTTTGGGAGTAGATTGGGTCATGACTACCATTAACTCTTCTGAAGTTCTGCAGTTGTTGGTAAAGATGGGGCATAGATCGGAGCGATTGGGTTCAATGCTCAGAACGTCCAAGAAAGTTAATTAATAGGAGAGAGAAAAAAGACAACTGGGTTTTCTTTAGTGCGTGGAAAGGGGAAATTGAAAAAGAAGACAGAATTATGTAACAAATGAAGCTTTCAACTTACTTTTCTTTCCTCTCCTATTCTTTCACATTTTCGTCTGTAGGTAAGAGACACTACTCTCAAATCAATATGTGCCCGAACATTTCTCAGCTTTGTTGGGTAAATATGAAGCGTAGATCAGAGGGATTGGGTTCTATGCTCACTATGTCCAAAGACTTGCATCTTGTTTTCTTGAGTGCTAAAAAGGAAATGAAAAAAAAAAAGACAGAATTCTATAACTATAAATGAAGCTTCGGCCAACTTTGTTTTCCTTCGTGTTTTTCACATCTTGGTCTGCAGGTAAGAGATACTAAGTTGAAAATCAAGACGAAAATATTTTTGTGCCAGAATATTTCTTAGCTTTGTTGAGCATGCTGGGAACAGCAAGTGGATACAACCTTATATAGGAACATGACAGAGAGTGGTCAAGATGCTTCTGATTCAATGATATCTTGTGTAAATTATTATAGAGATAACTGGCTGCAATATTGGTGGTCAGGAGTCAGAACCCTACACAGAGCTATGTTATTTTTGTTAACTGGCTGTTGTTTGTAGAATGACATCTGCAAAAAAGCTTCATTGATAAGATGTTCTTATGTAATGAGTAGATACTGGTTGATCTGGCCAGCCCTGTATGTTAACTTTAATGTTAAATTTAACTGTGCAGACTACAGACAGGCAAATGATAAAATCCCTATCCAATTAAGTACAATAGTTTGATTCTATTCTGATAAATTAGTTTGATTCTATTCTGAAAATAATTCTTTTAAGAGTCTGAAGCAAGTCAGTGAGTAATTAACCTCAAGGACTTCACATTTTTCAAGCTCAGATGTTTATGAACTGAGCTATTAAGTAACTGACAAAGATTTAACACATCTGGAGGGTCAGATGGTTGGAGTTGCTTGATGCCAAGGTCGTGACTGGCTGAAAAAAAGAAAGTCTGGCCTTATGGAACAATTCTGTTTTCAAATCTGGTCCATACTTAAGGTTTTTTCAGGAGGCCTGGTTCTCAATACTTAAGGTTTTTTCAGGAGGCTTGGTTCTCAAAAATTATGTCGGTATAGTGATTCCATAAAATAAAAATATAAAAATATCAGAAAGGTTGAATGCTTAGCGACAAGTAGTTTGCCTCTAGGCTCTAAGATTCCTTTTTGAAATCTAAATTTTTAGGACCCGATATCCTGAAGAGAGGAGATAATTTATTAGGGACAGAGAGCTTTTATGCAATCGGGTGCTCATGAAGTTTAGTTTGTTATGAGCTCAAGTGCTCAAGCCTAATAAGCAATCACAAAGAGTATTTAACACTTGTAATCGCGGGCCGTGCTAAGTCCCAAAAGCCTTACTTATATCCTTCAACAAGGTTTTGAGGACTCTTGACTGTTTCATGTTGATGTTTGTATTAATGAGTTGGTACATTTGATCTATTATGTAACTAAATATACCAAATATAATTGTTTCAATTTTTGTGTTGCTTTATCTGTTCTATATAGAATTGTTAAGAACAATTCCATACTTTGCAAACTTGACTGAGTAATACCTGACCCTATTTCTACTTTCTGAAGCTGGCACCTAATTATTATCAGAACGCGGCTTTGTAAGAAAGTAGGAGTTTTGATATTTACTAAACACAGATTGGCAATTGCTTGAAACTGCGACTGAAACTTCCTCTACTTTATTTATAGTCAGGAATGATACAGTATATGGAGCATTTTTATAGAAATCTCATTATTAACTCATGATACTGTAGACTAAGTAACAAAAACGTCCATATTTTGTTCTAGTTGTTCCAGCAGAATTTAAGGGCATGATATTCTTCCTAATTGCAGGTAACAGAAGCTTACCAGCAATTTGTAAATGCGAAGCGAAGTTCTTCAAGGTGGAACTTGGCTGCAATTGCAAGTTCTTCTTCAAGTTGGAGCTGGAATTCGGACAAGTTCTTCTTCAGGCTGGAGCTGGAAGTCGGAAGTCGGCACTATGTTTAGTCAGATGGAAGTCTATTTAAGCAGCACATCGAAGTCGGTTTCACACTGCAAGTCGGCAATATTCTGCAAGCTGCAAGTCAGCAATAGCCTAGTCTTCAATGCAAGCTGCAAGTTGGCAATATTCTGCAAGCTGCAAGTCGCCAATATCGTTGTCTTCAATGCACATTAAATGGTTGCATTAAATCGTTCTGTGCCTGGAGTTGATAAACGATGTTTGCAGGAACTAATATCGGATCTTATGAAAAGACACAAACAATACACAAACAGTTCCAGGGAGTGGAGCGGAGGTCTTGTCAATTTCAGACACAAACAATATACAAACAATTCCAGCGAGCGGCACAAACAATTCCAGGGAGCGGAGCGGAGGTCCTGTCAATTTCAATGATTGAACATTTTCAAATGTAATAAATTTCAATCTGTCGCAAAATCAAACTTTACTGCCGTGTAGATTTCATTCTGCAAATCTAAATTTGAGAGTTTGAAATTTGAAATCAACACCTGGTCGCCAGATCTACCAATTTTATTGGTTCAGGAGCTGCCACATGTAAAGATTTAACTGGACCAGATCGAGCAATTTTATTGGTTCAGGATGTGCCACATGTAAAGATTTAACTGGCTCCATGCGCGATAGATAACTGTCTCTCATTGGTTGGGGTGAACAGTGTTTTCTCACCCCAAACCCGCAAAGAAAACGCCTCCGGCGTAAAATATATGATTATAAAAATATTCTTGTTGTACGTTGTTACCAACTTTCACGTGAAGATGCCCAATTGAAGATGCCAAATTATAAGACTTTTGGTGAAGTCGACATGAAATGGTTCCTCTGGGCAGTCGTTGAGAAACAGAAAAAAATTTATTGGGAAAACGATCTTTCATCCATCATTATAGAGAGATTCCTACACATAATTTCATTTTCCAACCGTTTATTCATAATCATCACTTCATCCGTAGGCGCTTGGACTTTCTAACAATATTTCTTATCATTGTCTCCATCTCACAATTTTCCTTGGTATGTGAATACCCACAAATCCGTAGAGGAGGCAATACCATCATCCTTGTCCTTCCAATGCCGCCAATTGTCGTACGAACCGCGTAATAAGCAAAACTATGGGAAGACCTATGCACTCTCCTTGCCGGGCCGAACTCGTAACCAGATGGGATGCCCCACATTGAAGAAAATTCTTGTCTTAGGCCTTGTTAGGGTCCTATAATAATAGGGTTCATAATTTTTGAATTGAATATGATTAGTCTTGTAAATATGTACATACCTTGATTTCTGCAAGTTGTTTTCCCATATTTGAAAATAATAAAAAATGATAAGAGGTAAAAGTCCTAAAAGAAATATCAAAGGACTTGAAAAGAAAAAGATCAAAAAGAATAAAAAATGGACCCCAAAATAAAAAAGAGATAAGAATAAGACATGAAAGCGATGCAAGTCAAAATGCCACTACTTTTACTTTTACTACAAGAATAATGATTATGTGCAACTTATTCAAATTAGTTTAACCTTAATTTTTTCATGCTTTTAATTTCATGTTTATAGATAGAGAATAAAGATCTGTCAAACAGTTTAAACTTGACAAATCAATAAATAGTTAGAGAATAAATGAGGAGCTCAACAGTTTAATCTGAGCCCTCAGATGAAATAAGGTTATATTTATATATTTATGATTTAAAAAGAAAAATGGATTTAGGGTTGCAAGCTCAAATGCACCCATGCATATAATGAAAAAATGATAGAATAAATGATGGGTAGGTAGAAAGCAGTTGTATAAGGCATGTAATAAAACATCATCTGGAAAAATTACTAATTTCCTTCCCCTCAAAGTATCAAGTATTCAAAACATTCAGTTAAAATGGCTTAGAGCATTTCTCTGACTTTTGTTAGGACCAGACCCTAGGCTTAATAATTGATTGGTAATAAGTATTGGATTCCCTTCATAAAAACCCATTTCCTCAACATAATCACCCTTTTCTAAAGATATAATCCATTTTCGTAAGATAAAAGACCTTTTTCTTAGGAAAAGTAAAACTCCACTTAACTAATTCCATTTCATACAAAAACATTCAAAAAAATCCATAAAATGACATTTATCTTAAGTATAAGTGTAAAAAGGGGGCCACCATGATGAAAATGTGCCAATAGCGCTTAAAGACACTTTTCTTAGTTTATTTATATACATTTCTGCACATTTCATTTCATAATAAATTTAACATATTCTATTAATTCCATTATAAATAACCCTTCCCGTATTTATATTAATTCATTTACTTCTAAATACCCCGAACCCACTATATTAACGTTTAACCTATGGTTTTAATACCCATGTGCCAAATATTATCTCGCTTCTACAAAAGTAAGAGCACATAGTATTC